>JAJEJO010001548.1:448858-645466 GCA_020662805.1 Glaucomys volans
TTTTTTTTTTTTTTTTTTTTTTTTTTCTGTTGGCAAAGACTTCTGGCTCTCCTCAGAGGAATACCTTGTTGCTTAAGATGAGTGGCTGTAGAAAGCGGTGTAAACGTGAAATATTGAAATTTGCCCAGTACCTTCTCAGACTATTAACAGGTTCTCTTCATACAGGTAATGAATTTTTTTTTTTTAATAGAAGCTGGCAGAGCATGGTAATGAAGTTGAAATGGAGTAGCAAAGGCTCACTCTTTCTTTGTTGTGATGATTTGTAATGTTGTCAATAAAATGCAATTGTGAGTGTTTGCTGAGATTCATGCTTTTAAAAATGTGTGCGGTGCAGTGCTAACGTGGGGATAGAAGTGGATTCTCTGGATGTATCTGTTATGTTTTCATGGTAGTGTTGCTGGTAGATGTGCCTCAGTCTAAGGAAGCAGCCTCTGCAGAGTGGAGAGATTACAAGAAGAAAAAAAGAATGCAAAATTGTGCAAAGGTGTTTCTTTCCCCCCCTTGCTCCTGCTTGCTGCAGTTTATTGGAAAAGCACATAGCCTGCTTCCTGCAGGCATTTGGAAATTCTCTAGAACTCTTGGAGCATTATACTCCATAGATTATTTCCGGTATTTGATCATGCAACTTGGCAGTGGAAGAGTTAAGGATGTTTCTCTTGGAATCCTGAGTTCCTTGAAAATGTGAGCAAAATGTGAATATAGCTGAAGAGTGAAATGCCCATGAGAGGTTTGATATGTTTCATTGCAATGGATTTCAATGTTTGCAAATTTGCACAGTTGAAATAGAAACTCTATTTCAGTCTCAGTGTTGATAGAAAGAACATATTTTAAAGATGTTCTAAAATCACAGGACTAAACTAAAAGTGCTGCCATTCCTTAATATCATCATGAAGGTACTGACAGGTGGCACCAGATATAGTTGACACTGATAATAAATACTTGTAAGGGGCCATCAAACTTTGGAGAAAATAGAGCTGGGGGATATAATAGAACACTTTGATTCTGGTTCTGGAGAACTGTTGGCTTTATTTTTTATTTTTTCAAATTCTAACTCATATTTGTTTTCCTTTATCTAAATAATTAGAAAGAATAAGTAGGACAGAATGTTATCAACACAACTGTTGTACAGATAGGTTGGTGACATGAAAGAGGAAAACAATTTTTAGAGGATAAATATGACAATTAAATTACTTCGGAGTGCACCATTAAATCTTAGCAGACACGAAGTGGATTGTTAATATTTTAATGTTAATACCCTGTTAACATCCAGATGCTAATCCATCGGCAGTGCAGATTGTGGTGACTTTCAGTGTTTTAAAGAATAACGATCGTGAGCCTGCACCTCACTTTTGTAACTGTTGTGTTTCTCACCTGATCTTCACATTCATGTTATGACTTCTGAGTTCCATCAGTGTGACCTTGGCATTGCCTGTTTATAACCATTCCGGGAAGGATAGTGTACCATTGAGGACACCATGTCTCATCTGACAATGCTCAATATGTGATCTTTATTCTTGCTATAAAATTAGAGAAATATTTCCCCAAAATAGCTTAACATGAGACTTTTGTGGTTGTCTGTATTTTTCCTCTTTGATATAACAGTTTTAAAATTCTACCTTTTTTTTTTGTTGGATTTAGGTGTCTTGTTCTGCCGTTTTTGTTCATTCTGTTTGTAGAATAGTTTTATTGAACTTCTGATTTCAAAGAATCTTATGAAAATGGCAAATAGTTGCAGAGTTATAAGTCCTAAGTATTGAATCCAAACTAGAGTCTGTTCACACGTTGTCTAATGACTAGTTGGCAGCTTGTGATATGGAATTTTGCAGTAATATTTTAAGCCTTATTTCCTGCATATTCAGAAATCAATGTAAACGGGAGTGGTTTCTTTATTTTAGAAAAAAAACTAAGACTTAGAGTACTGCTTTGAAAAGTAGAACCAACAGATTTTGGTGGAGTATCCAGAGAGATGTGTGGCCTGAGATACGTGATCACAGCATAGTTTCTTGTGAAAAAAATCTTTTCTGTCCAATCCCTTCAATATTAAATGTTTGAAATCCAGTCAGGGTCTTTACAACTATTCAAAATTCTACTTGGAATAGCTAATTTATGCATTTACGAGATGCTGTGATAATATACACTGTTCATATTGCGGGATCTAATGTAAAATTCATTAGAACACTTTCAAGTCCCTTAGCTAGTAATTAATGAAGAAGTAGGAAGCAGAGTTGAATTCGTTTAAAAAATTTGCTTTAAGGTTAGATATGCAAGAAGTTGCTAATTGTGTCTTGAACAATCAGCATACGCCTTTGTAGTTACCAAAAATTTAAAACAGGCCTTAGATGACTTTTTTCCTTTTAACCAAAAAGCATTTCATCCTTACATTTTTCATCTAATGGTATTATCTGAGGAAATAGTGACTTGGTTTTACATTTGAAAAATAGATGAATTCTATAATTTATAAATTTGTGTTTGGAGCAGTTGCATCTCATTTGTTACCAAAATGGCTCATGTGTGTATACAAACAGAAAAATTGAAGTGATTCATTTTACCAGAAACACTTTCATATTTTTATCATGCATATCACTTTTCAAAGTGTAGATTTTATTTATTTTTCATTTTATTTTACTTTTGGTACCAGGGACTGAACCCAGGGGCACTTAACCACTGAGCAACATCCCCAGCCATTTTTTTTTTATTTACTTATTGATTCATTGAACACAAATGGAGTACAGCCATTGTTTCACTGGTTGTACACAAAGTAGAGTCACACCATCTGTGCGTTCATGCATGTACACAGGCAATGGTATCTGTCACACATTCCCAGACATTTTTAATATTTGAGACAGTGTCTCTGAGTTGCTTAGGTCCCTGCTGTGTTGCTGAGGCTGATCTTGAACCTGTGGTCCTCCTACCTCAGCCTCCAGAGTTGCTGGGATTACAGATGTGCACCAATATGCCTGGCAAAGTGTAGATTTTTAAATACATGTTTTGACTTTATTCATCATGAGAACATAAGTATTTAGAAAGGTCTTTGTTATAGATGATAAATCACAGAAATCCAGGCAAGTATTACAATGTAATAGCTTCCGGTATAGTGAGGTTTGATGTAGGATCAATCGTCCTAATTTTTTCTCAATTTGAGACTTATCTCTTGATATATACCATATTATATTCAATTATAGATGAGGTTCTGCTACCCAATATATCCTGGTACATCTAAATAAACGGAGATGGGTTTGAAGATAAGCAATGTGACACTTCTATCAGTGGATGATTTGTGTATCATGGGAACCCATATAATACACTATCAAGAATGTTGACCCAGGAGGAAGGTGTAAATGATAGTATAGATATCAAGTTTTGAACTGTTTTTTCTTTAATTGTGGATTTTAGCATGACAAAGTCTTGTAGTTATTTGAAGGTTGTTTCAGCATTTATCAATATTCTATATACCATGTTCTTGAAAAATCAAGGCCTGAACACATTTTCCTATTAGCAAGAATTCCCTAAACATATGTCTGAGGTGAACATTGCCTGGAGCTCTACGTCAGACTTCTCAACTGCAGGCTACAGGTGTGATAGAGTTCAGCTCTTCACCTGAGGGGAGCAAAGGCAATATAAGCCAAAAAAACCCCCTCTGAACCTTCTGTTAAGGTTTGAATTGCTGTTTAGTGGATAAAAGTCTTTCAGATTTAAGGAAATTATGTTATTAAGAGCATGAGGTAGCGATTCATCATTCCATCACATACAGATTGTTAAAGACAGAGAGAGTGAGGGAGAGGACAGGTAGAGTACACACATTTGTTTCAAAAATCTGCACTGAATGAGTTTCCTGTTTTGACACTGGAAATTATTCGAGGTCAAACCATCACAAAGCTAATCACGTGAAGATTTAATTACTTTTGTGCTGCATTTTTTAAATGTGAAGAAAAGGTAAAGGGTGACCCTTAGCAAATTCAGAGAATTTATAAAACCAGTTTGGGCCATGTGTCCTTTTTCCTATCTCCTCCTTTCCCCTCATGAGTATGGATCTCAGGATCCTATTTCCCATTCCCCAGCATTCCACATCCTCTCCTGTCCTCACCCCATGCACATCTGCACTCAGGGAAGACACATCTCATACACAAGATATGTCCCTGAGGACCTCACATAATTAAAAATTAACAAAATCCCAATTTAATCCTGACAAGAAAATGACAGGAGTTTCTATTTCCCTGTTCTCAAGGACCTGCCGTGTGACAGTTGAACACACAGTTTATATTCCTTGACCTGACAGCTCTGAAATTAGGCTGTTCATTATTTTTGTTTTAATTCTAATTTATTCTTTCAAATTTTGGATATTTCTCCATAGCCTCGTGTACAATTTTCATTATTCAAATGCACGTAAAATGCCATCTTGTTATGTTTTCCTGTGATTGTCCTTCTACTGAAACCTGTTCTTAAGTAAGAAGAAAGCACAGAAATGTGATGTTGATACTTGGTTGCCAATGGCTATGTGGCATCATGTTACATTTACCTGCAGTTTACATTATCAATGGTATAAAAAGTATTGTTTTATTCTGTTTAACTTTCAGTCAGGAGTTATAAGGTATTCAGGGTCCTGCTTAAGTTTCCCAGATTGTACCATTGCTGTCCAATCTGATGAAAGGATCCCTGATTTCAGTGCATAAAACACCTATGTATGCAGGTTACTCTCTGCCCCTTTAATTTCCCAGGGAAATCTACATGTTAATGCTATATTGTGTTGTATTCTGTTATTTTTCACATAATTTAGTATATTAGGTAAGCATATAGAGCTTAAAGACTGCTTTTTCCAAGACAAGATGATTTTTTATCATTGCAATAATTTCAGAGTAGTAGGTGGTCTGGTCCCATAGTCTTAGACATGATAAATTTGAAACTCTTGTGTTGGTTGATTGACAAAATTAATCAGTATGCTGCATGGGGTCTAAAGGGAAGAACTAACATTTATAGGAAGAGCTACATTTGCTCCTCTTGGTTAACATAATCAGGGCTGTCTTACCAGAAATGTCAGCAATTAGACATCAGTGGCTCATTTACATGCTTGAAATATTCATGTTTCATAACATAGGAAAAAGACTCTTAAGGATATTGTATGTTGATTGTGATATGTATCAGTTGCATATCTAGTAGGAAACTGATCTTACACTCAGGGAAGTAATTTGATAAAGGGATTCTATATGTAGGCAGGGTATAAGGCAATCAAGAAGAGGTCAAGTATACACTGAAGTTAGTCACTACTACTGCAGGGCCAATGGGTAGGCACTGTTTCAAGAACATGGAGAGGGAAACTGTGTAGAGGGCTGTTGAATGGGAATGGTGGCCTACAGAACAGTGATGCAGCCAATCCACAGAGGCCTAATGGAGAAAAATTCTAATGCTGGACTCCTTTCCTCCTATCTTTAGATATTTTGCTTATGTTCCATTGGATGACCCTGTGGTAGTCAGCTTTCTGGTACTGTCACAAATACCTGAGATGGTCAACTTATGAAGAAACAAAGGTTTATTTTGACTGACAGTTTTGGAGATTTCAATCCATAATCAGTTACTGGTGCCTACCTGTTTATTCTGTCTATGTCAAGGCAGAGAATCATAGGAGAAGCAAAAATTGCTCCCTTCATTACTAGAAATGAAAGAGAGAAACAGAAAAGGGTGGAGGACCCACTCCCTCCAAGGGCACATCCCCAATGAGCAGTGGGACCCACCTCTTAAGGGTCCTACCACCCCCTAAAAGTACCAAGCCAGGGACCAAACTATTCACACTTGGGCCTTTGGGGGGACATTTCAGATCCAAATTATAACAGATCCCACCCTGATGCCAATGAGAAAACTACTCTAAGCAAGAAAAATACATTCCTGGCAGTATGATTATACGTTCACCCACCACTGGTATTCTCAATGACTAGCTTGGTTTGCTTATGATTACAGTGGTCATGTTATTCCTCAAAAGTCACTGAGATCAAGCTAATCATTTTGCTTGGTGAATCATAAGGTTCCAATCTATTGACCACCTTTTTTGCTATTATTATCTTTTATTTGGATTGCAAAGCTTCTTTCCAAACTTTCTCTATGTGTTTCTTCAGGTTTAAAAGTTAGATAAACTCTTACCTTCCAATGAAAGTGGCTATGTTTTCTAAGATGATGATGTAATTGTAATTATCCAAATTAAATGATACACAAAATACTGTAATGTTTGTTTTATAAGAGGATGTTATTACAGCTCAGTAAGGTAGTTATGGTGCATATTTTGCTAGGCCTGTTCATTGATTTTCTTTGATCAAGCATATTTTCTCTTCCAGGTAATTTTGCTAGCATTGTGGTCCATTTGTGGGTGGGTGGTGGGTGGGTGGCTGAAATCTAAGGAGCTGACTTTCATTGCAGAGGACATCAAAGTCCAATGGTCATAGTAGAATATATTGCAGTATATATCAAACATTTTCACAAACAATTCAATTATGACCAAGGCTCTGCTAAGCATGACTCAAAGACTAATAATATCCATTCCTCCTGCCTAATAGAGGCACCGCAGTAACATGAAAAAGCCTCCAGATATTCTTCATTTGGGACTAATGTTCACATTATGTTTTTAAAGGAGAACAGACAGGACTATGCAGCAGATCAGCATATAGTCATGGGTGAGCATGATCAATTTCTCATTATTTTCCAATTTCAGAGAGAATGAGACAGAGCTGAGCTGAATGTGTGGCCAGGGTCGAGGGAGATGGACTGTGCCAAGTTTTGGTTCAGGGAGTAATCTCATAAAAAGTGGTCCATTACTTGACATCCCTCTTTATATGTCTCATGACCAGCTTACTATCTGGCTTCATTGCTTCTTCCGATGTCGTTTCATTAGAGTGTTAATGACTGTAATATAAACATATTACCTTAGAATTAAAGAGTTGTCTTCCAAGAACGTGTTCTAGGAGAGCTGCTGTCTCTGCTCAACCCCCAACTATGTTGGTGGGCAGAAGAATATATAGAGGATGAATGAGCAGCAGATTCTGGCTTTATCCCTAATCCCACTATTCTGAGTTACCTAGAAAGGGCATCTCATTGATACAATGGGGTTCCCCTGCCATGTATTTCTGTAGTTTGCAGATATTTCCCTAATGTAACTTTCGTTACTATTGCTGCTCTAGTCTCCATGCAATGTTCTATGTGCTTTCTTCACATTAAATTTCCACCAATAAAAATCAGATGCTTAATCATCACTATGCTTCCTGGTAATTAGTAATAAACAGAAAGCATACATGTAAATGACTGCCATTTTTTAATTCACTAGCTTTTTATTAGTCTTTAATAATGATATTTGTATTTATTTTTTCAAGCAAATTTATTGATTATTGAGAGCTGAGCCTTGTGGTTTTGTAAGACATTCCTTTATTATTCTCACTGCCCAATGTTACCCTGCCAATATGGAAAATAGATACGAAGCTGCCAACCAACATATGCAAAGATTTCAAAAAGCAGAGGAGGGTTTTCTTGTGGTTTTTACCAAGGGTAGGCAAGGGCAGTGGATGACAGAGGGGAGGCAAAGAGCCTTTAAAATACTTTCCTCTGTAAAAATTAGAGAGACAGGCTGATGAGAGAGGAGCCACACAAGGCAGGAGACAATCAGCTCAGGAAGAGAACCGGTGGGATTATTTATAGGAAAAGGTTTTACTAAAAATCTAAATTGCCCACACTTCCCCAGACTGCTATAGGAGCTCCCAGCCAAGCTCACCAGTCCTTGTCCCTGGCTGG
The DNA here is from genome assembly GCA_020662805.1 of Glaucomys volans. Classification (NCBI taxonomy): domain Eukaryota; kingdom Metazoa; phylum Chordata; class Mammalia; order Rodentia; family Sciuridae; genus Glaucomys; species Glaucomys volans. Next base: position 456,623 of record JAJEJO010001548.1, read on the forward strand.
AGGAATACTTCTGTGACTTTTTGAGCAGTCAGATAGCCCCTCCCACAATCTCCTGCCTGTTTCTCACAGTCTTCCTCAGCTTGGTAGGATCATCCCTCTTCACCTGTATCACTTCTGATTTGGGTCCCTTGAGCTACTCATTCTGTTCCCTGCTGTAGTTCTCTTTTCTTATTTTCACCCAGTAACTCTTCCTGTCACAGAAACTGTTGCAGATATTGCAGAGCCCCAGAAGTCTGAATTCTTTGTAATTATAAGCAAAAAAGTTGTACCTACACATTTTTAAATGAGATATCATTTTTATAATTGCTCTTTGTTTTAAAAGTCATGTATATCATGCGTAACTTACATATAAACATCCCAGTTTTGTGCTTTCTCATTTTTCTACCATAAATATTATACATATATATATATATGAATGATTGAATTACATAAGAGTATAAGGGACACTAATAAACTAAGAATTGAAATATATAGGTTCTTCCAGTCTTCAATTATGATAAATTTGCTGGAAACCAAAGGATACTACCTTGGATGTGCTATAATCTTAGAGATTATCAAACAGAAAAAAAAGAATAAAAGTATTACTACTTTGAGTTTAACTGTTTTCTCTCTGCAGTTTTCTTCTTGTAAGAGTAGTAAATTCCCCTAGCTCACTATTTTTACCTCTATTGTTAGGAGATTTCCATGTTTTGAGGGCACCAGGTTAGGAGAAGAGGCATAAAGCCTTCCAAGTCTGTTGAGTTCTCTGCTATATGTTGACACATAGAGCCTGTTTTCATCATGGGAGATATAGAAGAGTTTCCTAACCATCTTGTAATTCCCTGAGATAAACAAAAGTCAAAAGCCTTCAAAGAGCTATGAAGCCAAATCTACAAAGAGCTTTTAGAACTTTAAAGATCAGTTTTATGCCCTGTCTACTAATGTTCCCTAAGGAAAACTGTACAACCAACTGCTGGGCATGTACCCAAACACATGAACACATGCATATGATGCCCTCCCAGCCTGTCTCAAGTAAGAGCACAGTCCCTGCACTCTGAAAGCAAGAAACTTGTTCAGACTCACAGTAGTATGAGCACTGAACCCACTGGCAGCCATATGGGTGGCATTATGAATGTGGTGTAGCTTATACTGGAGTAAGGAGCTATTTCTGTTGGAGTATATTCCTGGGTCACAGATATGCCAAGACAAAATGGATCTTAAAAATCATTTGGTCTTATTTCTTTACTTGCTGAAGACACAGCTGAAACCAAATTACTGGGGTGATTCAATCAATGTCATAATAGCTTGATAGTCCAGTACTAGTCATTTCTCTACAATTCCAAAAACACATTGTTAGGATACCCTTAGGCTGTCTAAATGCCTTGTCTGGTGACTTGATCTGATAGAAACATCTGGACTTGGAAGTCCAAAAGACCTGGACTTAAATCTGAGTACCATCTCATCTTAGCAGTGCCTTGGGCAAGACATCAGGTTTTACATCAGAAAAAAAGTGATCCTAATTCAAGCTACCCCAAGATCCTTTTGCAAGCCAGCATTCTTAAAGATAGTAGCTGGGATCTAGTACTAGCTAAGTCCTGTTTTGAATACTGATTAAATTAGTCTAAAGTAGTGTGATTAATATTATCCATTTGTTCTGAAGTCCTTAGAAAATGTCAGAGTACATTTATTTGCTTTTATCAATTTAAAATGTTCAGACAATAGAGCTTCTAATGCAAAAGTCTCCTTCAAAAATGGTAAAATTTAAAATTTATATAGTCACAGGGTTAAACTCAATTTTCCATCAAAAATCACCTCCTATCTAAAAATGCCAGATAACTTATATGTTGCACCAATATGTATAGTTTTGCTAAAAGTTTTTGAGTCTAAAGTTTTAAAATTATTTAATTAGTAAATAAATTTTTTTCTTTACTAAAAAGTAAGATTTCTAATTGTATTCACCTTGACTTTCTTAAGATATAAAATATAGTAGATTTTTAAAAAGCAAGGAAAATAGAAATTAGTTACTTTAGAAGTCAATATTAAGAAAAGAAGATTCTGATTCATTAAATATCAACTATTATAAATTCATGGCAGGTATATATGCATATTAAAATCCTATCTTAAGGAAAGCCAATGTACTTGATGCATTCTATCATTTTATGTTCTAAAAAAAGTTTTACTAGTAAAACAAGATCTAGAGGATGATTTTATTATGAAATATGAATTCAAAAAATTTCAGAGTCAATATATAAATTTGAAGAACACACAAAGACTAAACTCTAAGTTCAGGAGAAGACTTAGTCAAAACTAAGAAGCACTCATTGGGATTGTGAAGTCATTCCATTGAAGCCTCTAAAATAGATAAGAATTTAGGTACGTATTTCTTTGTTTTGTCTCTCAGCATGATAAATGATAGTTTCGTTTAAACGTAAGTATTTCTCTTTTTTCACTGGCAGGGCCTTCACTTAGTGATGGATTTGTATTTGAAATCTAGCTCTATTAGTCACTAGATGTATTCTTTTGGCAGGTTACTGATTTTATCAATAAAAGGGGGCTGATGGTATTACCACCTTCACAAGGTTATTACTTGTGATGGAAATAATACAAAGACCTAAGATGAACCTGCCTCAATACAGTAAGCAACAGGTGTTTTTATAATAATAATCTTCCTAAGTGCAGCAAATGTTTATTGTGTCTCTGGTATGTGTCACATACGCAGAAGGTACAGTGAGGGATTTGAAAATGCTCAAGGCAACAGCTGTCCCATAAAGGAGCTTAACACTTAGTGGAGAAGATAAAACATACATAAAAAATGTAATACAGGTTTCAATGTGTTAAGTGACACAAGGGAATTACAGATAGCGTATTAGCAGAATCCAAAGAGAGACCACCTAGTATTGGTGGCAAGAGAGACGTTCTCAGCAGTGGTAATCTTTGAGCTGAGTTTTACTGGCCCTGGGGTTAGAGATGCTGAGCTGACAATTGGACCTCCCAGAAAGAACAAATACAGGCAGAGGATATAAAGAGATAAATGCATGGCAAGCGCTTCACTTATCCAGCAGATGTTCATTAAGTGCCTATGTTTTGCTGGACACTATTCTAAGAACTGGGGATACATCAGTAAACAAAAGATCCTTGCCTTCATGTAGAGGGAAGACAGATAATAAGCATGCCAAAGTAGTGAATTAAATTGCATGTTAGAGGGGATAAGTACTCTGGGTAAAAATACAACAGGAAAGTGGGTTTGAGATGCTGTGGACATTCGGGTATGTGTCAGGGCTGCCATAACAAAACACCACAGACTAGGTGACTTAAACAACAGAAAAAATATTTTCTGAAAGTTCTGGAAGCTGAAAATCCCATTTGACTTCTTCTGAGACTTCCCTCCTTGACTTACATGTGACCACCTTCTTGCCGTGTCCTCACAGTCTTCGCTGTGTGTGTGCATGCCTCTGGTGTCTATTCAGGTGTCTCGATTTCTTCTTATAAGGACACCAGCCAGATTAGATTAGGGCCTGCCCTAAAGGCCTCATTTTAAGTGAATCATGTCTTTAAAGACCTTGTCTTAAAATATCATACATTCTGTGGTGACAAAGGTTAGGGCTTCTATATATGAACTTGTGGAGTACATAATTCAGCCTACAACAGTATGGTTATGGTTGAAATAAGGTGGTTAGGAGAGACTGAGAGGTTGGCACTGGATCAAAATTTTGAAGCAATAGCAAGTCATGGAAACATAAGGAGGGGCAGATTGTCTAACGGGAAACAGGTTAGTGTAAAGGGCCTGAGGCAGCTTGTATTTATTCAGTGTGTTCAAGGGGCAGAAAGTAGGAGAGTAATCTAGAACACAGGAAAACCAGAGTAATTGGAGATAAAGACAGAGAGGCAAAGGAACCAAGTTATATGTGGTCTTATTGGATTTGCTAAGGACCTAAGCATTGGTTCTGAGTGAAATAGGGAGTCACTGCAGGGTTGTGAACAGAAGAATTACAATTAACAAAGGTTGGTAAACTATAGCCTATGGTTCAAATCTTACCTGCTGTCTGTTCTTGCATGGTGTGTTAACTAAGAAATGCCTCTACATTGTTAAATGATTGAAGAAACATCAAAAGAAGAACATTTCATGACAGTAAAATTATATGAAATTGAAATTTAATGTCCTAAAATAACATTTTGCTGGAACCTGGCCCATGTCCTTTCATTTACATATCATCTATGGCTCTCTTTTTGTATTCCAGTGACAGAGCTGACTGGTTGCAACAGGAACTTTTTGGTACACACATTCTATAATATTTAGCAACTGATCCTTTACAAAGTAAGTTCTGTATCTGTACTATAGAAGGTCAAGGATAGGATCTGGAGGGGAAAAGAGGCTTTGACTAGGGTACTGACTGTGGGGGATATACTGAGGTTGGGAAGTGTTGCTAGTGAACCAGATTGACAGAAATGATGGGAAATATTTGGTGGGAGGGACTGAGGAGTGTGGATGGACAGGATGCTGGCAGTCCTTTGGGCACAGGTGTTACACCTTTGCAGTTGTGTTCCTAAAGTTCTGTACACTGTTCTTGGAGCAGTACTTTAGGAAGTCCAACTGGCAACAGAAGGCTGCAGGGAACTGATTGCAATGCTTGAGTCAAGAGGTTCGGATGGCCTGGAAGTGAAGAGAGGAGGGCAAAGAGAAGGAAGATTCAAGTGCATCCTGAACATTGTGAGCAGCTTTCCCATGCTCTGTGCCAGGGAGGAGCCTTCTGTGATGATATCGCAGTTTTCAAACAACTTTAAAAATATCTTGAAGTGCTAGAATACTAGTATTCTAATTATATGCCCTTTGAATTAAAATAGAGTTCTTTAAGTGAGTCAGGCCAGATGCCTTTTACAATTTAGTGCATTGGATGTATAATACGAAAAATATGAACTAAAAAGAAGACCACCAGTGGTCCATAGATGGCCAGAGAGACTCTCAATCTGGATTTCCACCTTATTTAGCTATCATTTATTTGTTAAAAGCTACCATGTTTAACTTGGCATTTCTGTTTTGTTCCCTGAGTTACTTTTATAATCTATGTCCTTGATCTTAGTTTTGAAGTGCCTCTATAGAAATCCCCTGTCTTTGCTAAGATATTTGTGCCATGTTTTCTCTTGGAATGTGAACTTTGGAGGATTAATGGTTGAAAAAACATTTAATTAACTTTTATGTCTTCTTTAAATCATCTTAATCATAGATTTTACAGAAAATTTGCTTCTTTCTTTGTAAAGAAACACTGTATTTTAAAAAGTGTGATTGCAGTATTAATTACACGATCTTATCTGATGTAGAGAAATAATATGTCACAGGTTGTATCCAGTGTTATAAAGTTGGCTCCATCACATATTTTCCAACTTAATACGATCCCATGTTTTAAATTCAAACTATGAAAAGTGAGGCCAAAACACTTCAAATATAGGAAGAAAAAAATGGACTTAACTCTTAGAAATCTGGCCTAAAAAGTTACATTGCATAAAATAGACCTCAAACATAGAACTGCCTTATCCACAGATGAAAGAAAGCCAAGTTCCTTGAATGAATATATTTCTGGTGACAGAATCTTTCAGACATAACTATTCCAAATTTAGACCAGTTAAAAGAATTTTGAAATATTTTTGTTGTGATGAGAAGGGGAAAGTAGGATCTCCTGTTCACTTAAAAATAATCATTCTTTATCAGGAGCAGAGGGTGGTTAATGTTCTCACTAGGGTTTCTAAGGGAAGAGTCTTTTCAGGACAGGGTTTGAGGTCAACTTGTCCAAATTCTGATTTAACTTTGAAAAATGTCACTCTTAAGTTTCTATTGAGGTAATCAAGTTTAGAAGGTGATACATACAATTTCATATTGTAATTGTTCTTTGTTAAATGAGCAAAGATGACAGCAGTTCCTATTGTGCTTCAAATGTCCTCTACTTTTGGAGTTAAAATATGAAAGTTTCACAAATATTGAAAATGAAAACAGCTGGTGAAGAGAGTTACAGTCTAGAGAAGGGTCTGCACTAGTCAGAGTCTAGTGATGCCCCATGCTATTCCCATTGTCCTGAGAGGTACTGGAGGCCCCAGGAGGTCAATGTCATTCAGGGCTGTGATGCTAAGTATGGTGATCTCATTGTATCTTTGTTGTCAGACCAGAGATACCTAACCGTGAGGTGGCCATGTTCATGCTAGCAACCTGCTCTCTTCTTCAAAGTCTAGGCCACAGGTCCTCCAAATGTATGACACATCCCTTGGTAGAAGTAAGCTGTTTCTCCATGACATGCAGACTTGACATTAAAATGTAGTGGATCACATAATAAGGAAACGCTGCCTTTTATGTTTTTTTCAGTCTTTTGATACGATCAGCGGACAGCCTCAAGTTACTGCAAATATATCTTCATCACCCCTCAAAAACCTGTGACTCTCCCTTTTTAGCAAGGGAATAAATATGAGGCTCTGTCTGCAGCTTGTCAGTGGGATAAATCTGAATTGTGGGAAGGCACTGGATCATGTTTACAAAAGTCTTTTGTATTTATGGAACAAAATGGAAAATTTTTTATGAGAATTAAATATTTTATTTAAAACTAAATTTATTGAGCTGAAACTGACATTTTAAAAACACGAATTCAGAGGTTGCTCACATATGGCAAATCTCACGAAGGAGGACAAGATGGGACACAGATACTGCACTGTCATGAATGGGACCCATGGTACAGGTGTGAGAACACTGCTCTAGGTAGATGAAGAGGTGCCAGCTGGGTGGAAAACCCCTGGAATAGAGCAGGGAGACAAGTGCTGGTTCTTGATTTGTGGGATGGGGCACTCGAGGCAAGCTTCCCCTCCCTTCCAGTGAGGGAATTACAGAGGGAACAGCCAAGAATACTGAGCTCAGACTTCACAAATAGACATCTTAAAGTCTATTTCACAGCAGTGAAAACACTGCTGTCTTTAAGATGTAGTGTTCAAAACACTGTCCGCTCATCATAACCTTATTGACTAAATTGAACCTATAATTGCTGTACACTTTTACCTCTTTAACATCACTTCCACCCAGAAGCACCCAAATCATTTTAATCCTCCAGAAAGCTCATTTGAGTTAGGTGTAGAGAAAGCCACTGCTGTGAGCCTGTGGATGAGGTAGAAATGTGCTGTGAGGGGGTGCCAGCATACACAAGTGCACACCCACACACACACACACACACACCACAGTCTGACAGATCCATGGCATGAACCTCCATGTCTGTCAGAACCACATTTCTGGTTATTACCTAAGAGATTTAGACTAGGATCCAACTGAACAAGTACAGCAAAGAGCTAAAAGGATTACTTCAATGCTGTTGGCAAGTCATTAACATTTTCCATTCTAAATATGATTTGTTATCGGTGCTGCTTATGCCGAAGTGTTTAAAAGATTGAGTCTATTGATAATGCAGTGTTTTATCTTTATTTCTGTTTTTGAACACTCCCTTTGAAGCATGAAAATATGTGCTGATTTCTTTAAGTCTTAAAATGAACTGTGAATTTTTAAAACACATACAGAAACACGTATGATAGTTTCCCAGTTACCTGCCTGGCAAACATTAGTGCTTAGGAACATGGACTGTATCTCAGCACAAATGATGAACCGAGTATTGATCATTGCTTTCTGAAATTGGCTGTTATAAAAACTGCCTACAATTGGCTATTACCTTGGCATATCACTGGAACATAGTTCATTACCCATCTCCATGAACTGATTATACTATGTACAGTGCATTAGTAGAGTTGGATCAAAGTTAGAATGATATCTTACAGAGAATAAATTAAACAAGACTTCTCTCCCACTTGTTTCCATACTTGTATTTAAAAAGGCATAGGGTAAATTTTTCAGAAGTTGTATTTGAAATAAGGCCTGATCATGCTATGTTAAATGCAGGGTTTTTAAAAGTGTTTTCTATTTTAAAATAAAGTTTCCATTATTATTGTTATTATCTATTTATGTTAACCTTATACCATTATAAGTCAGCACTATTTTATTTATAATTTGCTATTAAAAATCGTTTTGCTTTTGTAGCTTAAAATTCAACTACTTTGTATTAAAAGTTTTAGAGAATCGAGAGGATGTGAAGGAAAATATGAAATAACATACTTTCAAGTCATTTTCAGTATATGTTCTTAATAATTTAGACTATAGGCAGGTAGTTCAAACTCTCTGGCTTCTTGCTTCATATAATTTGTTTACTTATGAAAAACATAACTTGAGAGATGCTATGTAAATACTTATGACTTCCAGCAATCCCTACCTCCTGGTACTCACACCCTTATGCAGTCCCTTTATCATATCAGGTTGACCTGTGTCACTGGTAGACTATGGCAGATGGGATACTGTGTCACTTTCAAGGTTAGGTTATAAAAGGTATTGTAGCTTTCATCCTGGTGTGTGTGAGTGTGTGTGTGTGTGGGCGCGCGCGTGTCTGTGTCTGTCTCTCCCTCTCCTTCTCTCTCTCGGATCACTTAATCTGAGAAAACCAGTTATCTTATTTCTAGATTCCTCTGTGGAAAAACCCACATGGACAGGAAGTGAGGCCTCCCACCAAAACTCTTGTGAATGTGCCATTATTGGAGGCCGATCATCCAGCCCTGCCAAGCCTTCCAATGACTGCATTTCTTGCTTCTGTCTTGACTGCAACCTTATGAAAGACCCTATATGAGAACCACCCAGCTGAGTCATTCCCAAAGTCCTAATTAAGAGGCGCTGAGAGATAAATGTTGACTATTGTAATCAACAAAGTTTGAGGGTAATTGGATACAGAGCAATAAACTAGGACATTGTTCTTATCCAGAGAGTTACCAACCACTCCCTCCCTGCTTCTTAAGCAATTGTATTCTATTTTCATGGTTTCTGAAATAGACAGAAAAAGATTAAGAACAAACATAACTACCAGTGAATATGCTTGGCTACTAAAAATAAAACACATATTTAATGTACACTTAACCTTAATTGTCTTTATATCAAGTGATAAATAAATTATGAACCAAAGTTTATTACCTCAATTAGAGACCCTAGCAACTCTAGGAATGGGTATTATTGTCTCTTGACAGAGGAGAATATCCAAATCTACAGAAATCATGGGTTTTTCCCATGATAGCACAAGTGTGCCCATATTGTAAAGCAGGTGTCTTAGCATAAAATCCCTGAGCATCATTCTGGCTCCAGGAAAAGATCCTTGAAGTTCTAGCTTTGCTCCAGGGCCTTAAGATAGCCAGAAGCTTATGTTAAGAAAGGCAATGTTGGGGTATAATTCAATTTGTGGGTGTCTATTTTTTTTTGTTCTTGCCTTGGGAATAACAAGCCAATTAAATTGAATACTTAGTTTTCAAGCTCTTAGGGTTGAGTTTTCCTTCAATATGAGCCTTGCAGCACAAGTTTTGGGCTGGTACTCTGGTGTATTGCTCAAAGCATTGCAGTACTTCCGCTGCTGAGTAACTCGTTGTAGAAGGGCCTCCATCCATCACATAGGTCCAGCAAGAGAAAAGTGGATACTGCTGACAATTGAAATGTGGTGATGATTCCGTGAAGCCGACGTAATGCCCAGAGGATGTCCATATAGAAAATGATTCTGAACATGCTGATGTTTGGAATTTTCTCCAGATTTCCTAGACAAGAATAATTGTCTTATTATTATAATTATAATTATAATTCCAAGAAAGAGTCAAATCCCTTTGTGATGGGAATTATATCAGGCACCTAGGTAGAAGGAGGAGTCCTCTAAACACTGTCTATTGGCTTTGAAAAATTGGCACATTACCAATTGTGCAGTTCAGAATTTTCTAGATCCCTGTAAGAGTTTTCTAAATGTGGTTGGCTACATTTGAAGAATGTTTGCTTTCATGGTCAACCATTCTTTTTAGATTTGAGGAATTCAATAAGCTCCGACTGTTCATCATTCAGTATTTTAGTGACACATCTTTAGGTTTCTAAATCAGTTTTATGAGCCATGCGATAAAAATAAGATCAAAGTCTGTCGAATGCTTTCAGTGTTCACTCAACTCTGAATATGACCTGTAGAAACAGTAGAAAAGAAATGATATTGAGCCCCCATTTTTATTGAAAGAAAAAGAAGACTAAACCAGTAGGAAACATAACAAGTTACTAAAATTTTTAAATACTTTTCATTTATATATTTTTCAGATTGTACACATTTGTTATTTTACCAAATGAAGTTGATATATAAAATTAAAGTAGGATTAGTGGTCTTTGTTCACTAAATGAATGTCAATGCTGTATTTCCAGCTTTAAAAGTAAGTTTGTGTTGCATTCTCTGCCTGTTCAGATTTGTATGTTATTCAACTTGCAGCAAATCTTAAGATTATTAATTTTGATATTACTGGAAAATGGGAATTTTAATTATATTTATTTTATATAGCAAACTAACAAGTATTTTAGTGTAGATATGCATTGCTATGGAAGATTGGAAGACATAAATTGAAAATTATTTAAAATGAGGTTTTACGAAAAGTTTAATATCTTTTGTTACAGATATAATTTTTATGACTAATAACTCACACATTTTACTTTAAAAATCTCTATATTTTCCCAAATAGATTCTTTTAAAAAATATAATGTTGATCAAAACAGGGCAAGAGATTTCAGCCCCAATACTTTTCAAACCAGGAGTTTACATTCATAAAATCTCTCACTGTCGTGATCTATACAAAGGGATCGGGGTAGCATTTGTCTTAAAGAGCTGTAGTGAGAATTAATTAAATGAGCAGTATAGAAAATGCTTCAAACTGTACTCATTTCAAAATCCCTGTTATGTGAGTATTAAGCAGCTAATGCAGATTTAATGACATGAAAAAAAATGTTCATAAAGACTCCAAAATGAAAATACTGAAAAACTATGCAATCCTATAAAAATGTATGAGAGAGAGAGACAGAGGGAGGGAGAGGGAGAGAGAGTAGATTTGTTCTAGTTTGGAGATTAATTTCCAGTCAAACCAGATGAGCAGACCTTACAAACCTGTCAGCTGTCCTCCTCCAGAACCACTGTATTTGTCAAAGAAACTCATACTTCGTTAGCTGTTGGTGATTAGTTGACTGAGCCAGAGTCCCTAGAAAAGGTTAATGTTATTTAGATAATGCTGCTTAGTATTTCAAATAGCCTGAAAATATAATATCTTTAATTGCATTATCTTTTGAATCAAGTCCACAAGTCATTGACAAAATGATTATGTACACACCTGGATTTTCACAAATAAATTGTGATTCTTTTTTTTTCTAGGTCCATTCTTCTATTCATATATAGAAACAGTGGAACACATACTGCTTTTTCTTTGAGTTGGTTCCCTGTGGTCAGTGATATTGGCCATCAAAGTTTCGATTATTTGCCCTACAAGTTAAAAAAGTAGAAAGAGAACACCTACTTCTTAAAATGTTGTTTATTTATAAATTATAAATAAAGCATAGCTGCTCTTAAAATATGTATGACATATAAAAATTGAAATGTAAAATGTTAGAACATAAAATAAATATTTAAATATTTTTGTCAACAAAACCAAAACCTTTTTTGCGCTCATTAAAATATTAGCATATTATGTATATATTAATTTGTTATAACTTCTTGTTTATAAAAATGTAATGTTTGTGATAATTTTAGTGGGAGTAATGTGGTTGCATGTACTTTTTTTTAAAATCTTGACCCTAACTTGATTTATTTCTGTGCTTCAGAACTTCAAGTTCAGCTGTATACTAGCTTTCAATTGTTGAAGAATTTATCACATAGATGGTACGTGCAATTAGAAGAAACTCAACATTCCTAATGCTTACTAATTCATAATATGCAGTTTTCTTCTTATCTGTGCCTTAATACAGCAATTATTAAAAGCCCATATAATGAATTTCACTTTTAAGTACAGAATAGAACTCTGACATCAGAGAGCATCTTGATAATTTCACTTTATTTGGGGCTACTGAATCATGTGAATTTATCTTCATTTCCTGTACTTGCCATGGGACTAAAACCACAGAGGTGGGCATTACTTGTGTTATTTGAAATTCTTGATTTCCTTTCAGAAATCATTGTTTTCTGTTGTCTCCACTGTGATACTTAGTTGAGATAATGCTGGAGTATGGTTCATGAATCAACTTAAGAAGGACCACACCAGCCAGGAGACTTGGCAGCATGTGGAATGTGAGCTACTGGACAGTGTGACTCACTGCCAGCCTGTGTCACCACAGGTTTCTCTCTATCAGGTACCTTTGGCTTTAGCAATATCTGATTAGTGTGCTTGTTAAATATTTGTTTATTAATCCTCAACACAAAAATGAGTAGAAGCATCATTCATATTTACAGCCCTCTTATTATTTTGAGACAGGGTCTCACAAAGTTGCTTAGGACCTTGCTAAGTTCCTGAGGTTGGCCTCAAATTTTCAACTTTCCTGCCTCAGCCTCCCGAGCCTCTGGAATTACAGATGTGCAATACCAGGCACAGCTATACTCATAATCTTTTATAATGTTTCCTTTCCATACTTTGCTACAAACCTTACAATGGAGACTACCAATTCCCAGAATAAGGAAGGAATAATTGTTATTTTTTTTCCTTGTAGGAAGAAATCTTGCACATAAGCAGTTATCATAGATTTTAAATTTTCATACAAGAAAACAAAACCATGTCTGGGTAAATCATTTCTGAATGGAGTCATAGCACCTGGTGCAAACTTCTTCCACAGTACTACTGTGGCTCTGTATCCCTGGCTCTGACTCTAGAATCCTCTCTCACATACCCCAACTCCAAGACAGTGAGCTCAAAGGTAGTGATACACCAACTCCAAGGCTAGTGGTTATTTCTTTTATGTACAGTGTCTTTAATTCCAGCCAAGGATATGAAAGATTTCCAGTAGATGCTATTGAATAAATGAATACAGGAAATCAAAATAGAGTTGGTTGGGACTAAAGAGAAATATGTACTCTCCCTGCAGACAAGTGTAAAAGGTAAAATTTGGAAGATAAGGGGAGGTGAGCAGGAATTTTATTTAATCGTATAGAATTGTAAAGTCTTTCTGCAGATTTTCCCTCTTATCTCCTTCCATCTCTTCAATCATGTATGAAACAGCTCAAGGGTAAGATTGGCTTTTCCCTTTCATCTTAGTTCTTTCCTTAGGGCAGGCCAGGCAGGGAGAGTGGAACTGAATTTTCTATTGATACACTTGTCCTGTTTCCCTATCAGAAGGACGATGACTGAATGATGTTATTACGTATATATTTTCCCTTCACATCTTTCTTTCTTCTTGCCATGCTCCTTTCTTTTCTGCTGTTTATTTCCTCCAAGTTAGTGGGGTTTACAAAGGTCAGGAGTTGAGGAAGGTTGAGGAGGAGAAAAACCTAGTCAGTGCAATACTCTTTCCTCCTCCTTATTTGCTAGCTGAAGTGTATCCTTTAGAAAGACCTGAAGGAGTACCTAGAGGAGTTTCTATTATTGCATTTTATCTAAAGGACAGCTTTGGCATTTTCATTTAATGTCTATAAAACTGCTCTGTGTAAGTACCCATGTGAAACACAGAGATTAGTATTGTTAATTTAATGCAGTAAGCTTAGAGTCTTTATAAGATACCATCTCCATTTGAACTTTATGTTCAAATCAGCTGAGACCAGAGGAGAGATTTTCAGAAGAATATTAATTTCCCTACTTCATATATTAAACAAATAGAAGGGCCAGAGAAAACACAAGTACTCAGGTTCTAGCATCAGCATAAATCACCCTGATGTATGGGGAAGTAGGACTTTTTAATTTTATTTTTTTCTTCTCATAAACTGCTGAGAAAATTGGATGAACATGCTCTGTGGATAATGGATACAGTAATGTGGAGACATGATCTCTTGAAATGATGCATTTAGGAAGGCTCTGATGAGGTAAAGACCCAACTCATTTGATGACTTAAAGAAACAAAGGTTATTATGGACAAAGTACCATATATCTTTATCTTCAGTCTGTCCCTGTGAATCAGAGACAGACAGTGTTACATCAGTAATGCATTATGCTCTTGACTTTAAAAAAGTAGCAAAGCTGAGACATTCCAATTTTATTTTATGCATTCCCTTCCAGGTAATGTCTTATTTTAGTACCAATAAAATGTTTGAAGGGAAAATAAAATCCTATAGGCAGGAGCCACATCAGGAAATGCAGCCATAGAAATACTTGAAGCAAAAATGGCAGCCAAGGAAAATAAATAGGTTCAGTCAATGTTTGTCTTAACATTAATAAATCTGCCCTTTCTTGTTATGTTTTTGTACATCTGATATTAAAATTAATTTTCATCCTCTTGACTGACTCCACAATAAGTGAAAATGACAAATGGCCAAAAAGGCCACGCTGCGTGGTCTGGGAAACACAGATCCTTCAAGGCTCCATGGGGTCAGTTGTGGCAGATCCTGCAAGTTGGGAAATGAAGACCTGGGTAGCCATGAGTCTTCTGTTTCTGTAGAATTTGGAGCTTCAGCACAGTTTTGCTAAATGGTTGATATGCTGTTATGATTTTCCTTCTTGCTTATTGTAGACAGTGCTACATAGCATTCCTGAAAAGACATCCCCTTGTAGAAAATGGCATCTGGTTAGGTGCCTACTAGTCATGTGAATAATCCATTTTAAATTTCCACATCTGCAATTCTTCTGATGGCCACAACTTTTTGTGTGTGTGCATTAATGTCAGTAACTTTTACAAGGAATGTACAGCTTTCATAAGACAGGAGCTGAGGTGGAAAAAGCAGTAGTGACCATTCTTCAGCTTTTCCTGACTCCTTTCCCAGTTTGCAGTTGCATCTAAAGTTAGATTTTATAGCAATGCGTCACTTGGGAGAATAGTTCCATCACTGTGCATTTAGAATGAAATGTTCATTCCTGTCTTTAATAGTTTTTCTGTCCACTGTCCCTAACTATAAAAAAGAAAAGAGGGTTAATGTAACTAAATATTCTCCTTTTCAATCTACAGAGACTTTGGGTAGGGAAGAGGTCTATAGCATTTGACACCCCTTTTATGAGCTTTGGATGGCCATTGGTTAATCAGAAAGCAATAGTAAAACCTACAAAGTGCAATTATTCCTTTCTGAAAAATAACAACTGTGATTTATTGAGGGCCTATTATTATTTTCAGCTCTGTAGTAATCCTTTATTATGTCTTATTTAATCCTCACCAAAAAATACTATATGATAACCATTAATAGGCTGTCATGCTACCAGCAAATTCTATAGCTGTGAGTTTAGTAAGAAATACCAATGGCGAGACATGTCCATTGTTCTCAGGTTTTTGGCATATGAACAATTAAGCTTGTACCAATGAAGGCACAACAATTATTATGATCATTTTAAAGTTACCTATGTGACTAAATAAATTTTTAGCTTAAAGATTATGCAGGTTTTGCAGGCTGTAAAGTTTTACCATATGCATTAAAAAAGCCCAGAGTGGACAGCATGGTTCCAGAAAGGAATAGAACTCCTGAATGTTATCTTTTAGTTTCCCAAGTGTATTTCTGGAAAGCAACTGGGTCACAGAGGATTAAGAAACCTGCCTTAAGCCACCCAGAGAGTAAGTAACAAAGCTAGAAGATGACCTGAGGTGGCTGACCCCGGGGTCTCAGCTTTTAATGACTTTGCTATGCTATCTTTCTAGCTGGGCCCATGTTCTGAACTTTTTCACTCACCATAAGCCATTCCAACTTTCACACTGCAAGAAGGCAAGTAGAAATATTTATCTGCCTTACCTGTGTTACGGGAATAAATGCTTCCTCCATTCCCTGCTGTCCTTTGTCTGTTGATGTCCTGGGTAATGGAGAGTGTTTCTTGGGTTCCCTCCTTTTTCTTAACAGATAAAACTGCTGAAGGTCCTTTTTAGGTGGTTTAAATTGAAATTAGTGAACAGAACTGTAGGCAGTTTAGGAGGATTACCAATGGATATGGACTCAGAAGACCTGAGTTTGTATCCCAGTTCTGAAGCTGATTAGCACTGTCACTTTAGGGGAATTACAATATCATTCTATACCTTTGAGTTTTTTTTTTTTTTAACCAATGGAATAGTGCTGTTATGGGAATGAGGTTTCAGAAGCTATGTACTTATCGAACACATGACTTCCCGATAGCAGAGGTCAAGCTTTTTAGAATGGATCTGGCCAGAGAAGGTCCCAGAATATAGACAGAAGTGCTTAAAGAAGTAATTGGCTTCTAAAGGACCTTTCAGAGATCATGAGGTGCTGAAGTCTAGTCACAAATATTGGACCTTGGCATGAGCAAAATCGCACTCACAGGTTCAAGGCTGATGTGGGCCAATAGGCAGCTCCCTGAGGCTAATGCTGTGCCATGGGAACTTGCAGATAGCTGGTAGTACAGAAGGCTTGTTTGATCATAACTGGCCTCAGGACACCCAGAGAGCATCTGCCATCCTAACATTACCAAGTTTTTAAACCCCTCCTTTCCTGGCACCCCTTCCCCTGTATGACCAGCATCAAAACTATGACCAGCATCATAGTCAAAACTCAATCTGTACCTTTTTTTTTAAAGAAGGCTGCTGTCATCTTGAAATGCTTTTTAATATCATCCATGCATAACTTCATTTCTCTAAAGGATCAAGAATGTAAGTTAGAACCGGTATTGACAAGGGCTACGTTAACACTTTAAAAACTGTTTTGCAATGATTTTTCAAGTCTTCTCTGGAAGAAATGCTTTTTTGTTAGTTTGGTTTTTGACACTCTGAAATATTCTTTACTCTAAGGTCTTATTTAATTTTCTCCCACTTTGCTGTCCTAAATTAGGCCACCTTAAAGCTGTTTTTCTGGGTAAGTTGCAATTGTAGCAACATTTAAAAATGATCCTTTCTCCTTTGTTATGTAAATTCAGATCATGAACCTAAAATATGTCTGTTTATGTTTGATTTTCTTGATACAGTACAATTTTTAGAAACACTGTCTCAGATTTCTATTAGAAGCTAGAAAATACTGGAGGATGTTGGTATAACTTCTTTGGATTTCTCTTCCTTTTCCAATGTAACAGATACTTGTGTGCACTGGGTCTTTTCATGGTTAATATATTCGTCCTTCTGTTGGTTCTGTGTACAGGATCTGTGGTTTTAAAAAGGGAACACACATAACTGCAAAACTGTTACAATCATTTTAATATAGAAATAATTATTTTGGACCACATACCAAAATTACATGAAGACAGTGTTACGTAGGAGGCCTAAGTAGCAAAAAATAGAGTCCTCATTAATGCTGCTTTTGTGCTATTATGATTATTCTGGGTAGATTACATAATGCTACATTTATAAGGGGAAAAACATCCCCAGCCCTGTTTAGCAAGTCAGTTTGCAGGCAGATGTTAGGTAGCCCATCTTTTAGTTCAGTGACCAAATTTTATTTTATCCTGTGGAGCTGGTGGGTTGCGGGGACTCGCTGTTGTGAATTAGGAAAATAGAAGCAGGTATTCAGATAGTGAACTGTGTGACTTTGGAAGCTATTTATGGACAAAGTGAAAAATGACTGGTGGAAGAGAAGCTGCATTTTCCTTTGCTGGAAAGGCTTTAAGAAAAATAAAACAAATATCAGTATCTTTCAAACTTGACAGGCCTGTGAAGTGAGAAACATCCCAGAGCATCCCAACTCTGCTTCCTTTGCTTGAAGCTTCAGGATGGAGGGCAGGGTGTTTAAATTAGTCTGCTGAAGCTGCTCAGAGTGGACTGTCCCTTGGTCCTCGTGCTGAGGGGAAACCCTGGCACCCTTCTGCAGAGAAGCTTCGGACTCAGCCCTGTTTGAGTTTTGGTTTTTTCTTCACCTCTTGAATAAGAGCCTTCAGTTCTCCTGGGTTGTATCAAATCTCCCCTTACCAGTATCTGAGAATTCCCCCTCTGGCAGGAAAGCTGCCCTTACTCATTTTAGACATAAATAAGTTTTTGTCATTGTTATTATTTGAGACATAAAGATGTAGAGTAATTTCTCACAGTGAAATTGTTTGGTGTCTTTTCCAATGCCTGTTGGCCAGACTATTTTACTTTTTTTCTTTCTTTATTGGCCTCTCAACATTTCAGAGATGCCAGTTGGAAGGAAGATCAAGGAATAAGAGAATTGATGGAGGATGATGGGCAAGAAGGAGGGTAGGGGTTGGAGCCAGGAGAAGAGTGTCTGTCTGAATCCTCTGTCATGTAGGTGTGCTAGTCACTCTGGACCAATTCAGTTAGTCACTGTGAGCCACAGGGTCCACATAAATAAGATGGATTTAATAGCAATGATCTCAGAGAATCGGGTTGCTATTCAAATGAGATGTAGGAAAATGAGATCACCCCATAAATGAGAGTAATAGCAATGATCGCTCTTATGGTTTCATCGCTGAGACCACCACTGGAAAATGGAAGTAAGTTTCAAGAATAAATCTTCTCTGGATCCTTTATTTAGGGACAACTTGAACAATTCAGAGGAGAGAATACAGAATCCCAAACCCCATGAGCCAACTCTAAATGTGTAAGTGGACAGAGCTATCTTGCTCATTCCTTCTGCTGAAATTTTTTTCAAATGTCAAAAGTAGGGCACATCATTCCACTGTTGAATTCTCTTGAGCTACACTTAGTCTTCTCCAGCTATGCTCTGTGACTAGCCACAGTACCTTATCTTCAGGGAGAATTTGAAAAGATGTATTGGTAAATTAATAGAAAGTAAAATAAAAGTTATGTATTCTCCTTGATGTGAAATGTTCCTACATGTAGAAATTATTTCAGATGAGAAGAAGTTATAAAACAAATTAGAGACCAGAGTACACAGAAAATTATAATGTAGTGAACCAAAGTTTATTGAATTGTCTTTATGTGCAAGGTACTGGAATAGGTCCTCTAAGATAAATGATGGAAAGCAACATAGCCTATCCTTGGCTTTCAGGGCTTACAATCTTAAGGGAAGTAAGATGACATAAATATGTATCACATATATGTATGTATGCAATCTATATGGAAAGATATAGTAAGATACATAAGACAGTGAGAATACTGTGGAAAAATCCTGAGTCTTTAGTTAAAGAAACATTTGAGCTGACCCTCACAGATGGGCACTGGGAGATGCAATACAGAAGTGCATTCTAGATTGGGGGACAAAAATTTTTGGAGGCAGAAAACACGTGGCAATTAGCCTGTAGCTAGAGTGTAGGGTACATATGGAACAAAAAGAAAGGAAGAAAACTTGCTGGCTTTCAACTAGAGTCCTCTTCTCTTATAGATAGCTTAATCTAAGTCCGTCCTTCTACCAGCCAATCATCTGTATTCACAACTCTGCAGATAAAGAAGTCAGAGCCCAAGGAAATTAATTGGCTTACCTGAAAGCAAGACCTGGGAAGTAATAGTTAGGACTCGAAGCTATATTTTCTTCTATGACAGTAACCATACTCTTTCTACCATGGCATCTCAACAATACCAATGCTCACAATGAGTAATCTTGTTTTATCGAGAATTCATACTATGTTACAAGTTTTACTTTTCTTCAGTCTTCAAAATTACTTAAAGTGTAATAATTATTATCCAAATATTCAGATGAGTAAGTGGTGACTCAGAAAATCGGATACATAAAAATTATGAAAATGAATGCTCAGAAAAGAAATGGAGAGATAAATGGAATGGTTTTGAAAACCAGACTAAAAGATTTGCATTTTATTGAAAAACTACTTAGGTGACCACAAAGTATATTAGTTCAAAATGTACTTGATCGGAATGGTACTGTTAGCTCCATCCTAAAATTTAAAAAATGAATTTTTAAAATGTAATGGTTTAGTTGAGGATATAATAAGTCAGTGGGAGAGCAACTACGTAGCATGCAGTAGGCACTGAGTTCCCCAGCATCACACAAAAAGTGAGGGTTAATAATGTTTTTAAAATGAAATTTCAGTCAGGATCCATTTATGTCACAATATATGTGTGTGTGTGTTTGTGTGTGTATGTATTTATATATTTATACATATGTTATATATACATATGTAATACATATAACATATATACCATACATAACACATCTTCAAAATTATTTTTAACTTTAATAGTTATACATTAAAATTTATAAGGCAGTCTTGTATTCTCTTCTAGATCATATGGTTAGGAATGAGATGCTCTGGTCAACTTTATTTATGTTCTACAATTCCATATACACACAGAAAACATAATACCATAGGATGAATGCAAACATACTTTGACTTCCTATAATATATAACATATATGTTCTTCTCTAACTAGTTTCTGAGTGCCAACTGCATGAAAATTACTATGCTAGATATAAACTGGATTAATTTTCCTGTTCCTCCAAAGATGCTGGTTCTTAGCATTCTCAGGACTTTGACTTGCCATAGATGTCCTTATGTGTTATATATGTCATATAGTAGGTGCTCAGTAAACACTATTGATTGAATGAATCAATCACTGATTTTAGTAAATATAAAGAAGTAGTTATTGACAAAGATTTCTGACTATCATTTGCTAAATAGCTATGTTCATGGACATTGTCAGCTTAGGAGGATAAGGTAAAATTGTACCACAGGACGTAAATATGCCATCACATTTTTTATTCATGAGAATGACTCTTTAAACAGCTCCATTTTATAGTATTTCTGTAGTTACCAAACTCATTAAATATGTTTGTAAAAGACTCAACTGATGAGAACACCTAAAATCCACTCTTTGCAAATTTTTAATAAACAATGTATTTTTAACTAAAGCCCTTATTATATCTCCAGACTTATTTATCCTACATAATTGCAAGTTTGCTCTTATAAAAAAAGGTGACCATGTAAGCTGAGGAACATGTTAATTAGCTTGACAATGACAATCATTTCACTGTGCGTATGTATTTCAAAATGTCATGTCACACATTAATTTTTACAATTTAAAAATATGGTAGATTTTTTAAAAATACATAAAATTTTAACCTATAACAAATGATATTATAATGAGGTTCTAGCACAGCATACCAATGAAATGTTCAATCTGCAAGGAATATTAAATTTGATTTAGCATTGAAGCAGCAGTATTTCTAAACTGTTTTTAAGAAATAAATTGCAATATATGAGTAGTGAAGGTTAGAATCTCTATTTCAACCATTCCCCTTTCTTGTTTATATCTATATTAAAATACAGCATCCCAAACATACAGTATATTTTATACTATAGCTAGCATATATTTATACTATTCTAGTTACTTTTTTTTTTACTGAAAATGAGAAGTTTGAATATAGATGGGATTTATTTCATTTCTTAGACTGATTTAATTCTATTACACCACTCTATTGATTGCAAATCAGTTAGACTTCAATTTTCTCAAGTAGATTTTCAAGTGAACTTCATGAAACTGATCTTTGAATCAGTGGTCTACTTTTCACTGCTAATTAGATTTTATGTATTGTTTGATAGACTTGTCTATTTACCAATTCAGTTTTGTCCACAGGGTGTATTTGTGAACTGAGTTTTGAAATTCTCCCACACAAGTATTGTTAGAGAACACTTACAGAAACATGAAAATCTTAAAACTGAAGCAAGATTTACGTGGAAACTGTCATTTCTTAAGGGAGACAGTTCTCAGAGCAATCCCGCAAGGAGATTCAGGCCTTTGACCCTCAATCTAGTGTTCATGACATCCTGCTATGGACACTATCACTCCCCCACCCAACCAAAGTATGTTGTGTTTAAGGACCTCACTCTCTTTTAGACTGGAGCTTTATGATGTTTTCCCATGTATAATTTAGCACAGATTGCTTTAATTAGGATAAAGTTGGGAGTTCTTCAAGTTTGATAATGGACATACGTCTTGTAGAAGTAAAATGACAGTGTGTGTACCAAGGTCTGCAAACATGTACTTCCAGAAAAGCATAACTGGTGTGACAGAATGTTCCTGGATTTTCATATGTTTATATTGTGCATAGTCAATGAAATCATGTCTAAATTATTTGATGGGACACTAATTACACTTTGCTTTGATTCATTTATCATCAAATTATGGGCAAAGGCTAGCCAAAAAGAATTTCCAAAGGATCTCGGTCAATTTCACAGATGCGTACATGAAACCTCTTATACTGTCCCAGAAGAAGAACTTTTTTCTGAGTTCAATTATTCTTATAGATAAGAATCATGGATATGTTTTCTGCTTTTGATATATCATAGAAGAAATAGCCATAATATTTTAAAGAAAGACAATCCTAATGATTGCAATTATCAAATAATGAGAAACTTAGTACCTATTATGAACTGAGCACTGGTGCAGATGCATCTCTCACCCTCATGTCTACTCTGCAGCCAAGAGTTATATTCTAATTTTAGAGATGAGGAAGCGAGGACTATAAGTGATTCGCATTATAATCATTGTTCATGTTATTACTTATAAAATAGCAAAATGTATTGATCTCGGCCAGGGAGGGCTTCCTGATGGAAGGAAAATTGCAGAAATGACCAGAGTGGGTAACAATTGATCTGAAAGGAGCATAGGGACCAGGGACGGGATCAGAGGTGGGGGAGCATGCTTGTATTGAGAACAGCTTGCACAAAGGCACATTTGGAAGAGACTATGGTTCTTTTGAACCTGGGCCCAGCAAACAGAAGTAGGAGCAGGGATCCTGTGTTTCAGGATGTAGATTCTGGAAACTATCTTGCTGTCATGAAGCATGAATATCCTAGTCAACTTTCCCGGTGAGAGGGGCGTGAGTGAGGTCACAGTGGTATTGTGTTCCGTGGAGAACATGTTTCATGTTTCCTATCACACATGGCTTCACTGACAGCCGTATTACCATCATTTTCATTATTTTGGTACTTTTTCTCAGAGTTGAGAAATTCGTTTCTGTCACCCTTGTCTCCTGGTCTCTCCTTGGTCGGGAGATGTGTTGACACTTTCTGTCTCTGTTTCCTGTCTTCTCATTTCTGGCTTTTGATGGGGTATGATGATCAGATGGCCATGATTAGTTCTTTGGCTTGCATTTCAGATTATCTATTAAGTAGCCATCTCCTCAGCCACTGAGGCATATGGTCAGCACTTTCCAGGGCTTAAAATAAATCTGCATTTTAACATGTGGAATTTTATTATGCCAAAGAGAACTCAGATGGGGTTTAATCTTGTTATTGGTTGTGCTGCACATGTTTATGTGTGGCCTTCTGGAAGGAATAGTGCATCAGCCCCTGGGCCTTCCGGTGTGTTGACATTGTGTAGATGTTCTGGGTGAAGAGGTCCTACAAGGTAGTATCCACCTTGAACTCTGCATGCTGCAGGAAAGAAGGACAAAGTGAAGAGAAATTTCCCACTGACTTTTCTGCAGATCAGTTATTCAGGTTTTTAATCAGACCTTTATTTCACAGTTACTTTTTTTTTTTTTTTTTTGGTACTGGGGATTGAACCCAGGGGCACTTAGGCACTTAACCACTGAACCACATCCCCAGCCCTATTTTGTATTTTACTTAGAGACAGGGTCTCACTGAGTTGCTTAGAGCCTCGCTAAGTTGCTGAGGCTGGCTTTGAACTCGTGATCCTCCTGCCTCAGCCTCCCAAGTGCTGGGATTACAGGCGTGCACCACCACTCCTGGCTTACACACTTACTATTAATGATATTTCTCCAGGTACTTGGGTGATGGTGATCAAGACAGCAGAGCCTGGCCTCCAGGCATTTATAAGAAAGATCACACTTCATGGCTGATTAGAGAAATTCATCCCTGCACTGGATCTATGCACTCCTGTCACAGGCACTGGCCACCCCCACTAATTTATTCAGCATTTAGTTGAGCATATACTTCGGGTTTTACACTATAGTGCTACCTATTCTTTGTATGATTTCTTCAGGCACTACCATTCTAGGATATCAATAAAAAAGTTTAATGACAAAAAGGAGGTTTATTGGCAGAAAATTAGTTCAAGAGCGTTTTCTAGTGTCCATATGAACTTACTGATGTCTCTGATATCAGGACTTTTAAAAATAATATCAGGTGTGCTATGGTTTCAATATGAGACATCCCCCAAAAGCTCATGTGTGAGATAATGTAAGAAAATTTAGAGGTGAAATGATGGGATTAACCTAATCAATGCATTAATCTCCTAATAGGGATTAACTGAGTGGTAACTGTAGGCCAGTAGGGAGAGTGTGGCTGAGAAGATAGGTCACTGGGGGCATGCCTTTTGGGGCATAAATCCTGCCAGCTGAGCTCTGTCTCTCTGCTTCCTGGTGGCCATGTCCTGAGCAACCTTCCTCCACCACACTCTTCTGCCATGATTTCTGCCTTACTTGGTCCTGGAGCAATGGAGCCTGTTGTTTGTGGATTGAGACCTCTCAAAACGTGAGTGCCAAAGAAATGTTTCCTCCTCTACAATTGTTCTTGTCAGGTCTTTTGGTCACAGGAATGAAAAAGCTGAATAAAACAAGGTGTGGCATGTCATTGAAATCAATAGCTAATAAAAAAAAAAAAAAAAAGAATTACAGCACTGAGACAGACACTCACGCTCTGGAGACTGAAAGATTTGGATTTGGATTCTGATTTCAGATCCCCTGCCTATTTGTTTTTTGCTTTTTCACCATGGACAAGTTAGTAATCCTTTACAAGGCTCGGGATACTCCTTCCTATGTTCTTTGAGCGTTGCTAGGATTAAATGAGATAAAGCAAGCAAAGTGTTCAGAACAGCACTGACACCTGGTAAAGAGTCACTAAGTGGAAACTGCTGTTGTTGATGTTGCTGGTTCTTTCAAAAATTCATAAGGATTTATGATATGGAAACGAGGTTTACATACATCAGGACAGTGGGTTTTCCATTTGTCTATGTAGAATGGATGGATCAATATTGCGTTGGTATGATTTTATATACTTACTGTGATGGACATTCACAATGGAGAGCATGTTTGTGCGTGTGGCATTGGAAACATAATATTAGCTAACACATAATGATCATTCTGAGCTCTGTCTAATGTGTTTCATATTAACTTACTCCTAATAATCCTGCAAGGTAGATCTACTACCTTCATTTGCAGGTGAGGAGACAGAAGCCCAAAGATGAGATCACGCTGCTTATACACTAACAGAGGTGGAATTTGAACCCAGACAGTCTGCCCAGGTCTCTGTTCTTAACAAAAATACTATTCTGAATTTCAATGATAAACTCTTCTGTTAAGTTATGTGGATAAACACACGCACATTGAAATCGGCAAGTGTGTGTGTTTGAGCGTGCATGCATAAGTACTCATTGCCTAAAATGCCACTCTATGATGAATTTGTAGAATATCTCTTCCTTTATGGTGCTCTTGACTTCCATAGCCACATTTACATTTTTTCTATTTGTGGTTTGCTTTTCAACTAGCAGGTTAATTGAATTATATGGCACATCATATGCAAAAAGAGACACTAAATTGAAACCTCTCTCTGTTGCCCAGCAATGGATGATTGCTTCACAGTGCTTGAAGTTATGCTTAAGCACATCTGTAGGCATTATTCTCCCTGGTTTTTTCCCCTCACCCCTCTCAAGTTACTTGTACAGTGGCTCTGTATCCAATTACATATCATCGAGTGGCAGGAGGATGGCATTAATATGGATTAACTCTGTTCCACAAGCCCGTTGGTGATCTTTGGCTTTTGATGCTGCATAAATGGATGTGTCAGTTAAAACGTGTGCTGGGCTGCATTTAATAGCAATTGCACAATTGTAGCTTAAACTAAGAGGAATTTATTTTCCTCAGGTATCAGTGGGTGCAGGAGCAACCTTTCCATTGCTAGTTCAGCAGATTCCCAAGTCCACCCCACTGTGTCCTCCCACCTTGACATCTTTAGCTTGTGTCTTTCCTCTTCTAGTTTATGTCTCAGTGTCACAAAATGGCTGTTTCACCTCCTACCTCACATCCTCATTCCAGACAGAAAAAGGCGCAGGCGTTTTTCTCTGTATCTGAACTATGCCAAAAGTGGTACTGAAACAGTGAACCTGGCACATGTTTGCCCTACCGGCCCAAATCCAGGATCCGTTGTTAAGAAGTATAAATGTAAATTGGGTAATGAGCTGGCCAGGTCCACCACAACTTAAAACCCCTCTTGGAAGGATGCTCTGCTGTTCAGCCTGGTGTGACCTTCAAACAGCTCATATTTATGAAATGCCTGCGATGAGCTCAGAGGTACAGATGAAGGAGCACCATAACTCTGTTGTTGAAAGAAGCTTACTGCCCAGAAGACAGGATGGATGGCAAGCCAAAAATTACTACATACTGTGACAGAGGTACACCTGTTGGAGCTTTGACTTGTCAACGGAAGGGACAACATTCACAACTCTAGCTCTTATAATATGAAGGGGGGATGTGAACAGCTAGTAGTAATAATAATGACTGATTTGCATTGCGTATTAACTACATCAGATATTTTTCTAAATTATGTAGAAATTATTACTATGTATTATGTAGGTAGATACAGACACTACTCACTTCAACCTGATGTCTCTTTATCCCTTTACAGTCAAGTAATGTAAGGCAAAAATTGAGTTAAATAACTTGCCCAACATCAAATACTTAGAAAATTACAGAGCTGGAGGTGGATGCTCTGACACATGCCTGTAATCCCAGCAGCTCAGGAGACAGAGGCAGGAGGATTGGAAGTTCAAAGTCAGCCTTAGCAATTTAGTGAGGCCCATGCAGCCTGGGGAGACCCTGTCTCAAAATTAAAAATTAAAAAGGGTTGGGGATGTGGCTTAGTATTTAAGTGCCTCTGGGTTCAATTATTGGTATCAAAAAGAGAAAGAAGCAGAACTGGAATGGGAACCCAGTCAGTATGCTATCAGAATCCTCTAAATTTGCAACATATATCTGCACTAAGGAAGCCCCATTCATATTTGTTTTTCCTAAACAAAAATTCAAAACTTTCTTTGCTTACTGACAATGCGAAACCCTTTGATACTTTCAGCATTCATGATATTTTATAAATTGGTCTAACCCAGGATTGGCTGGTGTTGGCTTGGTCACCCAGTTGCACAAAAGGAAACCGTGCTAGAATGTGTTCAGATAGGAAATGACAAGTTGCAGTTCACCAGATGTTCCCCTTTCTCCAGTGACTGTGGAATGGAGAGCTTTGTCATTCCTCAGCTGATAGACCCCTGATCTTCACTATAATTCAGTCGTCACTCACATGAACATCCATATTTCCAGAGATGCTGTCTGCTTGCCTTTCCTGGCCAGTCCTGGCTATAACAACTTCCTTATCTTGGCTCAGGTCTCAGTTTCATGACCCTCCTTTCGACAATCACATGGCAAACAGACTTTCAGAATGGCCCCACATGCTCCTCAGCCTTATAGAATATCCTCCCCAGGCTGTGAGGCAGACCTGTAATTGTGTTAGATGGATGGAACCCCTCTCATAATTAGCTTTTGTTATTTAACACAGTCAACTTGAAGAAAGGAGATTTTGTTCAGTGGGCCTGACCCACTCAAGTTAGACCTTAAAAGTGCAAGGATATTTCTGAGGACAGAGATATTTAATCTCTGTTCAGTGTAGTTTGACATTCAAATAACTCATGCTTATCAAACATGACTTGCAACAGGCAGAAGATTCCCCATTATTGTCTTTTAAGATGTGGAGACTATATGGCCAAGACCCATGGGTGACCTCAAGTTGCTGAGAGTGGCCACAAACTGACCACCGCCAAATAGAAAATAAAAAAAAGGAATATTAGTTTTATAACTGCAAGAAATTAAATTTTGCAGAACCACATGAACTTGCAAGAGGACCCTGAGCTCCAGAGGAGAGTGGAGTGTTTTTATTTTTGTTATTTTAAAATTGCTGTGTGCTAGAAAGCCTTTCCCAGTGTCCTGGCATATTCTATACTTTCTAACATCCCCTACAATGACTACCGAGAAGATTAAAAGCAAACATCATGTGACATCTGATTACCAGCCACAGTTCTGTAGAACAAGGACAATGTCCAAGGTGAAGGAAAATTTTAAGAAAATCCAAAATTAGTAGACCATGCACTAAAGGTTTTCCACATAGTGAGAAACCCAATTTGATGCTCCTTGTCTTGCTGGGTGAAGTACAGATCCTGTGGAGCAGGTTGAGGAGGCAAATGCTTTTTCTGTTAGTTTCTGCTTCAAGGAGTTCTCTGGCAATTTATTTTAATCTTCATTAACATATGAAGATTGAGTTTAGGGTTAAAACGTAGTAGGCGTCATTTAACCAGAACACACAGTGGTTTCACAGGGGGAGAGAAAGGCTAAAGCTTTGTGGTTGTGTGCTTTTTGGGTAAGTATTTGCAAAGTTGGAACAAGTCACCAGCCTGCGATAAAATATGACCCTCACTCACTCTTGTAAATTGCTTTTGCCCACTCACATTTAGAGGTCATTAATCTTGTTTCCCTTTATAGATGGACATTCAGCACATTCCTCACAATTGATTCAGCTTGTAGTTTAGAGTTGTATAAAAAATTCAAAAGTGCAGTTGGAGAAAAATGTCACATCACAAGGGTACAAGCTGAAAATTGCTATCTTTATCTCAACTATAGAGAAACAGGCATTTGCAAAAAGGGACTCTGAAAAGGATCAGAGGAACAAGACATATATAGCCAATAAAGAATCATAATTTCACAGTTTAGAGGGGACTTATAAGGCCTACACAATACAGGAGTTCCCCTTTTCAATATGGATAAGGAGACAGTCCTACAGCACATGATTGAAAACATCCTAGATATATGGGGGATCTAACTGTCCTATAAGATACCCATTCTTTCTATGATTCCTTTATTACCTAAGAGATCCACTCAGTTTGAAGATACCTATTTTGCAATTGTCATAGTGTGCTATAGATTTTTCTGATTTTAATTTCTTCCTTATATCCCTTCTCCCCTTCCCTCTATATATAATTTACTGAATGTTGGTAGGTAGCATATTTTTCAAGAGTGTCAATTCAGTGAAAGCCTGGCTCCAGTGATGAGAATTCTAGATGCCACCTGCTTATCACCCATGTGACTGCAAGAATGACTGTAAAATATACTGGCTCTGTATACATGGCCACAGTACTAGCACTCTATGTTCTTTCTTTTCTGATGCTTCTCCTCATCCCAGTACAGTTTTGACAATGATTTTTTTTTTCCAAAATACCTAATGGAGCATCCAAAATGAGCATGTTAAAACATCTGGTCAGCTAGAAAGAAAACTGCTTGTACATATAATATAGGCCATAATGTCAGGGCACACTCCAGCCTCCTGTCCGTCTTCATCTTCCATTGCAACTGAGAGCATAGAGCCACTACAGAGTCAATGCTGAACCAAACCAGAGTACATTAATTATAACCAAAGCAACATTCCACAGATGTTCAATCAGGAGGAGGAGAGTCTATGCCATAGAGCAAACACAAGGGGATTTAAAAATCACATCATAATCAAATGAATAAATATTTGATTTTCTGTGATGCGCAGGGCCTGAAAATAAATGTACTACATTTGACAGAATTTCCCTCTCTAGATGATCTCCCCTCATCACTGCAGAGTAAGGGCAATACTTGATTACTGTGATTTCCTTTTGAAATGGTCTATATGTCAATCAAAATGTTGCCAAATAATTATTCAGCCAGTTTTCGCTTTCTATTGAATTTGTCTCTAATTGTTGCCACTCATGTTTGAAATTGATGTAAGCTATTGGCTGAATATATTTACATTTCAGAGCCTGGAGGAAAGAAGGTATGTCTGGTAATTCTTTCAACTTCAGGCAACATATAACCATGCTTGTAAATTGCATCGCCCCGTAATTTACAAAAGTACATGAATTACTAAATAGGGTTTTAAAAGATCCCCCACATAGTCTCAGTGTTTGTACTTCCCAAAATATGTCTGTCATATTCCGATGAGATGCTTCTGCTTATTTACATGCTTAATGTTTTCTCTGATATGCAAGTGCTAACTTACAATGGGGGGTGGCTAGGGAAGAATGGAGTTACTTTAGATTACTTAGATCTTTAGATCAGGGGAGTGAAGGGAGGGGAGAGGGTGTGAGATAAGGAAGGATAGTGGAATGAATGAGATATTATTACCCTATGTACATATATGACTACATGACTGGTGGGATTCTACATCATGTACAACCAGAAAAATGAGAAAATATACTCCATTTATGTATGATGTATCATAGTGCATTCTGCTGTCATGTATAATAATATATATAAAATAAATTTTCATTTGAAATAATAAATTATGATAGCATGAACAAAAACAATGTGTCATTATAACCTAATGGTTTCAAAGTAGGAATTTCTTCAAAATGAATTCTTTGGGATATAGTTTTGCATGGTTGACTTCATCTTGCAGAGGTGGAAGAAGTCAAGGTGTCCATTCCTTATTTGAATGTACTTATGTGTGAGCAGGACACACACCTTCCACACACAAAGGAGGAAGAAGAGATGATTTTGTTCTGTGACTCTTGATAAGGTAAAGCTGATATGCTGAATAGTAGAGTGTTGTTAGAATCTGTGCCATGGGCCAGAAAAATGGAGTTTACAGATGGAAAAAGATGAAGGACTCTGGGAAGGAGTGAACCCAGATCTCCGAAAGGTGTGACTAATTGTTCTGT
This sequence comes from Glaucomys volans, assembly GCA_020662805.1. Taxonomy (NCBI): domain Eukaryota; kingdom Metazoa; phylum Chordata; class Mammalia; order Rodentia; family Sciuridae; genus Glaucomys; species Glaucomys volans. Next base: position 487,140 of record JAJEJO010001548.1, read on the forward strand.
GGGGTGTGATGTGGAATCTGCTTTTCTCTTCTTGTGAGTTTTTCAGTTAGTTCTCAATCTTTTAAGAGTATTGTTGAAATTGATCCATTGGGAAAAATGGTATAAAATGAGTTATGGTCCAGGGCATGCACAGCATAAGAGGCCATGGTAATTGCCCGCTCCATCCCCAATCAGGCTTTTATATTGATCTTATATTTGGATCAGCACAGGTGAAACAGATTGAAAATTCAAAAAAATAATAATTATGAGAATTTTGCCATTACAAAGATAAATCATGGAAAGTGATTTTCTTGGAGAATCTGGAAATATTATCTTTCTTCCAAAAAGTTTGCATGTATGTTTGTATTGTGTTTTTTGGTAAGATGAGTAAATATGATATAAAATGAATATTATGTAATGAAAATAGATTAAATGGGTTTAGTGTTGCAGGCATGTTTTCAAAACCAATATTAATTTTAACTTTGCTTTAGAATACTTGAGGATTCTGGGAGTGCCTTGAAATCATTGAATTATGAAGAACCAAGAGAAAGTTGTCTTCCCCTTCAAAACTTCTAATTTTAAACAAATAAGAATGAGAAGGAGAACTTTGGGGAAGATATACTTGTAAATCTAAACTTTACCTTCTGATTAGAGACTGCCTTCCAAGTTATTATTCCAATTTGGTATTTAATGAAACAATAAAATGATTCATATTTAATGCAATACCTAATTAAATGGTTATTGATTTGTCAAGGTTATAGGCAAGCACTCTGTCACTGAGATGCATCCTCAGCCTGATTTGTCATCACTATAATTAGTGCCGTGAGTGAGTTAAGTGTGCTCATACATAGCACACAGAGAGAGTATCTCACAAAGATAGTGCAGGATGCCTCAGATGGGCACATACTGTATCATATTGCCATGTCCCATGTTCTTGTATTTGCTATGCTGCTGAGCATAGGGTTACATACTTAGGTTCTACAATCTCTGGTCTGTTGAATTGAAATTGTTAAAACAAAAATATTTTTAAACTATTTATTTCATCAAATTCTTGCAGAGAAAAATAACATCTGATCAGGAATCTAAATTTGTGGTCAAGGATTCTATCATAATTCAATAAACCAATGCATTATCTTCTCTGCTATAATTCTACAAATATACTGTGTACTTCTTACTTCTTATGCCAACCAGGGCAACCACCCAGAGCTGTTAATGAAGAGTTGGACAGGGCCCGCGAGGAGTTGGAGAGCACATTTAACAGACAGTTAAGCAGAAACTTGGTGGGTAAGATGCTATTCTGTGCAGCAGTAACTACATTGGCAGTTCAGCCAGATTGGAGTTCAGTTCAGTAGGAGCAGCACTTTAGAGTCTGCTGTTTCTTTGTAGTCTGATATGCACAAGGTCAGGCAAGGGATTATAATGTAGTCTTTCCTCTTGACAAGATTACCATCTTGATGGAGAAATCAAGCAAATAGGGATTAGGGAGATAGTAATAAAGCTAGAGACATGAAAACCGTGCTTTAGAATTCAAATAGACGATTACTTGGTATGCTATGGGGATGAAAGAAGACTTCTTGGAGGAAATCAGATTGAGGCATGTGCTTGGAACTTGAGCTGCCAGGGATAAGAAGGGGCAACCGAGGTAGTGCCGCTGTTGAGAGTGAAGCTACAGAAGCAGTAGGACGAAATGTGTGATCAAGTTATCAGACTTATCACCTAGTCACAGAGGCTTCTCTAAGTGTCCAGTGACAAAATGACTTGGTAATGACTGTCTTTGCTGCCCCTAGCAGGAGGCTGTCTCTGGGGTGCAGATGTATTGAACCCATAGGTTCCATCTGAGCACAGTTGCAGTTGTTGAGTACAGACTCTGGGCTGTGTTCAGAACCACAGACCACAGAGGAGCAGAAGGCAGATAGGATGTGGTGGACGAGCTGTTGTCCCCACTAGAGCTTAGGCACACAGATCTGATGATGCCAACACGGGAGCTGTGGGATTCTCTTGATGCTAACCAGCTTTTCTATGGGCACATTAGTAGTTCAAGGTTTTGTTTTTGTTTTTAGCAAGAGCAAAGTACAGTAGCATCTCAGACACTAGACATGTTCATTTCTCTAATATTTGACATCAAGTTTTTTCTTGTTGTCTTCATAGTTTCATCACCCTCTCAGAGTTTAGTTTTTTTAGTTGTTGTTTTATGGTTTTCTTTGCCTTTAAAATAGGAGGTAATGTCTCATGGTGGCAAAAAATCATGGGTTTTGGTGCCAGACTGTTCTGAGTTTGGCTTCTATTTCTTAACAACTATATTACTTTTGCAAGGTGCATAGCTAATATGATGCTCCAATTTTAAAACTCTCAAATGAAGATAAAAACAATGGTTGCCTATTAATGAAACTATATTCACCACATAACATAGTAATGTGGTGAATATAATATATATATATAATATAATATAATATAATATAATATAATATAATAATATATTATAGTAAGGACCTAGATAGGCTTGAGAACTAGTCTCTGGTTTGAATTTTTGTTCTGCCTACTAAATAAACACATGGACAATTTATTTAACCTCCTTGTATCATGATGTTCAATCATCTGAAAAAATAGAAGAAATAATGGTTACGATTGAATTATAGTAAGAATCATGAGTACTTAAGCACAGAATCAAGTATTTAAAAATTGTCAGTCGTTACTACTTTAAGGATTGTTTTATGAAGGTAGAAGATAATATTAGCATAGTGTTTGGCAAATAGAAATATTTAATGAGCTACCATACTTGAGCTTAACAGAAAGCTCAAATGTTCTCTAAGTCCACAGTGTCAGGAATTTATTAGCAAATATTTAAAAATTAAGGTACTTAATAAAGTGAATTTACTACACTGGTTTATCTATGTATATCATAGTATTTTTATTTCCATCATCCTAAGACACTTTAAGAAAATACAGAATTCAAAATCAAAACAAAGGGTTCACAAAGGACAACCTCTTATGTCATTTTACAGGCCAAAATTACACAAACAACAAAATAAAGCAGAAACTGAAGACCTAAGTAGATTACAAAATGTGCTAAGCTAATTGAAGGGGAATTTATGGGATCAGCCAGGATTTCAAAGGACTCTGAGGTGCCCAGAGGAAACATAGGACTGGAATGCAGTGACCCCAAAGCAAAAAGAGTGTGGGGACCAGGGTAGCTTCAAATGTGGATTTACCTCTTCCACATTTGCCGTTTTCCCCTCATACAGCTAGCTTTCTGATGAGAAAATAAGGGTTTAGAAATGGGAAATGTTAGCTGGGCAAAGATGGAGGCACTCACCTGTAATCCCAGCAATTTGGGAAACTGAGACAAGGGAATTGTAAGTTTGAGAACAGCTTTGGCAGCGTAGCAAGACCATGTTTCAAAATGAAATAAAAAGGCCTGGGGTTGTAGTTCAATAGAGGGGTGCCCGTGTGTTTAGTCCCCTATACTGAAAAAAAAAATTTTAGAAATGGGAAGTGTTATTGCCAAGTTCATATCATTTTTCTGCAATTCAGATCTGTTAAATCCAGGCCTCATTCCTCTAGGGACCTTGTACTTCCCCAAGTCATGCTGTGCCTCCCATCATTCTAGGCATTCCAGAGTTTATTTCATAATGCTTTTCTATATCTTAGGTTGATCAAGAGTTCTATCAGGTCATTCTGTTGAAATGTTGAAATGTGACCCTTTCCCTACGAAAGTAATATGAGATTTGATTTGTAGCTTCTCAGGCACAAGTTCATTCTGCCTATGCATTTAATGTCCTAGATTTCAAGGTCACTCTAGGTCTCTGTAGATATTAACTACATTATAATCTTCAGTTTGTGGAGATGCTAGGAAATGAAGGGATTAAAGGATATCCCATTATTACATACTTTTGTTTGACTTTTTAAATTAAAGGATAGATCTCCCATGGAGATCCATACAGAGCTTAGAAGTCTTTTCTAATATTTAAAAGTTAAACAAATATTATTTAAAAGCTAACGAATGAAGCATTGGGATATGCATTAGGGTTCTCCAGAAAACTGAAACCAGTATCTATATCTATCAAGAGATTTATTTCCAACTCCTAGCTCATGGCATTGTTGAGACTGGTATTTCCAGAATCTTCTGGGTAAACCAGCAGCCTGAAGACCCAGGGAAGAGTTGTAGTTCTGTTCTGAAGACCAGTAAAGGCCATTTGTTGGAAATGTTACCTCCCTTCTTCCTCAAGGGAGGTCAGTCTTTTTCGTGGAGGCCTTCAACTGATTGAATGAGACAGATATGCAATATAGAGGGTAGTCTGTTTTACTCAAAGTCTGTTGATTCAGATATTAATCTTATGTTAAAAAACACCTTCGTGGAAACATCTAGAATTCTATTTGACTTTGGTCTTGGTAAGTTGACACATAAAATGAATCATCACAGATCCATACCTTGTCAACTCAGCACTCACCATTTCCTGCTATGTTATAAATCTTAAATGTCCCCCTAAGTCCATGTGTTAAAGTCATAGAACCAACCTGGGACTCTTGGGAGGTGGTGGAAACTCTAAGAGGAGGACCTAGTGGGAGGTGCCCATGGAGACATGCCCTTACGGAGGACAGTGAAAACCCACCCCTTCCTTCTCTCTTCTCTTACTTAGCATCCTGGCCATGAGGGGAACAGCTCTGATCTACTGTGTCCTCCCCACCATGATATGCTGCCTCACTTCAGGTCCAAGAGCAATGGGGCCAGCTGATCCTGGACTGAAAGCTCTGAGACAATGACACAAAATAAACCTTTCCTCTTGTAGTAACAAAGGTGTCTAACCTGTCTCAACCCTGCTTAGTCTATAAGTAGAGAAAAGAAGAAGGCCATGTTTCTGTCTAGCATGTGACACTTCTATACACAAAAAAGGACAGACTTACCCACCAAAAGATATATAGTCCTTGAAAGTCTTTGTGATGTTTACTCTTCTCCCTGATATACTCTCACTTAAATATAATGACATAAAATTAGCAGTACTTATGCTATTATATAAAGTTAATATATCATGTTACGTGAGGAAGGGTTAGGATAGGTATTATGGTTTGGATGTAAGGTGTCCCCTAAAAGCTCACATATGAAACAATGCCAGAAGGTTCAGAGGAGAAAAGAGTGGGTTGTGAGAGCCTTAACCAAACCATGAATTAATCCCTTAATAGGGATTGACTGAGTAGTAACTGAAGGCTGGTGGGGTGTGGCTGGAGGAGGTGGAGCATTGGGGGCACCGCTGAGGGTATATATTTTGTATCTGGTGAGTGTATCAGTCTCTCTGCTGTCTGATCATCATGAGTTGCTTCCCTTTTCCACACCATCATGTCCTGCCTCATCTCAAGCCCCAAGGAATGAAGCCAGCCACTTATGAACTGATACCTCTGAAACCATGAGCCCCTAATAAACCTTTCCTCCTCTACAATTGTGCTGGTCAGGTCCTGTAATCACAGCAGTGAAAAAGCTGACTAATACAATAGGGAATAAAACAAGATATTCAAGGAATAAAACAAAGATATGCAAGATACCAACATGTGCACACTCAAACATATAATGAAGAAATATTCAAGATGATAACAGTCCTCATTTCTGTACTGGTTACATATATAACATATTTATAACTTCTTCTATTTATTATCTATTACCTATGTTCCTTATCCTCAGGAAGCTCCTCAAATAGTCATAGTTTTGGCCTGGTTGGGGACATAGACCTTGAATCTTTGAAGGGTCTAGGTCATTAGCAGTCCTGCCTGAATTGGTGGTTATAACTTTCCACTGAAATTCATCATTGCACCTGGTAATACTCTCTGATGCCTTGAGGATCTTCTGTATTTCTGACAAATTCCTCCTCATCCTGGTTGTAGAATAGCAGTTTGATTTTTCTTTGGTGGTCAGAATCAGTCACTTCAGCTAGCACAGTCCCTCTCTTTTCTGCCTGCTGCTTCAGAGATGTAGGATCTAATGTTATCAGGTGGCACTTTTAACTTCTCATTGAATGGAAACATCATTGTGTCTCTGGGTAGAAGCGTTCCTTTCTTTGGAACTGAAACTTATAGTCAGCAGAATATAAGAAGAAGAAGAAGAAAAGGTCACTATTGGGTCACTGGTGGTAATAGTGACTGATGCCACTTTCATGGCCCCTGACCCCTGATTCTGGGACCTGTGTAACCTAGCTATGGGAGAAACAGCCCCATATTTTAGATGCTAATTCAGAGAATCTAAAGTCTTTTGAATAATCTTGTTCCAACCCTGTAAGGAATTGTCACCAACCCAACCCTGCAACTGAGGCTTCTAAAGGCCATTTTTCTGTTCTATCAATCCAGCTGCCTCAAGATGGTTGGGAACACCATGACTACTCTGCACATGGATACATTGGGAAATGATAGGGATGGCTAGGGAGAGAGACTGATTGGCATCCACAGAAGGTATCATCCTATCTAGTTGATTATCAATCTACTCCTTTTCCAAGTTCACCCTTTGGTGAGTATTCACGTTACGCAATATCTTCTCATTTTTCTGCCTGTTCCAAGAGGTCTATCACATAGCTCATCCCGGACTTCATTATCACTAATTACCCAAATTACTACAAATCCCTAACTCTCCAGCCAAATCATGGGCCATAGATATCTCTTTCCAAGTAAAGAAAATAACTAGGTGAAATATTCAAAGTATGTGTGCTGAAAGGATTTCCCTCCACTATTATTCTTTAGGAATGTACCAGAAAAGGACCTTATTTCTTCTATCTGTCTACTTTATTTGCCTGAATATCATGCAGAACTATTTGTAAATCAGTCTCAAGTCTTCTCTTCCTCTGTCAACTGATAGTTGGGAACTTTGAGGCTAGAGGTACTGATTTTAATAGATAAGGTAAAATAGCCGGAGTGGGGACTGTCGATATTTCAGATACTTCTTGATGCACTTTACTTGTGCTTTCAGGGTGACCCTGATAATGCATATACCACTTCTGTTTGGTGATGGAGTGTTTCTGGGCACATCAAACTTCTGGGTTTGTTACATCAGATAAACCCCCAGTTCATGATGGACAGGTTGCATGGCAACTTGATGGGCATGATTAAGCATTCAATCTTTCCCAAGTCTCATTGGTAGTCCAAAAGCAGTTTCTCAAAGGAAAGTACTTGTCAGCTGGGGTTCCATGCTATGATTAGCCTATTTGGGTCTGCCTCAGATTGCAAATAAGCATCTCTCTCTGCAGTTGCCACTTTGCTTATGTTGAATCTGGTGGATCACATGGCCCAAGCAGTAGAACTAGCATGGCAGCCTGCACCATGTTGCAGAGCCTTCTTTTATTCAAGGCCCCACTCAAAAGTGGGGGTTCCTCTGTAACTAGCCTGGAGTGGCACACCCAAATTATGAATTTTTTGACTCCCAAATCCATAGAGGCCCACGAAGCATAGATTCTGGATTTAAATTTGTAGTTCAGGGAATTAGAAAGGGCTCTCATAGTTGTTTGGTTGGCTCAAACATCGACAAACATGATATTAGATTGGTTCAAAAAGCAATCCACAGTAAATTAACTTGAAATACTAGACCTACTGTCTAATGCTTCAGAGAAAGGGATTCAAAGGCTTAGGGAGATTGGCAAGGTAGTGTGGAATTGTCACTGAAGATCTGCTCACTAATCTTGGGATGATTTGTACTACAGTTATGAGAAACACATTTGTGAAGGCTGCCCCAGTGTCCTGGAAGTGCTCTGAGATTGCTTTTCTCTGAAGACCCAGAAAGTGGTTACTGCTGCCACTGACCTAGGAAATTTAAATACGATGGAAGTAATGAGTACTGGGGTAGCAGGGACCAAGTTCACAGCACTCAGTTGCCCCAGGGTGGCATAATTACCAGCATGTGAGCAGACTCAAAGCAACAATTAGAATAGGCTGACTGGGGCAGGCCTGGGGCATCTGATACTCAATCACTGCGTTTCTAAATGTTAAACAGGGGGGGAACCTACTAAATTCTTGATCTGTATAAGTGAAGGAGTTCTAGGTCAAGTGAACAAAAGTCTAACCTGAACCATAAAGCAGTGACTCATAACCCCTCCGTTAATTCCCAGATTTGAGGCATTATGCAGGTCCAAACTCCTTGAATGGTCGGGTTCCCTTAGGGAAGAGCCTTGCTACACTATTACAATGTATACTGCTAATCTCATCCCTCTCCACCGGGAACCATGGTGTTTTTCCAGGGTGACTGTGTATTTGGAAAAAGAAAATGATTAGATCCTTGGATGACTATTGGACACTGACTCTGATCTGTCATTAAGTCTAGGAGACCCTTACTCATTTCTAGAATATTTACTTTTATCGACATTCTCAACAATTAATAAGAGTTCCCAAATTTAAATAAGATACTCTTCTTAATTCTCAAAGAACCCAGACTGAGGAATGAAATAGACATTTTTCCATCTCTGTACAAAGGGAATATACAGAGGGAGTTTTAAATGTTTTTTTTTTTAATTTTCAATTTTTTTAGAATATCTTGGAAATTTTTATATGTGAAACAAGAAATTTTATAAGAATTTTATTAAATGTATAAGAATTTTATTCTTATCAGATTGATGTTTCATCATTTAAAGTTTTCTCTAGCTAATGAAGGAGAACGCTACCATTTTAATTGTGATATGAGCTAAAAAAATCATTTGGCAGAGTGGTAATTAATTCCCCTTGAAATTATTTAATGATGCAAATTGCCTCTTGTCACTGACAATTATATATATTTGTTGATTCTCAATTTCTTGGGAGTTTCCTGCTCTATTGTTGTGCTTCAGATTTATCCTTGCTATTTTGCAGCTCTGTAATTAGTTTTTCTGGTATTTTTCTTCAATTGAGTAGTTAAATGTGATTTGAACTTTATGTGATTAAATCTAATGGATTGCATTTCCTGCTGCCTTCATTTGACTGGCAATATAGGCAAACAGGAGCAAATGCAGTTGATGAAAGAATTCAAATATTCATCTCATGTACTGGAAATTTTTGAATACCCAAGTCTTCTGACTTTCTCCTTCCTTGACAATAGTTCTGTCAAAGTCTTCAAATTCACATTCAAATTTATTATACGTTTTTCCAAACCTAAATGATCTGCATAATTTATACTAATGGCCTAGAATACTCATATAATTAATTTCTCTTTTTAAAAAAGATAATCCTTTATTCACAATTAGCTAGTGTATCTAGTGGATTGTTATTTTTTTAACATTAACACACCTGAATACTTCATAAGCTATAGTTGTGTCACATTATTGTAAGTAATTTTCTTTATACCAAAAAGAGGATTGATCTTTCAAGAAAAGTGAAATTCTTTCCTTGTCTCCTGTGTTCAATCCAACAGGCATCCTGAGCTATAGCAGGGAGGATATATATATTCAGATGGAGCATTTTAGCAAAATGTGTGACATTTCTTGCAGCCAATTTGGCTATCAAAGCTCAATAACAGCAAGTTACAACAGAGTTTCCAAAAACTGGAGTAAGGAAATCGAAATCTCTGGTGTCCAAGCAATGTCTGTTGTCTGGTACTGGGCTTGTATTTGCAAGGGAGGTTGCCAGGATCTTGCTGCAGTTTGCCTTGTAAAGAGAGCTTTCACCACCATAATAAAAAACATGGGGTCATTAGAAATGGCAGAATGTTCCTGGACTGTTTTTTTCATGATCGTACAATTTTATGTGATCTTTCCAAAGGATGCCTTAGAAAAAAATGGCCCTGCCAGACTGCATCAAGTGTGGAGAGCAGAAAGTCTTTAAACCTGGGCTGTGCATTGAATACCATGCGAAACCCAGAATATTGAGGAGATGTGAAGTACTTCTAAATTACCTTTGACTTCATGCTGATTGTCTCTCGGTTGATGATGAATTATCTTGATTTCAGCCTGATTGGGGAATTTATTACATGATCTCCATCAAGATGGATGCAGCTCTGCTCTCTCCAGGCTCTTTATTCTGCTGAGAGCTTACCCTTTAGCAACTAAAATAGACCATCTTGATCAGCTATAATATCATTAGCATCTTTTGAGACTCCAAAACATTGATGCATTTTATTATCTGTTTGGGGAATTAGATGATAAGAGAAGAAAACAAGAATGTGAATTTTACTGCTCCCTTCCCCCAATTTGTGTAGAGAGAAGAGCATGGACATTAAAATTAGTAGGCATTATGGAGTGGCAGTTGAAAACATTTTTGTTCTTGTGTCAAACATTCTTGCTTTGAATTACCTTTTAACAATTATCTTTCTGTTGAGTCAAGTTCCTTATCAACTCCAAATTTTGTTTTCACATCTTGTAAATGAGTAAGATATTGACTAATTTTGTAGAGTTTGAGGAAGACTTGATGAGATGCTCCATATAAGATGCTAACTGCAGTACCTGTCACGTCATAAGCCCAGAAGAACAATCATATATGCTGTTTGAATCCCAGTTTTAGCAATGACTAGCTGGGCAACCCACCCTAAAATATTTTAATTTCTTACACCTATTTCCTCATCTGTAAAATGAAGATAATGATACACAATCTAGAAAACTATTTTGAGAACATGGATATAAAGTGCCAAGTTTTCCATTAACTTAGTAGTTGGTCAATGTGTATCACTTACTCCTAACTCCAAGTAACAATAATAGCAAAACAGCAGTGAAGATTATTATCAAATACTTTCCAAGTGCCAATCACTATGTATAATTAATAAAGGCTGTGCCCTGCCTCGCACTTTTAGTGAAATGACGCCACGAATCAATAGCATGAATTTATAATTCTGTCCAATTGCTAGGCTGCTATTGCTTTGTGTTAAAGAACTTGTAGCTTTTGCTTTGGGTCCATGTATCATGGTTTCTGTCATATTGTCATATTATTTTTTATTCGCCCATCAGGAAGAAATCAATTGTTTTTCTCTGAGCTTGTCCAGCTTCTGATACAAGAAAATGTCAGATTGGATTTAAAGACTTGACTGAGGTTATGTGCCATGTCGGGATTCTCAGGTGGACTATCTGTCTCTACAGAAGGGATTCTTAAGTGGACCCTACACAGTGTCAGAGGGAATGTCAATATGAAATCTCATTGTTTGTCACACAGCAGGAAAAATCAGGGACCTGTTATAATTTGGATCTTTAATGTCCCACAGAAAGCTCATGTGTTAGGTGATGCAGGAATGCTTACACATGGGATGATTATATTATGAGAGCTGTAACCTCATCAGTGTTTATTAATGGGTTAATAATTTGAATGGACTACTAGTTGGTAACTGTATACAGGTGAAGCATTGGCTGAAGTAAGGAGGTCATTGATGGGTGCCCTTGGGATTAGATCTTGTCCCTGGACCCACGCTCTGTCTTGCTCTCTCACTTTCTGCTTTCTGGCTCTCATGAGCTGAGCAGATACCCTCTCCCACACCCTTCTGCCTCATCTGGGGCCCAAAGCAATGGAGTCAGGCCTCCATGGACCGAACCTCTGATAATTTGCATTTCCTTCTCAAAGTTGTTTTTGTCAGGTATTTTGGTCAGAGTAATGAAAAGCTGACAGATGCATCCCTACATCAGGGGTCTAAGGACATTTTCTAGTGCTGCCTGGGACCATGTAGCTTTTCAAAGAGGAAAATATTAAATCCTATGGATAAAATATTTCTTTCAATGTTTTCAAGTAATCATTTTATGAAAATATTCCTTTTTCATTTCTTGGCAATACTTTCATCAAGGACTTTGCATTCAAGTCTAAATTCATATCAGATTCCTTTAAAATCCAATTAACCATCCACATTTTGTGTTAAAAGAAGCACATTCTGATGATTGATTTCTTTATAGCCGCCATCCTTCTGCCGAATTCTGAGCTGTCTGCAAGGATGGAAAACAATGGACTGATTTAATGTATCTGGGCACTTAACACAGAACTTTAATAAGAATGTCAGGAATTGCCATTAGAAAGGATGCTGCCATTTATCTGCTCATTTCCCAAGAGCAGAAAATCTATTGCAGTGATTTGAATAAGTTTCAATGAAGTATGGAGACACATTGGATTTCATGACCTCCTTTTTGGGTCAAGGTACCAATTTTCCAAAACAATTACTTTAAAATAACTTTATATGTGTGTTATATTGCTTTGAGAAAAAGAGATAGAGTTTTAGATGACTAATTTTCTCAACCTCTGCTCTCTGAGTTTTTAGGTTTGGTAAAGCTAAATGAAGTGCATAAAAATTTGTAACCTGGATTATCAAAGTATATTCTGAAGTTTTGTTTTTAGTTTTGGATCCAGGACATCAGCTGCTATTCTTACTGATTAGTTTCAAAATGGAAATCATTATTTACTATAAAATGTGACTTATTTAAAAAGGAATATTATATAAGGACTATAACATTCAGTTGGTAAACCAGTACTTCACAATTTTGTGATTTTAGAGAATTCAATTGTGAAGCTTTTTCTTGTAACAAAAAATATAAATAGTTGAACTCTGTTTACTTAAGTTTTAAAATTCTAAATATATAGTCCTTTGAAGGTATAACTATATATCACTTAAAACTCTTAAGTCTCAGTCATTCACAAGGATGATGTGTCATAAATTTTTACACTGTATTTTTAGTTCCACATCAGTTTCTTTATAATGTTCTTTGTGATCTTGAGATTGTCACTTACCTTCCCTGACTTTGCACAATCTAAATGTAAAAATGAGAAATTTTCTCAGTGGTCTCTAAGGATTCTTCCATTTGTAATGCCGTCTGTTCAAAACGGACACTTTGAAATCATATAAAGTATGTGGTTCTCAGTATTGTAGGAGACAGAAGGCAAAAAAGACACCATATCTACCTTGGAGAAAAGGTTTTGATGTCCACTGGATGAGATTACACATCCTTCATGAAATCACCAAAATTAAATGTAAAATGTGTACTTAGATTCAGTTTTGAGGGCAAAGAACTGATAAATAAGAGTTTTGAATACTGTATAGTGAATGAAATTGGAGCATACACTGTTGGAAATCTAGTGCAATGATCATCAAAGTAATTAGTGATGGCATGGGGCTGGGTTTCTCTAAAATGCTTTCAAGTGGTTCAGGAAAGGAAATCTGTTTTCATATGTTGTGAGTGAGCTATGCCATTAACACATACTCGATACATTCATATCTTGCACAATGTCAGAATTTTTTGAGGAACAATTCACACTATCACTTATCCATTTTAGTTCACCAGAATACTCGTGGTTCACTTGGCATCAGGACTGTGACAATCACAAGTTCTTTTAGTCTATTCTAGTCTTAATTATAAAAATCTTAAATATTCAAGTTACACATTGCACTTTACATAATATATAGGTTATATAGAATAGCTAAGAAAGGATTAAGGTAGCCACAGGGCTATAAGAGGCTGCTGAGAGCAAAGGGAGAAAGCAAATACAAAATGCCAAAGGGTCACTACACATGGTCACATGGTCAGAAGCAGCAAAAGGACTTGTTCAGGCCTGGAGTCCATTTTCTACATGGTCCACTTCAAGTACAGGGATGGAGCTGAGCTAAAGTTCTGGGGACAGAGTTGGGAGTTCATCCTTTGACCTTCCTGATGCATTGACCAAATGGTCCAATAAGATGGCAGATCTGTGTGTACCACCATACTACTATCTTATGCGCCCTTCCTTATATGTGTCTCAGGTGAGAGAATTGCATTGTTTGGTGGTCTGGCATGTTTGATGAGTTCCTGGACCCAATTTCTCTGATATGGGTTGATGTGTCCATGCATTTGGGTTCTTCTGATTTAATTCAAGAGGTTCACAGATGGTCATTTTTATTAGCACAATTAATTTATCAGTTTGTGCTTAAGATTGTGCTGTGAATCTGGGGCATATTCTTACTCATAAATTCTAGTCATTATCTACTTACCCAGACAAGTTACTAACTCATTTTGCCTCAGCAGTTCTACTCAAATGCAGTAGCTCAGGGCAAACTCATGCTTTAAAAACTGGAGTAGCCAAGGGCAGGGAGCCACTGTTCTATAGAAGATGGAGTAATCCAGAGTAGGGTGCAGCCTGCTCTCCAAACATAGAGCACTAAGTGGTATTTTCCGTTTTTATCGCCATTCATGAATGAATGTACAATGGAGTTCTCAAGTAGCTCCATGATATCATAACAGATTTGATGCAGAAGATATGAGAATCCAGTTATCCTCCATTAAGCTAGATATTAAAGTGATGTGTGAAAATCAAAAGCAATGAAACTCTTTTCACTAATTTTATTTTGAATAATGAATATTTTTCTTTAAAAAGTTGTTCATGTGAATTCATAGTAATTATTATTTTGAAAGAAATACATGTATTTGAAAAATTCTTATATGATAAAAATACAGATAAAGCTCACATAAACATAAGTTCTCTGGAGTCCTTGCTAATTTTTCAGAGTGTCTGTGGGTGCTCAGACTAAAATGTTTGAGAAATGTTGGCCTAGAACACTCAGTAAGTAGTGGTAGTCAACAAAGTCTGTCTGGTTATTGAATTTTCCTGGCAGGGTTTACTTCTCTCACTTAATTGTCTAAGTGGATCTGCAGGCCAGCTATCACAATAGCTCCCTAACACATGCTAAGTCAGAGATGCAGGCATGGGCTCGTTCTCAACATGTGACTTTGCCATTCTCAACATGTGACTTTTAAAGTTGTCCTACCTACAAGACACTGGCATACAGTCTCCTAAAAAAGAGAACGTATGTATAAAGGAGCAGAAGTGGGAAATTGTTATTAGCAAGACTCAGAAGTGTCACTCATCACTTTACTTGGTCTCCTAGAATGGACTCTTATAACCAAATACAACTGCATTGAAGACTGGGAAATGCATCTCCACTGTGTCTGGGAAGAAACAAAGGTGAATATTTGGGAACAGTTGGCAGCCTTACCATCTTAATATAGGTCCACCATCTACTACTGAAGCAAACAGGTCAATTACTTAGCTACTAATTTTTAGTTTCATCAAATGTAAAATAAACTAACTTCCAAGATTGGAAGGAGCTTGCACAAAAGTGTCTAAAGAATAGATAAGTATAAATTTATCAAATAATTACATGTAAGATTTTTTAAAGGACTATCACCCAATGAGCCTCAAATAAAAAATAACATTTAGAAATAGATATATAACTTGTAATAAAAATAATCATAACATGAGGTCTTGTGTGCTATGGAGAGTAGAGATTATACAAACTTTTCCTGGGCATCCAGAAAGATGGGCCAGGTTTTCTTTAATGTTTTCATGGAAGAATTTCAGTTGGAAGTTCTTGAAGGATGTTTCTGAAATATCTAATTGATATTAGCTGTGGACCTCTATAATGTCCTTAAGAAACTCTTTCTGTGGGACTCATCTAATTTTTATGTAATGGTGATTTTCCTCTTCACTAGCCTTTCATGCTTATTAGCTCCAGAGAAGAAGTTTGCTACCGTATTCTACTCTGTAAAATACTGTGAAACCTGGCTTGATGCCCATTGTAAGCATTTGGGTAGATATTTATTGAATGGATCCCATTTGCATGAAAAAAGAAGAGGTCATTGAGAAGGGGGAAATGAAGAGTTTGTGATAAAGGAGCCTTTATGAAGTGGACTGAGAAGGTAACTAAAGTACAGCAATAGCGTAGAACGTCAAGGAGCAGGGAATCCAATACTGTAATGTTCGATGACTCATCACTAAAATCCTTGATCTCTCCAGTCATGGATACAAGAAAGAATTACAACAAAAGGTAAAACAATCCAAGTTTTAAAATCATTAAGTATTTGGAGAGTTTTCTAGAGCCTGGATAGTGATACTGAATAACTGATAAAAGCTGACAAAAGTCTTAAGGGATGGGAAGTTATTAAGCAATGATGATATAATGAGGGTTTGTAGGAGGCAACTCAAATATTTATTTAATGAGCAGATGCTAGTACATGCACAGATGATGAAAGAACATCTTTCCTTTTATTTCATGGCCCTCAAGGCAAATGGTAAAAGGAGAAAATCAATTTCCACTTAAGATGAGCAGTTGAAGTGATGCTTGCTCAAGAGTTAAACATTTTAGGAGGGTTTACACTAAATAAAGCATGAACACCATTGAACATAGTTGAGCACCCAGAAAGAATCAAATAGAGGAATGATGGGGTTGACTGGGTTTTAGGAGGTATTTGGGGAGGAAATTGCAAAGGGTTTGTTCACAGAATGAAATTGTGGAAACTGTGTGAGGTGTTCATATTAGGGGGTAGAAAAGTCACTGTATGAAGTTTTCATAATATTAAATACATCCAGTTTTCCAACTGGAATATGGATATGATGTCCAAGTTTGTATCTCCAATGCCAAGTTACTATTGATTTACCCTTAAAATATATTGAAGAAAGCAATTTCTTTGCAAGGAACTTGTTCAAGTCATGTTTAGCTAATGTTTTCTTAAATACTCAAACATTTACAGTCAAAAATTTACATTTTAATGAAAAGAGGAGTGGATATATATAATGCTTTCAGATATGTTAAAAAAAGTGAATTGGGGTATTCTACCATAAAAATAAAGTATATTATGACAGCCTATGGCTATGACATGATCCAATAATTTTATGATACTTACGGTATGCTGGTGAGTCTGGCTCAATCCCCAGCTCCCCCAAAACACAAGCAACAATACCCCCCCACACATACAAACTAATGAGGTTTATGGGCTTTTGTTGCTGTAAATATCAATAATTCAAACAAAACCATGGCTTATATTTGAACTTTTTTGTCTTAAGTATATTTATTCAGTACATTAATACCGAGCATTCACTATGAAGTGTATTAATATGCTAGGTTCTGGAGATATGAAGATAAATAAAATGTGAGAAAGTTCATGCTTTCAAGCATCACATGTATTGGTTGTTGAAATAAACATGTAACAAATGAATAGGTAACATGTGCATGAGTAACAGTGAGAGAATTCCTGAGGTGCTGCCTGCCTGAGGAGAGCAGGAACGCTTCACAGGAGCTCAGGATAGCCTGCTTGGAGCCTCAGTAAGACGTTGCAGGTAAACCTGGGATGGAAGACCTTTCAGAATGAGCAAGCTGCTTGTGAAGAGACGTGAGAGTGGAAAACAGCATACTGCGTTCCTAATACTACGGGGGACTTGTTATTTCTGAAAGATGGGTGTGTGGAAAAAGGTAGGAATGGTACTCAGGACTTTAGGCAGAGACCAGGAAAACCTCCAAGCTTCGCCACAGGTTTGGGCTCACTCTTGCAGGTGTTTGGAGCCTCATAAGGAAGCAGCTGCCTATTGAATGAAGAGGACATAATTGAAGGGAAGGTTCATGGTCATATTTGCTTGTGTGTTTGTTTTTCATCATGAAGAATCAATTGCAATAAGCCTGATTCTTGATGAATTGAAACTAAACCAACAGAACCGGGGTATGCTGAAATACACCAAGCGCTGGAGCTGAGTCCTTCATGGATATAAATTATGATGAAGATGAATATGATGAGGTTGGGGAAGGAAAGGTGATTTTGAAACCTTTTAAAAAATAATGTGGAAGAGGCTGTCTTTTCTCCATTGCATGTTTTTGGCTCCTTTGTCAAGTATGAGATACCTGTATTTCTGTGGGTTTGTCTGTGTGTCCTCTATTCTGTACCATTGATCTACCTGTCTATTTTGGTGCCAATACCATGCTGTTTTTGTTACTATTGCTCTGTAGTATAGTTGAAGGTCTGGTATTGTGAAACCCCCTGCTTCGCTCTTCTTGCTAAGGATTGCTTTAGCAGTTCTGGGTCTCTTATTCCTCCAAATGAATTTTATGATTGCTTGCTCTATTTCTATGAGATCTGTCATTGGAATTTTAATTGGAATTGCATTGAATTTGTATAGCATTTTTGGAAGTATGGCCATTTTGACAATATTAATTCTGCCTATCCAAGAACATGGGAGATCTTTCCATCTTCTCAGATGCTCTTTAACTTCTTTCTTTAGTGTTCTGTAGTTCTCATCATAGAGGTCTTTCACTTCTTTTGTTAGATTGATTCCCAAGTATTTTATTTTATTTTTTTGAGGTTAATGTGAATAGGGTAGTTTTCCTAATTTCTCTCTCAGAGGATGCAGCCTCTTCAACAAATGGTGCTGGGAAAACTGGAAATCCATATGCAGCAAAATGAAACTAAACCCTTATCTCTCACCCTGTACAAAACTCAACTCAAAGTGGATCAAGGACTAGAAATCAGACCAGAGACTCTGCACCTAATAGAAGAGAAAATAGGGCCAAATCTTCATCATGTTGGCCTAGGACCAGATTTCCTTAACATGACTCCCAAAGCACAAGAAATAAAAGCACGAATCAATGATTGGGATAGAGTCAAACTAAAAAGCTTTTTCTCAGCAAAGGAAACAATCAGCAATGTGAAGAGAGAGCCTTCAGAGTGGGAGAAAATCTTTGCCACACACACTTCGGACAGAGCACTAATCTCCAGAATCTACCAAGTACTCAAAAATCTTTACACCACGAACACCAATAACCCAATCAATAAATGGGCCAAGGAAATGAACAGACACTTTACAGAGGAAGATCTACAAGCAATCAACAGATTTATGAAAAAATGTTCAACATCCCTCGTTATAAGAGAAATGCAAATCAAAACCACCTTAAGATTTCATCTTACCCCAATTAGAATGTCTTTTATTAAGAATACAGGCAACAACAGGTGTTGGCGAGGATGTGGGGAAAAGGGTACACTCATACATTGCTGGTGGGAGTGCAAGTTGGTGCAGCCACTCTGGAAAGCAGTGTGGAGATTCCTTAGAAAACTTGGAATGGATCCACCATTTGACCCAGCTATCCCACTCCTTGGCCTATACCCAAAGGACTTAAAATCAGATTACTACAGTGATGCAGCCACATCAATGTTCATAGCTGCTCAATTCACAATAGCTAGATTGTGGAACCAACCTAGACGCCCTTCAATAGATGAATGGCTAAAGAAACTGTGATATATATACACAATGGAATATTATTCAGCCATAAAGAAGAATAAAATTATGGCATTTGTAGGTAAATGGATGATGTTGGAGACTGTTATGCTAAGTGAGATCAGCCAATCCCAAAAATCCAAAGGCCGAATGGTCTCTCTGATAAATGAATGATGATGCATAATGGGGGGGGGGAAGGGTGGCAAGAATGGAGGAAGGATAGATAGCATAGAGGGAAGGGAGGGGTGGGGTCAGGGTGGGAGGGTAAGAATAATAACAGAATGTGTGACAGACATCATTGCCCTGTGTACATGTATGAATACACTGTTGGTGTGACTCTACTTTGTGTACAACCAGAGAAACAATAGCTGTACTCCATTTGTGTTCAATGAATCAATCAATAAATAAAAAAAAAAGAAAAAAGAAAAAAAATAATGTTTTTTGCTGACATCAAAGCATCAATAATACTCATGTTGCAACATCTCAGGAGTAGAGTGTGTACTGTGCTGGATGCTACATAGAGTAAGAACACTGTTCTCAGTGTTCCCAGTCAGAGATCTAATTTTTCTGTAGGTATCTGGTTATTTCCAAATTTAAAGGAGTTTTTAAAAAGTTATCCTCACATAACCATTCATATGTAGTTTTAATGTCTCATAAAGGGACATCTTAGCATTTTCCGGTGATTAAGATATGACAGCAAACCCGTTGGTGGCCCATGGTATATTGAGGCAAAGCACACAAGCAGTGAATTGGACTCTAGCAGGACATCAAATAAGGACATTTTGCATTAAAGTGCCCACAGCTGACAGCCTTCTTGTTGCCTTGAGGATAGTTAGTCTTATTGCTTCCTTAAGGAGCCGTGAAACTGGGGGAGTTAATTCCCCCAGATAATTTTCTTGTACATTAGCCTTGGTGATGCAATACAATCAGTTACATCTGATGGAGCCGATCATTGATTTATTACTCCTTTGGGGTGCTTAAAATCTCGAGTCTCATTGTGACAACTATTGACACAATATGTCTTCCTTTAAAATAGATTCTCTATTTTCAGCCCAGGCTTTGCTTTTGCACCACTGTGAGGAAAACTACTGTCTTCATAAATCCCTCTAGCATCTGTCAGCTTGCCTTTCCTGGCTGCTTAGTTTTGTAACCTGTGACCCACATAACACCTTAGAGAAGCATTGAGAAAATGAAATTTTATTATCTCAGGTCAATTGAACTCTACCTTTCAAATACTTCAATTTTCCCTAAAATCGTTTATTTACACAGTACTTGGAACATGAAAATTATGTGCCATTTCATAAGACACCTTATAGAAAAAGGCACTGTATACTTGCAGGTTGCAGGTGCTATGCAAATGTCAATCTAATGGTTTTATCGAGTTCAATAGTGATTTGTTAAATACAGCAGAATTTTCTCTTTAACCTATGTTTCATTTACATGTCTCATTATATTGGTGTCCAGGTATTTGTTTCTATTCTAGTGCAATAGAAGGTACCAAAAACCTAGAGGTACCATGAATATTAGTGAAAAGGATCAAAATAACTATTGTCAGAACTAAAAAGCATAACGAAGTGCCAGAACTTTTCAGACTCATATTCCTTTAGGTGAAATGAAATGTTTTTAATAGGAATTTAAGCTCGGAAGGAAATCTGTCTACAGAGATTATTTTGCTCTTGAATTGTTCTGCTCACTTTATTGCCTCTTGTATTTTGAGTGCCTGGGATCATCAGGGCTCATTTTAAAGTCCCTTTTTTCTTTGTCTGTATTTGAAACTTATATCAAGTACCAGCCATTTGTTAGGACTCGTGCACAGTGAGGATAACAAGCAGGCCTTGCTTTTTGAGGAGCTCTGGTTTGCAAGGGCATGATTGCAACCCAGCAGGATGGACAGATGTACAGGGCATTGGGTAAGCACTGGCAAGGAACACACCTACTGTTGGCTCATTAAATCATGTTTGATGGAATTTAGAATTTTGGAGGAGGTGAGAAAGCAGGCTGAAGGAAAGTAAAAATCATCCATTGGGGAAATATGCTTTTCTAAAAGAGCTCCTTAGAGCTATGGATTCAATAATGAATTTGAAATGAACGAAAGTAAGCAATACTTACAGAGGAAATCAGGCTCATGTAACTTATAATAAACCAATATATAGCATTCTTATGTAAAATGTATCTATTTTGGGTGTGAAAGCTCAGCTCCAGTCAGTTAAACATGCATAACTGCATACATATTCTCTCCCTTTGGATCTTTAAAAGTTGAGTAAATTTCACTCTTTGCATAATTCTGAAAGCTTTTCTTCCCAAGAATCACTTCCCTTCAAGCCCTGCTATATACCTGTACCTTCCCTAAGTCACTTCCATGTTCTAAATAGGTTTTTATTAATGATCAACTCTTATTAGAGTCGACAACAATCCAAGCAAGCAAATTTACAAGCTTAGGGCCAAAATTAAATTGACTTCTCAGGAAAAGAGCCACATACAGAAGACATAAAGTAAATTTCATAAACCACAGTTTTTTTGTATTATGTTTTCGCAAGTTCTTTATAGGAAATCCCCTTGATAGTAATGGTATGGTTTTGAAGCAAACTATTTCTCTTGTTTTGCTCTAAGAATATTACGTAGTAAAATGTCAGAATGATTTCAAAATTAAAAATAATTGAATATAGCTCAGTGTTGTCAAAAATAACAGCAATTGAGCAACTGCTACGTATTTGGCACTGTGCTAATTATGTTTGAAGATGAATGAAAATAAGTGGAGTTAGTGTATCTGTCTGCATGAGAGAGAAAGAGGAAGGGAGGGAGAGACAGGTCAGAAAAAAAATAGGACTGAAAGAAAAACGAACACCTTAATGCATTATCAAAAGGCCAATTGCCTAGTGGAGATTAAAGTCTAGAAACCTGAGAATGTCTAGATCAATCTGCCCGTGTTAAAGTAATTGGAAAAGTTTATTCAATAAGGTAGAGATTTTGGCAGCTGTACACCAAATTTGTCAGTTTGAAAATTTAGGCCGAGTTTTCCAACCATTCTATTATAAATATTTTTTGAAGTGGAAAAGAAAAGAGACATTCAGCATTCAGTCATAAGCCTTGGATAACTTCTTTCAGTCTTGCCTGAATTCATCTAACCTTACACTGTTGGTTAAAGGGCAGTGGAGAAATGGCTAAAAGTGAATAAGCAAGGGTTAAGTTTAGTACTGATGGGAGTTGATAATGGAGATAGTGTATAAATAAGACAATTGTGCAGCAGGGACTAGAACCTGGAAGAAAGTACACTAGGGAAAGTTGTATGGAACTCAATTTAGAAATGCACAGAAAATATGGAAGATCAGTGTAGATACTACATAGAGGCTCTGCGGTGAGGCAGGAAAAGGGAGCACACATGGCTTCCTTGACTTAGAGGCTAGTTCTTTAGGGGCTGAACATTCTGGGGACCAAAGAAATTTAAGCAAGAAGGGTAATCCGCACGGCTCATACCACTCTTGGGACAGGTTTTGAGTGACAGGATAGTTAGTGACTGTTGTGCACACTCACAGGGCTCAGTATTGGTGTCCTACTCTGTGTGGGCCCCATAACAAAATAACAACAGGGTCCTTTCGTCACCAGAGGCTTGAACACCCAGAGGCTGGGAATCCCAAGGTCAAGGTGCCAGAAAGGTGGGATTCTTCCTGAAACCTCTTCTCTTGTCTTATGGGCTGTTGTCATCTGCTGTGTGTCCACATGGCATCTCTGTGCTCTTAAGGAAAGAGAAAGCAAGCTGTCTAGTGTTGGTGTCACAGCTTATGAAGTTCTTCAGGATCCCATCACAAGAACCTCAACCTCATGACCTCATCTAACCCTGATTCTCTCCCAAAGCCTCCATCTCCAAATACCATCAGAATGGACATTAGATATTTACATGTGGATTTCGTAATGACACAAACATGTGGTCAGTAAGGATGATTCCTCCCTTTGGTATTCAGCTTTGGAAAGGAAGAAAGGAACTTTGAAAAGCAGGACCCCTGCTAGGATTGCCAGGTAAAATCCAGGTCACCCCATTTCAGTTGAATATCAGAGAATTAACAATATTTTAGCATAAATATGCTCTATACAACGTTTCTATCCTACTTACATTTAAAATAATTGATCATATATCTGAAAGTGAAATTTAACTGGACAGATATATACATATAATATATACACATATTTTATTTCTAGATCTGGTAGCTCTAGCCTACCATTTATGGCTCAGAGGCTCTTGCTACTCTAACCAACCAAATGTTCATTGCAAATTAAGATAGGCTAAGATACTGACTCTGACCACTCTGACCACCCCATCCATATAAACTGGTGTTTGAATGTTGCGATGATCTGCTGAGTCACTGAGGCAGTAATTTTTCAATTTCAGATATTGGCTATGCCCATTATTTCCTTCGTTATATATTCACTGGTAAATTTTAAGGGTTTGCTTTAAGTACACTTAACTGAAAGGCATGTCAAAATCACTTCTTTCTAATATGCTTTAAAGTGATTTAATGAGAAAGGCAGGCCTCTCTTTGTTCCGGCCCTACCACTCTGACAAGATCACTAATAGTGCAGGCTGCAGGTGGGTGGCTCAGTCAGATTTCTTTATTTTCCCAGGGGAGGACTTTGTGATAAGGAAAGAGTAGATGGAGTCAGAGAACTGGGATCTAAATCCAGGTTCCTCTGATGCCTCCCTGCTTGGACTTAGAGAAGGTATTAACCTTGCCAAGTTTTAGCTTCTCCCACGGCCCAGCTGGGATAGCACCTGCTGCCTGGGATTTTATGAGTGGGATTGTCCTGACAGGCATCCTGAAGGCACCTAATATGGGCCAATCTCTGCAGCTGCCTTAACATAGGTAACATCCTGCACTTCCTGTGGAGGTGGGTGCTATTGTATTATATAGATGAAGACATGGAAGTACAGAGCAGTGGAGGAGCATTGCAGGGATACATTATGATCTAATGTAAATTATTATTCTTATTTTTAACAGTATCCTAATATTCACTTTTTAATGCTTAGCAAAGAAGAAACAACAAAACCATAATCGTTTATATAAAAATTCATTTTTCCCTAGGAACACAGTTTGCTGCTTAATAATTCAGAATATCAAATCATTTTTGTTAAAAAAAATAGATTGATCCCTGTCTAATGCGTATGGCTTAATTGTCACATTCTGTCAGCTGCTTTGTCACAAAGTTAGACAACTCTGGAAAGAATAGAAGGAAAGCTGTAGTCTCAGTCAATTTCAGTGTGTTCAAGATTTTATTAAGTCATTTACGTGTCAGCATTTGAAGCCTGTAAATGAGCATAGTAAGTGGGAAGGATATGCGTGAAAGAGAGGGTTGACATTCAATTTAGAGTTAAAGAGACTTCTACTTAATTGTCTCTCCTCAGTTGTTGAAAAATATTGCCTGTTTTTACATTTTATATTTGCTTTTATGTGTGACAAAGCTACTCTATTTTCTAAGACTCCAATGGTCGGGGGGAAGAAATATTATTTCCAAAGATTTGGGCACTGACATTTTAAGAGTTAAGTTTTGTATCTTCTAAAATACAAGATATGTCAGTTATTTGATTCTTCCAGATGATATATTTTCATTTGACACGTAACAAAATCCTGTAGTAAATTATGAACGTTAAGTCAGTGTGAATCTTGGGGTTATCCAGTCCCAGGCTAAGAATAGATGTTAAAAGTCTATGTTTTGGATTCACAGTAACATTTTCACCTGTGGTATAAGTATCTGGTAATACAGTATCTTCTTGCTTTCACATAGGTCTATATCTGGAAAAGAATTCATAATTCTGGAGTATATGCTACAAATAGACCTTATGAAAAAGTAACTTCTCTGTGCCCACAAAAGGCCTGTGATTTACCTGTTAGTCTTCCTATTTGTATATTTGGCAGTGGACTTGGGAATTTCAGTTATCTTCTCTAGTTAACCTTTGGTAAATGTTGGAGGCAGGATTTGAAGTTCTTTTACACTGGTCTCTGTCAAAGGCCTGGATTCTGTCTGCCCTCTGGGGAAAAAAAGGAAAGATTAAATGCTTCTTGGACTGATCAATCAATGAGAATTACCATTTCTGCACATGTTCTAGGATTATATGTGTATACATATAACCATCCCTTCCTTCACCCTCACTGGGAATGCATCAATGGGAGAGCCTGTCTGTCTCAATAAATACTCTTGAGTTGTTCTGAATTCTGTTCCAACAAGAAGGAACTGTTGGTAACTTCTAAGTGTGACATTCCTCAAGTGTGATCTAGAGCCTGCAGCTTTTGAAACCTCTCCAGAACCAATTGAAATGTAGTATTGGGAGTGGCAGGCAGGATAATTTTAACTCTCAGATGCTGCTAATATAAAACTAAAAATTAAAGTTTGAGAACTATCATCAGTAAAGAACTGGGAATGAGACAAAGGTGAATTTTGAGTAGCCATTCCATTCAACATTTGTCAAGTTCTTACCATTTGTAAAATATTGAGCTGGGCTTTGAAGGACCCAAATATAAATATAAAATGAATAATATATTTTCTCATCCTCAAAGGTGTAATATCCTTTCATATAATGCCTTATTTTTAATTCTTTTATTATTATTGCCATTAACTCTCTGATCATTTCCTGTGTTCAGGAGTCAGATAGACTCAGTGGGTGAAGTCGTTCATCATCTATGAGCCACTCAAAATTCTTAAATCTTTAAAATGAGGACCCACATAGGCTAATTTAGAATTTTTTTCTTATTTTTACAGACTGTATTTTGATTCACTGTATACAAATGGGGTACAAATTTTGTTTCTATCGTTGTACACAATGTAGATTAACACCATTCGTGTAATCATACATGTACATAGGATAATGATGTCTGTCTCATTCTACCATTTTTCATACCCCTGCTCCCTCCCTGCTCTCATGTCCCTCTACATAATCTAAAGTTCCTCCATTCTTCTCTTAACTCCCACCCACCCATCCCCATTATGTGTCATCACCACTTATCAGGGAAAACATTCAGCCTTTGGTTTTGGGAGATGGGTTTATTTCACTTAGCATGGTATTCTCCAATTCCATCCATTTACCTGCAAATGCCATAATTTTATTCTTTTTTATAGCTGAAAAATATTCCATTGTGTATATATATTGCAGTTTCTTTATCCATTCATCTGTTGAAGGACTTCTAGGTTGGATGTGAGGATAAAAGCACACTTGTACATTGCTGGTGGAATTGCAAATTGTTGCAGCCACTCTTGAAAGCAATATGGAGATTCCTCAGAAAATCGGAATGGACCCACCTTTTGATCCAGTTATTCTACTCCTCAATTTATACCCAAAGGACTTAAACTTAGTATAGTACAGTAATGCAGCCACATCAATGTTTATAGCAGCTCAATTTAGAATGTTTTTGATTTCAATTTAAATCAATGGAGAAATATAGCTACAATGTACTGGAAACTATAGAATTGCATAGAGGTAAGGAACCATTTGCTGCTAATACTGTGTTTGGATAAATTCAGACTTCTTTATTTCCATTTCAGGTATGGCATGAGCCTTATATTCAATGTTAAACAGTTTATACACAATTATGAATGATTATATGTTTTCATTTATTGTATCTGAAAGTTTTCCCACTTATTAAGTTCCCAATGAGAACAATAGTAATAGAAACACTAGTCATATTTAGAAATTGATTTGATTTTTCTAAATAGAATCTTCTCTGTAAGTCAGATGTAACCTTCAGGTCTCCAATTGTGACATCCCAGTCACTTTGCCCTTGACACAAATTATGTTTGAACTACTTTTTAAAAATAACTTATTTATTTATTTATTTATTTATTTGGTGCTGAGGGTTCGAACCCAATGCCTCGCATGTGGTAGGCAAGCACTCTACCACTGAGCCACAACCCCAGCCCCAAACTACTTTTAAAAATTGATTTTTCCTATTGGTTGTTATTTTGAAAATTCGAACATGAAAATTCATTTATTTCGTAAATATTCTCTATTCCATTCTAAATTATCAAAACATTCAGGACTCATGTTTCACTGATATATACGTGTGTGTGTGTGTGTGTGTGTGTGTGTTTATATATATTATATATACATATATATATATATAAATATGTTAACAGATATTTGAACATGTTTTGATTCCATAAAATCCTCTGTGTAATGGCTCAAGGCATGGCCTTCACTCACAGGTGGAAAAGAAGAGTTGCTTTGCCCTTTCCATATTACCCTGAGGACTCAGATTTTTATAGGAAACTTGAACACATATATTTAATAAACTCACTTTTTAGTTGGGGTGGGATTTCAGTACAGGTAGGCAAAATGTTAAGAAACACATGGTGAAACTGATTATACAGATCAGTCCATAATGACCTCAATTAACATGTTTGTAAGATGACTTTTTTCTTATCCCAGAGATAAAATAAGGAGCATTTTGGAGAAGTCATTAAAAGATGAATAGCAAGCAGTTTTTAATCACATGCTATTTGTACATCTGTGAAGAGTTACCTGGCATTTATTACCTGGGTGACAGTGATTGACAGAAAGCTACCAATGGTTATACGTCAGCTCAGAGCTTAAATATGAGTGAAGGATAGAACTTTACTTGCATGAAGACAGTGATAAGGAGCAAGGAACTGCCAGCACTCACAGCTGAGGGGCCAGGTTCTCTGATCTCCAAATCCTCCAGGTGCTGGTTGCCAGCGACTGCACCTGTTCAGGTTAAGGGTCCCTTTTGATTCTTCTTAGACATGTTCCTTTCACTCTCTCAATAGGGGGTTTATATCCTGGTAAGTCATTCTAACTGGCTTTTCTGCCTGCTTGTGCATCAGGTGGAAGATGCCTCAGCCTCAGAACATTTTGAGTATTGTGGATGGAGAAAATCAAATATCAATTTCATTTGCATAATGTAACTCTAATGAACCAGCATCATGCCTCTGTACCCCAGTGTGTTGGATCTTAACAAACCTGGTTTTGGCATTGTAGTCTATTGTGAAAACTACCCTAGGCCTTTTTTTCTATTAAAAAGTAGCAAGATGGCAATGCGATGACACATTTTCCATGAAAAGCACCCTCCAGGGCCACAGACAGCTGGAGATTCAAATGGAGAAATCTGGGCAGTATTGTGTTTATCAAGGGGCTGCAGATGGAGCACCTGGGCCTGTGCACATTTATTGTTTGGCTGCAATGCTTTTTACTGTTTTGAGTTTGAATATCTTTGGTTGGAGTATCACTAACGTTTGCAACGATTCTTAAAATTCACAATTTATTGGTTTTTTTCTTGACCTACTTCATATCCACGGTAGGCATCTGTCTGTGTTCCCAGATTAATACTGTGAGTCTTGGTAAGATTTTCTGTCCAGGACCTATGACATGTTATCAGTTAAACCCCTGGAATCAGATTCTTAGGAAAACAAAAATCTGCAACCAAGCTTAGAGCTGGGGAACATCAGGGAGAACTGGAGGACTGACAGCATGTGTCAAGCTGACCCTTGAAGGACATGGCAACAATATGACAAATCTAAGTCGTAAGGACAGGTGATCAAGTCCAGACGTGGGCATTCAGCGTAAAAAGCTAGAACAAGAAGAGTAGGGGCTTTTCCTGTATTTATTTCATTCTGTTTTTGTGGTGCTGGGGATTGAACCCAGGGCCTGTACATGCTAGACAAGCATTCTACTACTGAGAGCTAACCCCAGTCCTCCTTCTAAGATTTAGAACATCCCAGAAGACAGGGTAGCACTAGTTGGGCCTGGCTGGTATCTGTGATCCAGGCAAATCTTTGTAAGTACTCATGATCAATGCTATTTTTTCTATCCAGGTAGCAAGATTTGAGGACATTTTTAGATAGAAGGATAGCAACTCTAAGAACATTTTCTACTGCCTACTATATTTTCCACTCACCTGTTCCTTACTCACTTATGATTTCTACCTTTTGATTTCCATTCTCCTTAACATTTTTTTTGAAAACCACTTCCCAATTCCTACTACTAATTCCATTCCTGGATCCCCAGAAATGATTCTCAGTGTTCTCAATCCTGCTGCCCCTTAGCCCTAGAATGCCTGTTACATTGTTCCCCAACCTTATTCCCTCCACAAAGCACTGAGCACTGGGTTCTTTCTTACTTCATTTCAAGACATAGGTATTATTATGGCCACTTTAGGAATGACAAGAGTGAATCTCAGAGAGATGAAATTTTAAACTTAAGGTGATGCACCACCTAATTTTGACTCTTATCATCTGACCCTCAAATTCTAATCTGTTTTATGTGCTGCCTCCCAATTCTGTGCAATGTCTTTAAGACTAAATAAGAAGCTTTGAACAGACAGGTGCATCTTTCTATGAGAATGCTTATCATTTTCAATATCTCTAATGTATTGAATTCTGCATGTTCCATTAGATTATGAAAAACTTGAGTTCTGCAACTAGGAGTAGGATTTTAGTATGCTTCATACTAGGCAAAGACCTAGTTCCTAGTAGATGCTTAATAACTAAGCAAATGAGGAATAGAAAAAGTTTGTCAGTAAGCATTTAGATATTTGATGAATATATCCACAAAGGGCATCTGGCTTTGGGATCCATGCCTTATTATTATTATTCTTTTTTCCAGGCAAAAGTCACTGAGGCTTGTTCCTTTTCTATTCCTGAGCTCAAGAGGTGTTAACAATTTGAGCAAATCCATACAGGAGTAATAAGCAGTTGCAGTTAGAATTTGAACTTTCTGATTACATAACTTGTGAAGTATATAATGCAGGTAACAACCAGGAATGAACAAAACATTGGTGAATAATAAATACTCATTATCATTTTCTCTACTTCCTCTAAATTAGTGTTACTACCATATTTAATATTTCTTTAATCAAGTACTAATTTTTTTAAAAAGCTATTTCTACATTAAAATATTTAGGTGGATAATCACTTGTAATTTTACCTCTTAGGTTTTAAAATATGGAGCACATTTCTTTTCTTTGTTAATTTCTGATTTTGGAAATGAATATCCAATGTTTGATGCACGCAGCAGTGGAGATAATCTATACTGGAGCTCAAGGAAGGAGGTCAGAGGCCTAAGGATTGAGTTCCATCACTGCCATTACTTTTTCAGTCATTCAGCATGTGTGCACTGGGCCCAAAGTGTATACTAGGCTTTGCATCATTCGGTGGTTACACATAGATACATAAAGTGAGGCCCTGAGGTCATTAGGGAACTCACAGTTTGGCAGAAGAAATAACAAGTAAAAATGTGATAATAATATAGAAAATTTACAAATGCATATATTCAGGAATGGAGGGAGGGTAACAAAATGCAAATGAAAAATAGTGAGGTAAGATCAATTGACTCTAGACAATTAATATTCACTATTAAGATGGAACTCTTGAGCCAAAGTGTCACTTTATCTCTTTTTCTTATTGATTACCTGGATGAATATTCCTGAATTTTTTAACCTTTTTACCATGTTCATATTTTGTTTTGCCAGACTTAAATATCAATTTTCTGTGTTTGATTCCTTTCAAAGGGCTTTAACTCAATAGCATTATTATTTAAATGAAGCATTATCTTGAATAATGGTCTCTGTGAAGCCACAGGCTTGAAGAGTTGCTGTTTCTCTGCTATATATATCCTGGATTTGTTGAAATTCTCCACCCACAATAAGAACACTTTCTTACTATAGCAAACCAAATGGATTCCCATGCCAAACAAATGCATTCCCATCAAAATTTATTTTTAATAGTGTGTTGCTACCTAACACATCCTAGGTACCACCAGTGACAAACCACCCATGATTTTGGCATGACCTGGACAAGTGTCCCATCTGTCACTAATATTTTAGCTTCTCAACAAGTGTTTGTTTTTTAAAGTATTTTCTTACTAACTGTTAGGTGTTTCAAACTTTCAGAGGCCTAGTGGAACACAGGGCCTCTTTAATGTCCTGTAAGATTTTGCTGACTCCAAAAAGAATGATTTGAACAAATGATCCAAAATCAATGTGAGAGCACCTCTTCTGGCCTGGAGGAGATGTACCAGCACAAACCTGTAGAGGAGGAGAACATGTCTAATCAACCAATGAGCATGTAATGAAACACTTCCCAGTTCTCACTTCACAGAAGCTTTTCTTTTGGTGGAGCACTAGTCCTTATCACCAACATAAATATTGGGTAAAGGAAGACTAGGAGACATTCAAGTGAAAAGAGATCTGTGCACTCATCATACACACACACATTTATTTATGATACATTCATGATTTATTATTTAAAAACTCATAATTACACATGATTAAAAATAAAGCTATTGCATATTAGGGAAATTAAAGGAAGCATATATCTGACAATAAAAATACAGCACTAACTGTCATATTCACAAAGACATGTTGTGTTTCCTCTCATTGACCTGTTTAAAGTTACTTTTGCTGAATTTTGGTTTTTGAAACAATGGCCCACTTCATTGTGATTTTCATAGCAGAGGGAATACAGGTCAGTGGTATGCTTGGTAAAAGCATTTTCAGTATTGAACTTGGCATTCTTATTACATATTGATGTTTACATTTTTTTTAAAAATCATGATTTATATTTAGTAACATAAAATCATGTTAAATGAAGGTATATTACACAACTATATGACCTATTTATGTCTATCAAAAAGGACTTTGATAAATATTTATAAACTCAAAAGTAAATATCAAGTAGCTACATTGGTTATTACTTGGTCTGTTCACTCAGATGCACTTAAGCTATGGGAAGTAGCCTCCCACAGTACCTTAGCCAAAGAACACTTGGAAGAAGCTGTGTCTCTTCCATATCTTTAATTGTTTTCAGGTGAATTGTAAACGCCCTAAAGATAAAGTCCTAACTTTCAGTACTTACAAATGTGCTCTTATTCTTCAATGAGGGTATTAATTAATGACATTATTTGTCTTGTGTTAAGGTAAGTTCACACTGAAGAAGAGTGAGCCCCTAATTCAAAATGACTGTGTCCCCGTAAAAAGAGAGGAAACACAGGCAGACAGAGAGAATGCCACATGATGATGGAGGCAGACGTGTATAATGTAGCCACGGGCCAAGAAATGCCTGGTAAGATGGCAAAACCACAAGTAAGGAAAAGCCAAGGGAGGATCTGCCCTTTCAGAGGAAGGCTGGCCCTATTAACGCTTTGATTTTAGATTTCTAATTTCTAGAACTTGAGACCATATATTTCTGTCATTTAAGCTATCTGGTTTTTGGTAATTTGTTATGGCAGTCCTAGGAAATATAGGCAGTAAGAATATGTTCAGAAACAGTTGAACATGCTCAAAACACAACAGTAGATATACAGAATGGGATTTCTGCACTGGCAGGGGAGAAATTCCTAAGAGAGGAAAATATGGACAGAATGTCAGATGGCAAAGTGGAGTTGGATAGAAGGGTAAAGGCAGAAAGTTGCAGCAGTGAAAAGTACTGAGAAACAGAGGGAATATGTGACCCAAACCTGAAGGTGTGGGTTGAAAGATACCAGAAGAAAGACATCCCAGGGTGCAGGAAGACCCAGGTGCGGTCTTGAGGCTGGCATGTGCCCAGACTGTTGAAGCAAAAACCAAGGCTCAGGATGGGCCCAGTGAACGAGAGAGAGAACAGATGGAGCTTTGGCTGGTAACTGGGGGAACCAGATCTTGAAGGTCCTTGCATGCTTCTCTGCTAAATCAAGTGGAGAGGCATTGGAGGTTAAAGCAGAGGCATTGCATGGTCTGACCTACTTTGTAAAAGAATCACACTTGTTTCTATGTTTAGAATAGACCATAAAGTGCAAGGATAGCAGCCAGAGGACCAATTCATAGACTTTCAACAATCATGGCAAAAGAGAGTGATTGCTCAGACCAAGGTGGTGACTGTAGAAGGGGCAAAGAGTGGTTGTATTTTATAAAGAGTCAACGAATGAAAAAGACACATAGACCAATGGAAAGAACAGAAGGTGAGAAAAGCACACATGGATACAGCCATCTGATTTTTGACAAAGGTGACAAAAATATACATTGGAGAAAAGATGGCCTCTTTAACAAATTGTACTGGGAGAACTGGATATCTATATATAGAAGAATTAAACTAGCTCCCACCCTACCCTTGCACAAAAGTTAACAAAAAATAGGTCAAAGATCAGAGTCTAAGACCAGAATCTTTGCAACCTCTAGAAGAAGCATAGTTGGGAAACAGTCTGACACACAGGCACAGGCAATGACTTTCAGATTAGAACTCCTATAGTTCAAGAAATAATATCAAGGATTAATAAGTAGTATGGCATCAAGTTTAAAAGCTTCTGAATAGCAAACAGCAGTGTCAAGAGTGAATCTACAGAATGGGCAAGATTTTTTGCCAGCTACTCTTTTGACAGAGGATGAATACCCAGAATACCTAAAGAATTCAAAAAACTCAACACACATACAAAATAAATAATGCATTTAATAAATGGACAAATTAACCAAACAGACACTTCAAAAGAAGTGCAAATGGCTAACAAATACATGACAAAATGTTTCACATCTTTAGCCATTAAGAAAAAGCAAACCCAAATTATCCAGAGATGCCATCTTATTCCAGTTAGAATGGCAGCCATTAAGAATGCAAGTAATCAATGCTGGCAAGGGTGGTGGTGAGAAGCCCTTATAAGCTGTTAGTGGGAATTTAAGTTGGTATAGCCACTATAGAAATCAGTATGGAGTTTCCTTGAAAAACTAAAAATGGAGCTACCAAATGATGCAGCCATGTGACTCCTCAGTAAGGGAAAGACAAGCGGAGATATCAAGAAGTGAACCTGGTGAAAATTTGGGCCTACTTTTTCTTCTAATTGGCATAGGGTGTCTGTTCAAGTGCCCAAGTCTGTGATCCACTTTGAGTTGAGTTTTGTGCAGGGTGAGAGATAAAGGTTTAATTTCATTTTATTACATGTGACTTTGTATTTTTCACCATTTGTTAATAGGCTATCTTTTCTCTGTGAATGTTTTTGGTACCTATGTCTAGTATGAGATACCTGTATTTATGTGGGTTTGTCTCTGTGTCTTCTATTCTATACCATTGGTCTACATGTCTGTTATGGGACCAGTACCATGCTGTTTTTATTACTATAGCTCTATGGTATAGTTTGAAGTCTGGTATTGTGATGCCTCCTGCTTTACTTTTCTTGCTAAGGATTGTTTTGATTATTCTGGGCCTAGGATCTGACTTCCTTAACATGACCCTTAAAACACAAGAATCAATAAATGAGATGGATTAACACTAAAAAGCTGCTTCTCAGCAAAGGAAACAATAAAGTGGTAAAAATTGGGAGAAAATCTTTACCATATGCACCTCAGATAAAGCGTTAATCTCTAGGATATATAAAAAAACTCCAAAAACTTAACAACATAACACCAAATAACCCAATCAATAAATGGTCTAAGGAACTGAACAGACTCTTCACAGAAGAAGAAATACAATCAATCAATAAATATATGAAAACATGTTCAACATCTCTAGCAATTAGAGAAATGCAAATCAAAACTATTCTAAGATTTCATCTCATTCCAACTATTCTAAGATTTCATCTCATTCCAGAATGGCAATTATCAAGAATACAAGCAACAATAAATGTTGGTGAGGATTCATAAAAAATGTATACTCGTACATGGCTAGGAGGTATGCAAATTGATGTAACCATTATGGAAAGCAGTATGGAGATTTCTCAGAAAACATGGAATGGAACCACCCAGGTATTCCACTCCTGGGTTTACACACAAAGGACTTAAAATCAGCATACTACAGTGACACAGCCACATTAAGTTTATAGCAGCTCAAGTCACAAAAGTTAAACTATGGAACCAATCTGGGTGTCATTCAACAGATGAATGGATAAAGAAAATGTGATATATATACACACATACATATATACACACACACATATATATATACATATATATACATATATAAATACACATACATACAATGGAATATTACTCAGCTTTAAATAGTAATGAAATTACAGCATTAGCTGGTAAATGGATGGAGTTGGTGAATATCATGGTAAGCAAAATAAGCCAAATCCAAAAAACCAAAGGCTGAATGTTTTCTCTGATACGAAGATGCCAGTTCACAATAAGGGGGGTGGCGCTAGGAAAGAATAGAGTTACTTTAGGTTACATAGAGGGGAGTGAAGGGAGGGGAAGGGGTATGGGGGTAGGAAGGACAATAGAGTGAAACAGACATTATTACCTCATGTACATATATGAATGCATGATAGATATGATCCTACAATGTGTACAATCAGAAAAATGAGAAATTATTCTCCATTTATGTATGATTTATCAAAATGCATAAGTGTGTCTACTGTCTTGTATAACTAATTAGAACAAATAAATAATTAATAATAAAAAAATGAAACTGATCAAATTGGTATGTGCATGCATGAATATGCCACTATGAAATCCACTGTTCCGTATAATTAATATCCGCACTACAAATTTAAATAGAAATAAAGACAGAGGGCCTGCGAGATAGAAAGAACCAACAAGATTTTCTGGCATACTGAATGCAGGGCACAAAAGAGGGGTGACATGATCCTTAGAGCTTTGTCCTCTAGAAGGTCAGAACTGATGTCATCCATGTAAACAAAAGAAAGTGGGGCAGGAATAGTTTGATTTTCTAGTACTAATTTATTTATTTCTGTCAGTTCTTAGTTTGAATGTTTGTGTTTCATTATCTAGTTTTGTTACCTTTATATATCTTCCTTTGGGGGGGGCGGGTAGGGATAGAACCCAGAGGCACTTAAACACATCCTCACCCCTTTTTATTTTTTTATTTTTAGATTAAGTCTTGCTTAGGGCCTTGCTAAATTGCTGAGACTGGTCTCGAATTGCAATCCTCCTATCTCCCTAGTCGCTGGGATTATGGTCATGTGCCATTACACTGGGCTATGATGTCTCTTTAAAAAGTTATTATTTCTGCTGTATTTTAGCCTGTTGATCTTTTTTCTTTTCCTCTTACTTATTTTCCTTTTCTGTAACTTTAATTTCCAAAGATTTACCCTGTTTTCCTCCTCCTCTCCCTCCTCCTTTTATTCCTTCTTTCTACCTATAAAACTATAAACTTCTTACTTTTAACTAATTAGATTTGTCCAACTAGTCATTAACTAGGGAAGCCCACCTCACAGATGTGATCACACTCGTAAAGAGACAACCTATTCGTCTTGGATGGTCTCTATCTCAAAGCACTTGAACACAAGTGAGAGATGTGAGGTGGCTTTGGAGAGCACACATATGTAAAACCAATGGGGTTCTTTAATACCACTTGGTTGCGTGGACTTTGCTTGCCAATGGTTAAGACTCCCTTCTTACATTTCCCGTCTAGGATCTGAAAATTGATTTATGACTTGTTAGCTTTTTGAATAGGTTTTAATAATGCATGTCTGTAAGAGATTTAGATTTTGTATGTAGTGTTTAAAATTCATTTTCCCCTCTCTCTCTCCAGCTGGGAGAGGGAAAATAGTTACTAATGAAGCCAGAAGTACATCCATTTTCTGCTAGCCATAGTTGGAGTTCAGCTATTGAGCTTGTTTGATCAGAATATTACTTTCTGCACAGTTGTCTATGCTGGCAGGTTGTATTTTATACACTTAAATACTTGCACCCCTAATGTCAATGAGAATGCTACCTGCCTCAATGCAAAATAACACTTTAATAATCTTCTTAGTTTTTATTTATTCTCTTCAGCTCAAGAATGAATTAATTTTCTCTGACCAGCAGGAGAAATGAGAGTATTGATGAGCTCTACTTGGATCCATTGAACAGGGAAGAATTATTTCTTCATAAAACATTTTTCTCAGAGACAAATATAAATATATGTGTGCAAAATTCATACATTTATGCAAAACTATACATTTATGCAAACATCTAGGTCTGACTTGATAGTACATGGGAAACATTAGGGATTTTAAGAGATTATTTCAGAGTTAGAATATATTAGTCTGTTAGTTATTTGTTACCACATCCTAAGTTACCTCAAAATGTAGTGGTTTAAAATAATAATAAGCATTTATTATCCCATAACTTCTTTGTTTCAAAAATATAGGAGTCCATTACCTATCTAGCTGTGGGGTATCTCATGAGATTGCATTTATTTTAAAGCTGCTGTCCTTACAGCTCATTCATTTGGCCAAAAAGATGGTGGAGAACTCAGCTCTTTTGCATGTGCACCTCTCTCTAAAGGGCTGCTTGAATGTCTGACTTCACTCAAAGAAGAGAAGCAGCAAGGCAGAAGTCACCATGTCATTGATGACCTAGCCTCTGATGTCATAAACTCATTTCTACAATGCCCTAACATAATTAATGTTAACGTGTATCAGCACTATTTAACTTAGCAGTAGGCTGTTCAAGGACATGGGTATATTGCAGGCCATGACTACCACCATATAGATATACTGGGTTGAAGGAAAGATATTAATTACCTCTTAAAATCTGATGATGTAGTCCCTGAGCTGGTAGGCACTCAGGATTCAATTGATGCAAATGGACTGAGAACACTTATGATAAGCCTTTTTTCCCTTTGACCTTTGAACACTACTTATGTATTTTTTGCCTGACCCCAATTGAAACTAAGAATAGTATACCT
Source organism: Glaucomys volans (assembly GCA_020662805.1). Classification (NCBI taxonomy): domain Eukaryota; kingdom Metazoa; phylum Chordata; class Mammalia; order Rodentia; family Sciuridae; genus Glaucomys; species Glaucomys volans. The sequence goes on from JAJEJO010001548.1 coordinate 524,619, forward strand.
CTACTTGTGGAGTAACAAGGTACTCCACTTGTTTCCATAAAGCTCTAACAGAAGTCTTATGATTTGAACTTAGCACATTGCATTGTGAATATCTTTCTCTTGAGCAAGCCTCCATGCTTGAAGCCAATGGCTTCAGTAATAAGTGACAGTATTGAAGATTTTGCTGAATTACACTGCTTTGATTTTACATGTTCATTTCTGCCTGATCTATTTGATGAATAATTGACCTGTAAAACATAATACTAAGCTTTTTATTAAATATCCATTGCATATTAGATGCCAATGAAAAATATGCCAATATGGTCTAATTGCTTTAATCAAATTCAGTCCATCTCTTTATTTAAATTATGTATCCACTACTGACACCCAAAGTGTCAGCCTTCAGTTTTAAAATTCCACAATCTAGAGACTTGAGAGTTCACCCCAAATCAGCTCAATGTTATCAATATGCCAGTTTCCTATATAAAAACTTCCCATTTCTTTTTCATTTTTGGAACATTCTCTGGAATACTACCCAGTTCCTTTTGTTCAGAGCAAATAATATTTCAACCAGACTCAGTCTTGACAACCAATTTCAGACTGAAACCAAGACAAAACAGAAAACCTGCTAAGTTTAAAAGAAAATCAATCTTTCCTCTCTTACAAAATAAATAGAATGAAAATGGTATTCACTTCTCAGCCTAAATTGACAGACCTGTGTCCCACATTGTGAGGTATTGTCATGAAGAAGGCAATAATGTTAGCATTCCCATGCATGATTGGCTGATACAGTTCATCTAACAATAAGGACAAGTTAAACCATTGAAAAAGGCAAAATATGCAGTTTCTGTACATTTATTTTAGTAACAAATGGTAATCCTGTTAGTCATTTTACATGTAGCACTCGGAGTCCTTAAATTCTTCCTCTCTAGATCTCAGCTCCCCAAGAATCCCTCTAGGCATGAATTGGCCCAACAAAAGCTCAGTGATATTGAAGAATAATTGAAGAAAGTTATTTCACAAGAAAAGTGTGCCATGCATCTATATAGCTGTTCTTAGGATTAAAGAATAAGATGTCAAAGCACCCCTAAATAGAGAGAAATACAAGTTTAAACTAAGGAAGAGAGAGTTTTAATTAGTGGCTATTTGTCTTCAACAACAGTGTTAACAACTAAAACAGATACTGTTAATTCCTTCATTGTTTATTTGCATAAATGACTTCATACTTGTATTGGTATTTTTATGTATTCTAAAATGCAAATTTTATAGGGCTAAAGACTCTGATGCAAATTTTGACATTTTCCCTTGGGATTGTGGACTGAACTGCATCATCCTGCCAAAAAACAAATAATCATATGCTGAAGTCCTAACTCCAGTACCTTAGAATGTGAGCGTCCTTGGAGATAAGAGCTCCACTGTGAAGATAAATGAAGTCATTAGTGTGGACCCTCGATTTGTATTGCTGGTATTCTGATAAGAAGGTGAAACTTGGCCACAGGCACGTGTAGACTGAAGACAATGAAAAGACACAGGGGGGGATGGCCATCTACGAACCAAGGAGAGATGTCTAGAACAGACCCTTCCTCATGGTCCACAGAATTAACCAGCCAGCCTTACTGATACTTTGATCTTAGACTTCTAACCTACAGAACTGGAAAAAAAGATAAATTTCTGTTGGTTAAGCCAGTCAGTCTGAGATACTTCATTTATTTATTTCCCTTCCTTTACCAATTTTTATCTCACACCCTTTTACCATCCATGTATCTGGAGTGCAAGACAAGGAATCATATTGCCCAAAAATGTATCCATTGCCCTAAGGGCATATGCATCATAACCTGCCACTGAAAAGTAATTTATAGTCAAATGAGTATAAAACTTAGAAGATATCCATAATATAACAGTGGTGGTGTCTATTGTTTAGTATATTTAACCTGCAGGTATAATGGTTTCTGCCTGGTTCCTGAATATCACACTATGAATAACAGCATTGTGGGCATGATATGAGGAATTGGAGGAATGGCATACTTTTACAAATCAGATTGTATTAGATCTGAAGTCCATCCACAGCAGCCTCAACCCATTTACCTAACTCCTCTAAATGTCAATTTCTTCATATATACAAAGGGCAAAATAAAGTCTGCCTTACAGATATTCATAAGTATTAAATAGATTGCCCTTAGATTAGCATAGTATTGGCACACAGGAGGGTGATGTGCTCTTGCATATTCTTTCTTGTTCTTGCCTCAGTTTGTAGTCCAGTATAACATGATTATTTTTCCATTTTTATTCCTAGTCCATGTTTAAAATTTTAGTAGAACATATTCTTTTCTTTACTATTTTACCATGAGGGTGTCTTCACAAGAAATATCTTGATTTCAACCCCTTGTTGCTCTCATTTTCTAAAGATTCCCTTTTCATAAATACTCTCATTGTTTGTGTTATAGTATTAGTGAAATTGTCTATCTCAGTGTAGACTGAATTAATGAGCTTGTCCTAGAGTTACTTATTTTGTTCTTTGTCTAAAGGTAGACACATGGACAATTCTTGTTTTGCATTGAACCATATTAACTGAAACCCATGCAAAAAGAGAAACTGGTTACTATTAATGAATTTTGATTAATGTAGTGATGATGTTGTGCAAATTGAGGAAGACCTGCTATTCTGTGGGCAAAAAGGTTTATTGCACTCTGTTGAGACTGACCAATTCATAATATTGCTATGCCTGATTTATGCATGTTCACACACACACACACACACACACACACACAAACACATACATATTCCTATACAAACTTTTCACAGGCATGTACTTGCTTTCCTATTTACTTGAAATGATTCCTCCTACTCCTATTAAACTTTCTGCATATGCAAATCTCAAATTAAATATAATCTCCTAGAAACCTTTTCTTGACTCCTACCAGGAAAGCTAATTTGTTCTTCCCAGTTCTCCCAGTATTTTGTTCACCCTTTCTAAAAATGTTTTTATTAGTGCATTATAGTTATGCATAATAGTGGGGTTCATTTTGACATATTCATAAATGCACATAACAATTTTCTCAAGTTCAGTCCTTGGTTCCATGGATGAAGCAGATAGCCTTTGGCTGGGCATTGATGAGGCTATACTTTAGCTGACACAAAGCACCACCCAACCCCAGTTTGTGTGCTCTGCAATGACCCATCTTTAATTGCTTCATTCCTAGAGTACATCTTAGCTGTCATAGATTGTTCAGAGATGCTAAAAGAGATGCACAGTTTTATGCCCAGATTTTCCCTTACAGTCAGGGGTTCTGAGGAAAATAATTGGAATTGAGGAACTTAGACATATGTGGACCTAGTGAACTGGATGGGTCATGAATAAGGGGCAGTGATTGAATAATGTTCCCCATAGATACCCATACCTAACTCTAGGTCCCATGAATATATTTCATTACATGGCAGTATTACCTTATAGATTTAATCAAGGACTTTGATATGGGGAGATTATCCTGTTGCACCAATGCAATCACTTGAATCCTGAAGATTAGAAAAATAATCATGAGAGTCATAGCAATTTTGGCATGTGAAAGACTCACGCACTGTTTCTATACTTAAAAGTGGAAAAATCAACATACCAAGGAATGCAGGCAATTTCTAGAATCTGAAAATGGCCCTCAATTGAAAGTTAGAATGGAAATGGGGATCTCTGTCCCACCACTGTGAGAACCTGAACTCAGTGATAGACTGAATGAGCAAGAGAAAGAATAAGTGGCTGGAGACAAGAAATACACTGCCAGTCATTCACTCCTTCCAATGAAGACCCACCACCTACCATTCCCACCTTTTCCTAATAATGCCATCAACTAAAAATTACTCAATGGATTAATCCATTTTTGAGGTCAGTGCCCTCATGATCCAACCACTTCCTAAGAGCCCCAGCTCTGAACATTGCTGCACTGAGAACCAATCCTTCAATATGTGAGCCTTTGGAGAAAGATTCCAGATACAGACTGTAACAGTGGTCATGGTACCATGGAAATTGCCGTTTTACTAGGGAGCCAGCCAGCTCTGTAATATGAATACTCTCTAAAAACTCCAATGTAAGCAAAAGTTTTTCTGTAGCCTGAAGGAAAGGCTGGCATGGTGGAGAGGAAGGCAGTGCCTTGGACAGTTGCTTGGGTGACACCCCGTGGTCAGCTGTCCACTGCCAGCCTTCATGGAGCCAAAGGACTCAGAAAATAAGCACGCTGCTTATGTATGAGAAGCTCTACAAGAGCAGGAATTTCCAGAATTAATGAATGACTTGGAAGATCCTGGGGTCAAAGCAGGTCCTTATTAATGGTGATTTGATCCCATGACCTCTTGGGTTATTCATTAACTCTGGGAATTCAGAGGATAAAAATATGAGGAGGTACTGTTAATGTCTGTTCTCAGTGCCTGTGAACAAATTGCCCTTTATAAATCTGAAACATTTAGGCATTTACCATATAGTTAATGATTTTGCCATCGGTTAAAGTAGATGAACATCAAATTGTTCTCCCTGAGCAGTTATTTGTAGTGTTCTACACACATTTCATAGGTTAAGTCATTTAATCTTTACAAGAACCCTCTTAGATAGGCACTATTAGCTGCATCTTACCCATGAGGAAACCGAGGCATGGAAACATGGTATCATTAACCAGTTTCCCATCTACTAATGTGGAGGCACTGAGATTGAATCCAGACAGTATGGACCCAGGAATCACACTTCTCATAGCTTTTGTGGTGGACAGAATTAATTAGGTACCCTAATATGTTCACATACTAATCCCTGAATCCTGTGAATATATTATGTTACATGGCAAAAAAAAAAAAATTAAAATGATTAGTTCGCTGAATTTAAGATGAGGATATTTTTCTGAATTATCTGTATGGGCCCAATGTAATCACAACAGTCCTTAATGATGGAAATGGGAGTCAGAGAAGGTGGGAGTAATGTGATCTGGGAAGGCCTCAGTCTACCATTGCCAACTTTGAGGATGGAAGGGATCCACAAGCCAAAGAATGTGATCAGCCACTGAAAACTGGAAAAAGCAAAGAAGTGGGATCTCTACTTGAGCCTTGGGAAAACCACGCAGACCTGTTGACACCTGGATTTTAGGTCAGTGAGACGTTGACATTAGATTTCCATTCTGTGGAACTGTAAGGCAATGAATTTGTGTTGTGGATGCTTCTAACTTCACAGTAATTTTGTAGAGTGGCAGTAGAAAACTATATGTCTGCTGAGTGCCAATCTCAGTTCATGTAAGTCAATCTCAGGGAGAGAGCTGAGTTAACCTGCTTCTGTCCTGAAGGCTATGTTGGAAGTATTCTTGCATGCTTAAGACATTTCTCATCCTTTCTGCATATTTTCTGATCCAAAGAGATGATAGCAGAAGAAAGAAAACCTATTGGTCAGCATTTGCTGGACCTCAGAGGAACAGCTTTCCCTGGCTGGAGAAGACTCACTCAGCTTCCATTCACTTGTTAGCCATTATTCATCCCTGTTTCTATGGCGATTGTCAGAGAATGGACAACTATCTTTGATTTTGTGTGAAAACTAATTTATGTTGTGTTTTAAACTTGGTAAAATGAGCACTTAAAAGGAAAATATTAAAGATGGAATGTTTTGAGGTTGGGCATATTGACCACAGAAACTTTTGTCTCTGGCCCGTTATAGAGCAGGGCACAGGGCTGAGTCATCCAAGTATCCTCAATGAAGACTCATTTTAAAAACTCAGTTTATACTTGCATTGAAATATCACATGATAACCCATATATACACAATTTTTGTGTCAATTTAAGAAAAAATTCACTGGCTTTATTCATTTTACAGAACCTGGAGCCTCCAAAGAAATCTTATTTACCTGTGAGTGGTATTGATGGCCTTTTCCAAAACACCACTCTAAAAACAGCATGAGAGCAAATGAAGATCCCAGGAGTCTGTTATTTCTGACAAATGTGTCTACAGAGAACCAGATGGCATTGTCCCTTGGAGGGCTGGTGTGCTTGCTTGTGTCATTGCTGGTCTCTTAACTTGGTTCTTTCTCATTTCCATTAGGACTCCATTTCCTCTCTGGGTATCAACCCACAAACAAGCCCACCAAAGAAGGCTTATTATTCTGCCCCAGCTACACCCCAGTGTTCTTTAGAATTCAGGAAATGCTTAAGAAACAATACTCAGGCCAAGCAAACTAGATTACAATGTCTGTTTACACTGCAAATGTTCTAATATAATTGGAGATCTAGGGTGAAGTAATTTGACTGCTTTGAGGCTTTTGAAATAATTGATCAAAGTGAAAGCTGTTTCCACTCAGCTCCTTTGCTTTTCTGAGTTTGTCGCTTGATCTCTTTGTCCCTCAGTGACTTTCAAAGGAATTGCTTGAATTTGTCTAAATTTAGTGTGCTAGGGAGGAATATCAAAACCCCATCCTAATTTCTTCAGGCAAAATAGCATCCAATTTATATTTTTCAGAGGTAGTCCATTTGAAAGTTGGGTTTACTTTAAATACAGCTCAAGTACAAAATCGTATGTGGAAATAAAAGATTAATGAGGGTCACTGTTCACTGTCAGATTTCTAGTGGCCAATAAACCTACAATTGCATTTGATTTACTAAGGTTCCATTTATATCTGATATTTGATGAACAAAATCTAGTTGAGAAAAATCAATTGTGTTAAAAAAATAGGTGATATTACCACATACTGCTGGATTGCAGTATTTAAGCATTTTATTCTGAAATCAGAGTAAAAATTCTTGTCATATAATCATTGGATGTGAAAACATGGACAGGTTGCTAAAACCCTTAGCTTCTCTCCTTCAACTTCTTCATTTGTAAGAGCAACTGCCTCGTAGGATGGTATATATAACACAAAAAGTAGGTATTCATTTGGTGGTCTGAAACTTCTGGGTAAATTTGACTCAAAGCAGAGAAGGACTTCATGTCTGTCAGCCAAGAATAAAATTAACCTAGTTGAAAACAAAATTGTACTTATTGGAGGCTGATTAGAAATTCAGTTCAGGAAAGCTTCGATTCATATTGTTTTGAAAATGTGCTGTGAGAGTTTATAAAATGGTAGCTGTGTTTATAGAATTAAACTGCCAGAGGTTGGAAGTTATATCACTATTAGGAATTCTGATAGGTGCTAGAAAAAGTCAAGCTTTCTTGTTAGGAAGGGATTGGGTGCATTCTTTGGGTAATTTGGGCGACAGGGCCCATTGTGCAGGTGAGCAGAGGTTAATAGTGTTTCAGGAAACTGTGAGTTTGGCTCAACCCAAAAGCTGGTTTGCATCTGGAGGTGGACTTGCTGGCAGTCCAGTTCAAAGTTTCAGTTAGGGATGTGTCTGAGATCTGATTAACAATGGCCTTATGGACTTCATTTTAAGTTCCTTGAACCAGTGCTACTCTATTTTCATTTCTTTTTCTTGACACACCTGTGTCACTATTTCATGAGCCCGGATTATGTGCAGTTATGCACTAAATAATTATTTTAAAGCTTAAGAGGAAGGAATGATAGTAGACTGAGACAGACATTATGACCTCATGTGCATGTATGACTGCATACATGATCCTGCAATATGTATAACCAGAAAAATGAGAGCTTACACTCCACTTACATATGATCTATCAACATGAATAAATGCATTCTACTCTCATGTACAGTTAGTTAGAACAAATAAAATTTTTAAAAAATATAAAATAGCTAAATACAATCAATAACAAAATTTGAGTACTATAATTTTGATTTCATTAGCTCTTTACATTTGCAGTTGTATTGTCTTTTATGGGTTTGAAAGTTACATTCCTAGTTAGGGATAGAATTACCACTCATGTTAACAGGAGTTATTGTCAAACATTGCCATCAAATTCTCTTTGGTTTGGAAAATGTATGGCCCTGGACACAATTACCTTCCCAGATTGCTGAGGTTGGACCCAATGAGTTTAGCTTATGTGGCATGATACCTGGAACAACAAGTGTCATAGGCTACAAATTTTTCTAAAGGAGTTAGCTTTTTAACTCCCTTTCTGTTCTCAGTTCTCAAAAAAGCAAAGCACTTGATTGGATTTTGCATTTTCTTCTTGGTTTGCATTTGTGGTTTTTCCTTTTTCTTTGTCCCCCTCTCCCCCTTTCTTCGTTCCTTTTTTCCTTCCCTTGCAGTATTACAGATATTCAAAAAATCTGAATGCATTTCAATTATCTCTTACGGCATTGCCTAATACAGATAGAACTTCATTCCAAGAGCATTTTACTGACATAGAAAAGTGATTCAAAGCATGGAACTTAGGAAAGTAGAGAAACTGCAAAGTTAGTAAATAAATCCCAAATAAGCTTATTCATCCATATAATGAAGGAGTAATAAAGGATATTTTAAAGCTCTGTGGCAATACCAATAGAAGAGAGAAATGATCATGAGTCTCTTAAGGATTGTTAAAGATGTTTTTCCCCAAAATAAATATATTGAATACAACTGCCAAAAAATAATAGATAATTGAAACCAAATATACATGTATATGTCGGCATACACTTCATATTTATAGGAATGTACATAAACCTTTACAGTATGTCTTACCATTAATGGATTTCATAACATTTTAAATGAAAATATTTCCCCTACAGAATCTTTCATTTATTTATTCAATTAGGAAGCCTTTTAAAGAATTTTCCATTTACAAAGCATTACAAAGCATTTAATTGATCTTCATACCTCCTTTTCTACCAAGAATCTATAAATTTAGAAAAGTTCATGCATATGTAGATCAACAAGATGAGTGTCTATAGTGGTAACTAATTGTCACATCAGCAGTAAAAGATCAAATACATCTATTTAAAATATATTTTGAATGATATATACATAAAATCTAAATTATTATACATGAAATTATTCACATTTTATGTATTATATATGTGTGTATCTTTCTACATATATGAAAAGTAAACACACTCCCTTGCTGAGTGAGACTTTATTTATTTGTCTTGCAAATATATCCCTCTTATCAGTTTTAACATTTATCTATGGTCTGGTAAAAGCAGAAGCAATTTATAAGTTTCCTTTATTATCTACTGTATATGAGGAACTATATTTTATGCAGAAGATATTGAAATGAATAATACAATTTATACTCCAGGATGGTCTAGTTAAGAATGAACAAGTATGAAAGTGATGCTGTCACAGGAGCATATAGTAGTAGCAGAGGCCAAGTGGATGTGAGTAATGCTGTTTGAAGACTTTCCAATAAAACAACTGCTCGAACCAACTGTTGAAGAATAATAAAAATCCCAGTGAATAATCAGAGACCAAAGATGGAGTACCATATCCCGAGCAGAAGAAACAATAGCCAAAGCCACTGAGATATTCAACAAATGTTTATTGAGATAGTCAACAAATGTTTATTGGCACGTTGTGCCAAGAAATGACAGCTTGCAGTTAAGTGGTGGAGGTACATGAATATATTAGTAAACTAATTACTTAGGGTAAGCATGCATAGTGTGGTATGCCTTGAAGAAAACAACATGGTACTGTAACAGGGATATAGATAGTGGGAGGATAGCTGGCGTTGCTCTCATTGGTATGGTCCAGAAGAGGGGATCAGCCATGCATGGGCATGGAGGGAAAGGTATAGGAGGTTTCCAAGTGCAAAAATCCTAAAGGAGATATTATCTTGGCTCATGTGAAGTTGAAAAAGAAGGTCAGTTTGTTTGGAGTAATTGGGATGAGGGGGGAAATGAAAGGAGAAAGGGGCAGAGAGTAGGCAAGAATCAGATTCCAAGGACCTCATAAAATAAGGAATGGGAAATTGGTTTTAGTTAGTTCTAGTACAAAGCCACTGGAGAGAGAAGCAATGGATTGGCATGGCATGATCTGATTATGTTTCAGGGCTTGGTAGAAAAATATTTAGGGAGTTAGAAGGAAGAAGGAAGAATCACTGCAGAGGTGCAGGGAAACATGATGGTAATTTGAGTTGAAATAGTTGAAGTTGGAAGCAGAATAACACATTTAAGACACCAATTATTTATTGTGAGTGGATTTGAAAAGATACACATAGGGAAAAAGATAGAGATTGGTTTGGGCAAATTGGCAGGGTTCAGGTTGTAAATGCATTATTTTTAATGGTATGGATATTGGAATTTATTCTTTTGGCAATGTTAAAACATTAAAGTGTATAAAGGAGAAAGAGAGAGCACAACATGATCAGATTTGAGTTATAAAATTGTTCAGATGGTAGCACTCTGAGGAAACAATAGAGGGGAGGGAGACTGGAAACAGGAAGACCTGCACCTTTGACCCTGGTGCCTGTGGGATGCTGAGGGCTAACCTAAGGTGCTTGTGGTGAGATAAGGTGGAGGGGAAATTTTTAGAATCAGTATAGATTGGTGATCAGTCATTGGATGCAGAGCATAGGGCAAAATAAGGAACTGAGGATGACGTCCAATTTTTTGTTTCATTTTGTTGGTCTAACATTTTCAATTAGGTGAGTGATGACACAATTCAATTAGATGCAGTGGGGATTGGGTTTGCGGTGGTGAGGTGGGATTTGGGATCTCCATGGGATTCCCAAGGGGAGATGTCAATTAGCAAAGGGAAAGATCAGGCAAGGCTGAGAATGCAGGATATTTTATGATTAAGGAAGAAATTTGCAAACAAGTACTAATGGCCAGAAGGGAGTACAGTCTGTGTAGTGGAGGGAAGTCTCTCAAAGTACTAAAATCATTGAAGAACCAGAAATATTTTGAAGATAGGTAGAGCATGAGCATTTGCCACTACTAAGTCAAGAATCTAGGCATGGCTGGAAAATGAGTCTTAAAGTCAATAAGTAAGAAAGTTTGTGCAGCATTGCTCAACAAAACATAGGCTGTCATAGGTTGATATTGAGTCAGCCACCTTGTCACCTTGATATTGAGTCAGTCACCTTGACTCAGTGTAAGGGCTTCTGTTTAATTTACCTGCTTTAGGGAGGAAACAATTCCTTAGTATGAACAGACCAGGCCCTCACAGAGAACAAAGTGGGGCACCTGGCTAGCAGAGAGAGTAGAACAATGAAGAAAATGGAAGGCTAAGACATTTCTACTTAGATCAGTGTTTCTTAAAGTGTGATATTAGAAGCACCTGCAAGATAATCACTAGGAATTTCTATTAAAAATTATGTATAACAGCCAGACGAAGTGGAGCACACCTGTAATCCCAGTGACTTGGAGGCTGAGGCAAGAGGATCACAGATCAGGAGTTCAAAGTTGGACTTAGTAACTTAGCAAGGCCCTAAGCAACTTAGCAAGGCCCTGGCTCTAAATATAAAAAGGGCTGTGGAACCAGATTAAGCACCCTGTGGGTTCAATCCCCAGTATCAAAGAAAAAAACTGTGCATAACAATGTATTTTGGTCAATATCATTCTTCAGTATTTCCCCTGAATCTTATTGTTATATTGTGTGCTTATAGGAATGCATAACAATGACTTTCCCCATCGCATATTATGATGCATCAATAAAAATGGAAAAATAAATATTATGTATATTCCAGAATTCTACCCAGATCTACTAAGTTAAAATCTCTATGAGGGCTGGGGATATAGTTCAGTTGGTAGAGTGCCTGCTTCACGTGCACAAGGCCCTGAGTTCAATCCCCAGCACCACACACACACACACACACAAATCTCTATGAATGGGGTTTTATCTCCTCTATAAACTCGTCATATATTTCGTGCTTTAGAAACTTCAAACCTTCCTCCAGTATTTGTGGTTAGCCCAAAATTCTGACCTTATGCAGTCAAGTCTCTGGGCACTTGGAACACTTCACCTTTGGCATAAAAACAAGGCAATTTAACATGGCAGTCAAGTTGACCAGAGCAAATCTGCTCCATATGATTACTGAACTCACACATATGAACAGAGGTGTACTAATAAAAGCCAGACCCTGGATATTTAATAGAAGCTGCAACTAATGACAGCTATGTTTACTCACAGCTCTGCTACCCACACTGCCGACTGTGGCTGACTATATTTTGTTCTTAAGATTTTCTCTGATTTTATGTTTGTACATTAAAAAAGCAATATATTTATGGCACTCAACATAATCTGTAGCATCTATTAAACATTTAATAAATGGTAGCTATTATCAGTTTTGTTTCTTATTATTGCTATTATTTGCATTTTTTCTTGGGGAAATTGTGAAATTGGAAAGTAATTCATCTAATGAATTTCTGAAATACAGTACTATAAAAAATTATCCATAGTTATTATAATGGAAATTATACTTTAAACACCCCCTTGATTATTGATTCCCCTTTCTAAGATTAGAAAGGATAATCAAAAGCTAACATAGGACTGAAAAATAATTTTTAAAAATGTGCATTAATTTCAAACTGTGTAATTTATTTTAGCATGTGAACTAAGGATGGTATTCAAAGCAGGACAGAGAAGGTGCTGGAGCTTTCCCTGAAAGGTCCCCATCTTGACTTAGGAGCCAAGTCAAAAGGGGAGGCAATCATGTTACAAGGAGGCTGGAATCAAGATTTGAAGAATGACAACACTGAGATGATAATCCAGGCACAGGACTGCAGTTAATCAAATATACCCACTTCATAAATTCTGGTGTGTTTTGAGATCTCCCCTGAAGAGAAATCTAATAACCCTAACCTAGTATGCCTTCTATGAGTCATAGGGTTGCTCTGTTTAATAGGAAATTAGCTAGGGGGATATTTGCACTTGGAATTAGAAACTAGGAAGAGAAAAAGAACAAGTGAAAATCCATAAGTTGGATGAGTTATGAGGTCCCATTGGGGCATGAATGGAAATAAACCAGGGCACAGACGTGTGATCTTCCTAATATTGAATTTTCTTAGTTAAATATTCTTTACAAGAAAATCTTAGATCTGTCTTTTATTGTGGGAGCCATTGTCTAAAGCAGGTAAAAGAACACAGGGCTTTTAGAATTAGAGAGGTGCTACAATATACTAATGGGTTGCTTTAGCAACATGTGCCTCATCACATATCAGGAGGGGTTCATATATCTAGGCCAAATCTGTCCTGCTCCCTTCCTGATTTTGTCAATAACGTTTTATTGGCACACAGCAACACTATTCTTTTGTGTATCTCCCATGGCTGGTTTTCCAATAAAACTACCAAGTTGAGTATTACAGCAGAGCAGTATGACATACAGAGCTTAAAATATTTATTATCCGGCACCTTATAGAAGAAGTCTCCTGATCCTGTATATATCCTGGCACAGACAAAGAGTTCAGTAATTCTTCAACGGACTTAAAACACATGTTCTGTATAACTTGAGCAAATTGATTAACCTCGCTGAGACTTAGTACCCTCAGTGCTAAAAGAGATATAGTGATACCAATATTACACAATCTTTGCACATACTAAGTGTTGGAGTATTGTTTTTGCATGAAACAATACTTTACTCTTCTCCTTCACCCTTCATTTAATGAGGCAGGTCTGCTTTGATCCATGATAGTCCTTAGCATGCTAACATTCTGGAGTTCTGGTGTATGATATTTTTAGAGAATTCTCTCAACCCTCTCATTTTTGGTCACTGTCAGGGTACAGAGGAAGTAGACTTTCATTGAAGGAATACAGTAGACCTTGGAAATGTGCCAGGAAGTATAACTAACGAAGGGACCAATCAGAAGAAGCTCTTGTTTTGTTCACTGAGAAAATCAGTGAACTGACAGGAGGAGCACTCTAATGTCAGGTGAGGCAGGTGTCCATCACTTCAGCTTTCTGAGGGAAGCCTGGCTTTCCTCCTGTGTTTGTTAAAGAAGGTACTTCTTTCTAGAAAGCAACACAAAGGCATTCATGAGCAATATTTGATCTGAGGCATCATAGTTAGGACAGCCTTATATTCAATGCCCCATCGTCATTTTTTTGGTGGGAGTACTGGGGAATTGAACTCAGGGGCACTTGGCCACTGAGCCACATTCCCAGCCCTTTTGTATTTTATTTAGAGACAGGGTCTCACTGAATTGCGTAGCACTTCCCCTTACTGAGGTTGGCATTGAAATTGCTTCAGCCTCCCAACCCACTGGGATTACAGGCATGTGCCACCATGTCTGCCTGATGCCCCATCATTTTAACTTCACAAAACTTCTTCAATCACTTCTCAAACTCAACCCCACAAGCTGTGACCCCCACCATCTATCTGGAATCTCCTAGATGCTCTTTCCCAGCCTTTATCTTCTGTTTGGAACCCAGTTATTCTCCCCATCTTCTTTACCATAACTCAGTCTTTTCCCAGCTCTTCACAACTGGTGTCTCCCATTGTTTTCTTTATTATGACCTCAAGTAAGGTTTTATCCAGAAGGAAGGTATGGTTTGTGTTCTGAAAGTGAAAGATCATTCCCTGATCAGGCAGCATCTAACAGAGAAATTCAGTGTTTTTTATATATATATATATATAAAAACATATATATATATAGCATCATAATAGAAGCTTCTTCCCTCTCTTTGGCTCATTCAAAGCCAGGTGGAGGCAAGTTTTGTTTTGTGTTCTTTCTTCTTTTTTATTTTTTTCTTCCCAAAGAGATGGATGGGGCTTTGGCAGGATTTGAAAACACTGCACAAGCAATTTGACATAAGATTTTAGCAGTATCTCAAGTTAAAGGAGAAAATATTTGTTCCCAGACATTGAGGGCAACTCCTAAAAGCAACAATAGAAATAAAATGGAATTTTAACAGTTGTCACCATTTACCAAGTCAACAGACTTCTTGTAATACATAAATATGAGTATTCATATATTATAAGAAACATTAAGAAAATTGCTTTTAAAGCATGATTAACTTAAATATTCACCCATTAGAATTATTCCATACACTTGGAAAACTTTAGTGTCAAATGGAAAAAATAAATAATAAATGAATTAGTATAATGATAAAGTGGTTTACTTTAGAACAAAATTAAATCTGTGCCCCTTTGAAACTCTGAAGCGTAAACCACTGTGTTAATAAGTAGGAAACGACAGGGAGACTATTAGGAAAGTTGGGCCAATATATAACATGTAAGTGGTGCTAAGGGCCAAGCTCTACCTACCTTCTAATGAAATGTTACTTTTGGGATTTATTGAGGCATCATCTGGGGTACCTCCTCCATGCTTCAGGACAAGTTACATCAGGGAGCAGAGGATTTCCCATGGCCCCAGAAGCTGCTCTATTCTGTTTCCATTATGCACCACCAGAGGAAGATTGAGGACACATAGATTCTCAGTAAATACTTTTTCTAGGGAAGAGGTAAGACTGATGTTCCAAATATTAATTTATCGAAGTTAAGTATAACCTGAAACAGTGTACTTCCATGGTACAACGAACTGCATACAACTTTTTTGTTTATTAAATTCCATTGTTACTAAGGTCATGAACCCCAGGGCCAGAAGGTCTAGGTTTAAGTCTCACTACTAACATTTTTAGTGATCCATTAATAGGCAATTTGACTACTTTTCCTGCCCTCAATTTACTTATCTGTATAATGGGAATAATAATGTCATTACTTCATTGGATTCTTATAAGGGTAACATGAGGTATATATATTCAATTCTTCAAATATTTCTGGACCCATGAAAGCTATAGAAATGTTGTTATTTTCTATATTTACTAATCCTTATTATGAATATATGAGTCAGAATAGGATAGGCCATGCAATGCCCCCAAATTAATCCTGCAACTTCCATTCCTTAAAGCCATAAGAGTGTATTTTTTTTTTTTTTGTGACCCACATCCAGTGCTGGTTAGCAGGGAGTTGAATTCCACATAATCACTTGTCAATCCAGGCTGATGATTCCTCCCTCATTTTGAAACAATACAATCTAGAACATGTGATTTTTTTAGTCATCTAGATGACAGTTTGCTAGAAGGTCTTGCATAAACAACTAAGAACTTTAGCCTGGAAATAACACACCTTACTCCACTCAGCTCCAGGCGAGAGTGAGTTGCATGACATCACCTAATTTCATACGGGTTGGGGGCATAAAATATGAATATCCAATGAGCAGATCATGTAATGCCATTGCTCCAGTGAGCAAACTCCCTTAAAGTTAACTGTTTGACTCTATTTCTGACCCTTTGGGATCCCTACCTTATTCTTCTTTATGTCTTCCACAATTCCAAAATACTTTTCAGAGTAGGTACTTGATAAATGTTTGTGAAAAAAGGAAGGAGACTGGCACAGTGGTGTATACCTGTAATCCCAGCAGTGGCTCGGGAGGCTGAGGCAGGAGGATTGCAAGTTCAAAGACAGCCTCAGCAATGGTGAGGCACTAAGCAATTCAGTCAGTCCATGTCTCTAAATAAAATACAAAAAATAGGGCTGAGAATGTGGCTCAGTGGTTGAGTGCCCCTGAGTTCAATACCTAGTACCAAAAAAAAAAAAAAAAAAAGGAGGAAAAGAGTATGAGTTTATTTTTGAGAGCTCATCAGTTGAAGGACAGCATATGCAACAATCAGAAAACTGAAAAATAAACCAAAAAGTAACAGCAAAACTCTTGATAATTACAAGAGAATTAGCTCAATTAATAATACAGTCACTTTACCCAAATGGAAACCCAGACAATATTATTAACGAATATTTGATATACTTGACTCGGGAATATATGTGTTACACAAACCAAGATGTGTCTGTGAACAGAGGAGGGGAGAGGTGGGCATATTATTTCAGTAATTGTAGCTAAAGTTCCTCTTCTGAATATTCATTACTCTCACATTAGTGTTAAGTGTTATTACTCTCTCTGTTCTTGTTCAATTTCACTTAAGAATCCATAAATGGATTACTCTTCAAAGGCTAAATTTGTCTCATACATAAAAACCTGCATTAGGCATTAATTTTATTCTTTCCTTCTAACTTCTAAAAGGGAAAGTGAGTGAAGAGTTAGAGATAGGAAGAATTAAGTAAGAACTGAAATACTGGTCCAATATCAAGACACTGAGCTATACACCCACTTGCTGAAAAGCAAAAATCTATTTAAAGTTATAACCCAATCAATACAAAGTTATTTAAAATCTAGAACTCCTAATTCTACCTTACTTTTCCCTCATTTATTTGTGAGCTTGAAAGCAATGCTGTGAGGTTGATGGAATACCTATTATTCAAATGGTACAATGGAGAGAGAAAGGAACTTGATACTTTTAAACCCTATTCTAAGTGGACATGATATGTATGGGCAGTCTAGAATGCTGGTAAAAGCAAAACTTCTGGACTTGGATTAGCTGGGCTCATATTCTCTCCTGCCCATGAGCTGTGTCACCTTTTGCAACCTGCTTAGCCACTTTCTGTCCCACTGTACTTTTTTCTAAATAACAGGAGAAAAAATAATTTGAAGAGTTATGTGAGTGTTCAATTAGTTATTACATTTAAAGTGCCTGTTTTAGTTTCTGGCACATAGTAAGGGCTCATTAAGTGTCTGTTACAATTCCTGGATGCTTAACTATGTAGCTGACGGGGGTTTGTGGCAGTTAGATATTTTATCAAGGTCACATGCCTGAGAACATGTAACTGACAGAGTTAAAATCAGCATTAGTTCCAAAACCTTGAGTCCTTATGGCATATCAGGAACTCTTCTGTTAATTAGGAGTCCAGGAAGGAAGGCAAGAAAGGCAAATATTAGATTTGGGAGTTTCACAGAAAAAATTAGCAAAAGGTGCAGAGATTCCCATATACCCCTTACCCCAGGCGTGCACAACTCCCCATTATCAACACCCTCCACTCTAGTGGTACCTTTGGTATATCAGCAATGACATACAATTACCACCCAAAGGCCATAGTTTAGAGTTCACTCTTGGTGCTGTACATTCAAGGTTTTGACCAGTATGCAATGGTAGTATCCACCATCGTAGCCATGCAGAGAAGTTTCATTGCCCTGAAACTCCCGTGTTCCACCATTCATCCCATCACCTCTGCCAGCTATTAGCCTGTCTCCATCAGTTTGGCCATCTTCAGTGTGTCATGTAGTTGGGCTCATACAGTATGTCGTCTTTGGAGGGTGACTTCTTTCCCTGAGTAATATGCATTTAGTTTCTCCACATCTCTTTGGGCGTACCAGTTCATTTCTGTTTAGTGTTGTCTGAATGAACAGCAATTTATTTATCCATTCACCAACTAAAGAGCATCTTGGTTGCCTCCATGTTTGGGCAATTGTCAATATCTCTCCTGAAAATGTCCCTATGCATGTTTTCGTGAGGATGTGCTTTTATGAGTCACTGGATCATACATTAAGAGTTAGTTTTATAAGAAGCTGTCAAACGGTTTTGCGTTTTCCATCCTCCACCAGCAATGAATGAGAGTTTCTATTGCTCCACGTCCTTTCCAGCATCCGTTGTTGTCAGTGTTGGATGCTGGCTTCTAATTGGTGTGTAGTGTGGTTTTAATTTGTAATTATTTAAGGGAATTTGTGATTGAATATATTTCCAGGTTTGTCTTTGATTAACCTTTAATTTTTACCTGTAAAACTTTGTGAAAACTCTTTCCTTAACCCTCAGACTCTAATTTCAGATGGAGTTGATTCTGTCTCTTCGCTTATTTTGACTGAGCTAAGAAGGAAGTTCAGGCTAATGAGAATGCTGGGTCCTCTAGTCACAGTGATTATGATCAGGACAAAGACTTGACTCTGGGAGCCAACAACACCTGATGAAACTTTTGTTGATGCTGTCAGGAAAACAACAGATTCTCCTTCCTGCCAAACTTGAGCCTGGGAGAACTATAAGATTGCTGCAACCAACCTGTCATTAAAAAGCAAGAGGAAAACATATGGAACTCATATATCCAGCAAGGGCATCCTGATAATTCCATCAAGTGATTTGTGCTGCTAACATTCTCAGAACCCCTGTCTCATTTGCAAGCCTGGTACTCCCACCAAGCCACTGTTCTTTACAAAATTTGACCAATTGATTTATTTTCTATTTAAGGTAGCCACAGTGTTTCTGTGATCTCAGCTAAAGAGGATACCTGGTAAAACATGTATAAAATATGACATTTCGATGTGTTTCCATTTTAGAGGAGGACTATTCTTTTACAAATCTGACAGTTGCCATTTGTGAACAGTGAAATAGTCAGTGACTCCAATTTCCGCTTCAGTGGAGTTTTTTGTTTAATTTTTTCTGAATTTAGGCTTTGATTTTTTTATTTCCTGATTGATCAAATGAACTTAAATATGATAAGCTCTGAAGGAGACAGATATGAGTATGTGATTAAAGGAATACTAGACTAAAGCAACTATCCAAGCTAATTACCAGGGCTCCTGAGACTGTTTGTGAAAAAAATGTCATTAGCTTGAAACTTTATTAACTTGAACTCTTGCAGAAGACGCTCAGTCTGGACAGTTTCCTCTACGATATTCTCTTGACTGAAGGGCAACTAGCCTGGCCAGGATGGAGGAGACAGACCTTATTTAATTTGTTATTTATGCAATGGTTATCATGGTAGCAGCCAACTCATTGTAAAACAGAGCATATCAAATTATTCTGAGTCAATGAGGCTCCGTTGACAAGGTGCTCTGGGTGTGTGGGGGGTGGCTTGGGGGTAGGGAAGGACTTTGAGACGAGAACATTTATTGTTACTTTGGGACAGAAGGATGCCAAGAAGCATGTTCATTTTCTGCAAATCTCTACCTGAACCTACATTATCTGAATTCCCTAGGCGCTCCATATTCCCCTGGTACGAGAATTGAAAGAGGGAGAAGAATGAGCTCCTCCTTTCTCAAGAGCCAAGTGAACAGGAATCTTAGTAGGAAATGAGGCATTGCCATAGTGATCTTAGTGATGTTGTATCGAGTGGTTTTGTTTTGTGTCCATTCCCATTATAGATTACTTTTCAACAAAGAGAACCTCCCAGCCTTTGCCCCATAGTTCCTGCCAAAGCCATTTTTGAGTGAGGGGGAATTTGACATGTTATGGATATATAGCATTTGTCTGCTCAGATTTGTCTTTTTCTTTCTTACATAAGGTTAGTGATTCTCAATAGTATTCACTCATTAGAATTGTTTTGCAGTCCTCTCATGGGTACTATTTTAAAGTCCCTCAGTAGATAATAGTGGTAGTCAACACTGAGCACCACTAACTTATAGATCCTCTACCTATAATATGGGTTCAGATTTTTAAACATTTACTGTTCTATCAATTGACTTTCATGATTTTAGGGACAATCACAGACAACTTCTTACAACTACTCAAGATCAAGATGACATTTGAACTCAAGGCAGCACCTCATCTGCACAGCAGGTTCATGATCATGTAGAAGTTCATCCTGGGTCTGGACTTGTAGTATGCACATGGAGAGGTATGCTGCAGGGAAGCTTTAGAGCTCACAGTTTGCAGAACTCGTAAGTCTGAATGTTATTGGTAACAAAACTCTCTTAATTAAACTGAGGCATTGGTGTGCATGTTTTAAAAATACTAAACCTATCCAAAATGAGAGCTTGCTTCATAAGTCAGAGCTAGGGAAGCCAAAGAAATTTTGAAATGAGGTAGTAATGAAGTCTTAGAGATGAATACCATTCCAGGAAGGAACTAGGGGACTATAAATTGTTTACCATTTGTGGGGAACTGTCAGGTAGATCAAACTGAAAATTTAGAAACTTAGTTTAAAAAGCACAAAGTACAACGTAGGCAAAAATGCACTTAAGAAATTTGTAAGTGTGCTAGAAAAAAATGCTTGCTTGTAGAAAATATTGTCTTGCCCTGGATGACTTTGGAGTTGTGCATTTGTGTCCTAATGCACTACAACCTGTAAGCAAGATACAGAGACCAAGTGTAACCATGGGCCTATGACCTTAAGCATTTTCAATTTAAAATTTTCATCAAATGAAGGGATGTCTTCCAAAACATTCCAAAGAAATGACCAACAACCTCTGAGTAGAAGATAAGAGGGAAAACAACAAATGGAAGACCTCGCAAAACTTCACAAATCCCAGCCATGTGGGACAGACAAGGAATCCATACATGGATCAGATCAGGGTACCAAAAAGGTTCCCTGCCCTAATGTGTTGCCCTAAAGGGATGGTGTCACTCAACATTGGTCCTACCTGGAGTAGCTTCTTTACCAATATCTAATTAGACTTATGTGTCTAGCTCATTTCTTCTAATTTTTACAGTTATAATATTCTTTTATTACCATTTTCTGTGAATGTGGTCCCAGTTTCCAACTTACATGCTAAGTGCTAGAGGAGAAAAGGTGCTATCTCTTGTTCTAATTACTCTGCTTTCCACTTCTCTAAATAAGTGGTACCAATCATTATAACTGATTTTCCTTTTAATTTTCTTCTGGTGTGTTGTTAGGTGTAGACATTTAAAATTTTTATGCAGATGTTTCTATTGATTTGTTTTTCATCTCTTATAATTTCTTCCGTTACTTTTGTTCTTGGGGAACATTTTTCCTTACTGAGATCAAATTAGGTATTTACCCATAGTCCCCTCTTTATTTGTTTCACTGTATTCTCCTCCCCTCTCCTCCTGGCACATTCTCTTTTCTTCCTCACTATAATGTCTAAAGCTTCTTTGCATCTCCTGGACCCTCACTGTGTGCTGTGTTCTAAGCAGTCTGCATTTTATACTAGTCTACCCATTGACCCTGAAGGTTGATCCTCCAATTGTTCTCATAAGGACAAAACCTTGCTCAATATCAGGAAGCAATTAGGCTGATGTTTTCCTCCCGAAGGCCTTCACTCATAAATGTTATGTTACCCCTTAATTTTTTTGTTTGTTTTTTGTTGTCATTGATTGAAACATTTTGTAGCTTTGCCTGATGGCTCATTATAAAAATGTTACATTGTTTGTTTTCACATCTCTATCATGGTATAATAATATCTCAACACACAGTAGCTCTGGAGATTGTGGCAGGTAGAGCAGATAGGGCAGAGAGCACAGCTTCCTTCACAGCACAGACAGAACTGCCTTTCTTCATGCTGTTCCTATCAAGCAGCTACTTGAGGTTGTAGGAAATTTTCTATTGTGTCTTTTAAGTGACCTGTATGGTTTCCCTTCCAGCTAGTTCCCAAGCCTCATTTCAAACGAAGTTCACACAAACGAAGTACATCATAGAGGTCCCATGATGTACTAAGTAAGCAAACTGTTGGGTCATAGGTTGTCAAAATTTTCTTTGAACATAAATGCTTCCTGTTTTATCTTAGGGCCCTCAGAAACAATGATGGCTCAGTTAAAGACAACAGTATGGTAATAGCTCACTCAATTACACACACTTCCTTGCACGGTTTCTCTGTTCTTTGATATGGTATTACTGCAGTCATAGAACTGAAATTTTCAAAATCCCTATGACTACGAGAATTGGGTAAATTGCTCTATTTCAGGTCTTGGCCTCATTCCACTTAAGGCTATGCATCTGTCTTGATGCATCAAGAAAAAGATCCTCTTAAACAAGGTTTGGAGACTCTCACCAGTGGTTGGAGAATGTAATAGGATGGTGGGAGGGTAGGGAAGATGATCCGATGTGTGCTTTGGTGAAAAATCTGCAGTGCTAATAGATAACAGCTGGGGAGAGTAATGAATCATTTTATGAGGATGAAGTTAGCCAAGTTTGTCCCAGGTCCAGAGACCAGAGTGGCAATGCAGTACTGACAGCAACCTCTGAATCAAAGAATTGTAATTAACATTGAGAAAGGAAAGGGGCCTGACAGGTGGTCAGCCTAAGAGCTGAGTGCCAGACCACAAAACCACCCAGAGACTTCCCTGTTATTTTTGTCCTTTGAGAGCTAATATATGGATTACATTTTGAATCCCTACAATTTCAGGGTAAAGTTAACCATCCTGGACATTCAACCCAGAAGTGGCCACATAAGTTAAGAATTCCATTATTTGCTAGGCATAGTGGCAAATGCGTGTAATCCCAATGACTTGGGAAGCTGAGGCATGAGGATTGCTAGTTCAAAGTCAACTTCAAAAACTTAGTGAGACTCTAAACAACTCAGTGAGACCTGGCTCTAAATAAAATAGGAAAAAGGGCTGGGGATGTGGCTCAGTGGTTGAGTGCCCCTGATTTCAATCCCCAGTACCAAGGGGGACGGGGAAGGGGCAGGGGGGGAGCAAGAATCCCACTCTTGATTTTGCAGTCCTATGTGTGCACACCCTCTTGTTCCTTAACCTTGTACCTGTGAAATAGCAAGATTTTTTCCCCCAAAAATGAAAGGTTACACAAATTATTTAAATTGTAAAATAAGTACATGTAGCGCAGCATTGAAAAGAGGGTAAAAGGAGTTGACATCACTAGTTAGAATTCTTGGCAGATGATAATGTGATCATTGAATAAACTCAAGAGATTTTTCTTCCCATTAGTCTCATTTCAGTGGCTGTCCTGTGAAACCACGAGATGTCTCTTTGAAGAAAAACTAAGGGCATCCTCATCATGAATTATTGTATCTTCCTTCCCCACATTAAACACACAAAACTTCTCTGTTAGCCAACTCTTTCAGGATCTTCTACGACACTCGCTCTTTGCCAAGCCCATATACAAAAATGACAACTATTAATTGAGCTTGCCTGTATGTTTTGCTAAACTAATATTTACAACCTTTTCCACCAGGTTGACGATGCAGCTTTGTTGTAATCATTTGCTTTCTAATGAGGTGGTTGAATTCAGCCAAGAGGTTGAATTCAGAAATTGTTGGAATTCAAATAACTGAGAATAAAATTAGGGAAAATTCCATTCAGAAGAGGCTAAAATGTCTGCTCAAGTTTTTCTTTGTGCCTAGTAGTGATTGTGGGAGCAAATGATCGCCTCTTAAACAAGGAAGCTGTGTGGGCAGGCTCAGACTCTCATAGCACCTTGCTCTCGTGAGAGCTCCTCCTAGAGACTAGTATTCCCTTCTGAGTACAGCAGCCCACTGGACCAAGGACTCCCAGTAGGCACCCCTCTTAAAGGTTTTACCACCTCTCAGTACCGCCATCCTGGGGACCAAGCCTCTAACACTTTGGGGGTAGTCAGATCATACGCTAACCATAGCACCTAGGATACATAACCAAAGGAGACAGATACATTTTTGTTCTACTGGTTAAAGCGAGAAAGGTGTTTATGACCTATAGTAATACGGGTAGAAACTCATGTCAGGCGATACATTCTTTTCTCTGACAGCAGCCCCATCTCCAGATTTTACAAATGTAGATACTATTCCTTTGCTACTCTCCCCATCCTTTTCTTGGTATGATAGTCAGGGTCATGGTTCCAATGATTTCCTCTATTTTGATGACTTCTAAGTCAGATCTCTGGTTTATTCCTTAATCAAAAATCCAGCCCCAAGTCTGTGGCTTCTGCATATCTCCCCTGGCTGTCCCTCTGTCACCTTAAGTTCACTTCCTGTGCTCACTTACTCTAAGTCTGAATTCTCTGGCTAGATAGCTCTCATTCCAGCACCACAGGGCTCCCTTTCAGTGGCATCTGCATTCACCAGTTAACTCAAATAAGGACAGTATGCCCTTGCTGTCAATTCCATCTCTTCATGTATTGAACATTAGCAGAGTTGCAAGGTGCCTTTGAGAATCTCAAAAGTGCCGTTGAGGATATTTTAATCCAATTTGCTTAAATTCAGTCTCTTTCACAATGTCCCTGACAGTGTTATAATGGCTGGCTTTAATTGCTTACTTTTGTGTATTAAAAGATAATTTTTCCTAGGTCCTTTATCCATTTTGAGTTGAGTTTTGTGCAGGGTGAGAGATAGGGGTTTAGTTTCATTTTGCTGCATATGGATTTCCAGTTTTCCCAGCACCATTTGTTGAAGAGGCTATCTTTGCTCCCTTGTATATTTTTGGCACCTTTGTCTAATATGAGAAAACTGTTTTTATGTGGGTTTGTCTCTGTGTCCTCTATTCTGTACCTTTGGTCTATCTGCCTATTTTGGTGCCAATACCATGCTGTTTTTGTTACTATTGCTCTGTAGTATAGTTGAAGGTCTGGTATTGTGATACCACCTGCTTCACTCTTCCTGCTAAGGATTGCTTTAGCTATTCTGGGTCTCTTGTTCTTCCAAATGAATTTCATAATTTCTTTCTCTATTTCTATGAGGAATGTCATTGGGATTTTAATTGGAATCACATAGAATTTGTATAGCACTTTTGGTAGTATGGCCATTTTGACAGTATTAATTCTGCCTATCCAAGAACATGGGAGATCTTTCCATCTTCTAAGTTTTTCTTTAATTTCTTTGTTTAGTGTTCTGTAGTTCTCATAGTAGAGGTCTTTCACCTCTTTTGATAGTTGATTCCCAGGTTTTTTATCTTTTTTGAGGCTATTGTGAATGGGGTAATTCTCTTGCAGAGGATTCATCACTTATGAATAAGAATGCATTAGATTAACGAGTGTTGATTTTATATCTTGCTACATTACTGAATTCATTTATGAGTTCTAGAAGTTTTCTGGTGGAATTTTTTGGCTCCTCTAATGGTTGTAGCAGCCCAATTCACTATAGCTAGATTGTGGAACAAACCTAGATCCCCTTCAATAGATGAATGGATAAAGAAACTGTGGTATATATACACAATGGAATATTATTCAGCCATTAAGAATAATAAAATTATGACATTTACAGGTAAATGAATGGAGTTGGAGAATATCATGCTAAGTGAAATAAGCCAATCCCAAAAATCCAAAGCCGAATTATTTCTCTGATAAGTGATTGATGATACATAATGGTGGTGGGGTGTGGTAAGGGAAGAATGGAAGAAGGATAGATTGTATAGACTGAAATGAGGGATGGGGAGGGGGGGAAGGAAAGATAATAGAATGAGACCAACATCATTACCTTATGTACGTGTATGAATACGCAAATGGTATGATTCTACTTCCTGTACAACCAGAAAAATGATGATTGCACTTCATTTGTATACAATGAATAAAAAAATATAATTTTTTAAAAAGGAAAATCAGGAATTTTACAGAAATACAAGATAAATAAATACAAAATAAATGCAAACATCAGATATTTTTATTTAACTCAGAAATAGTGAGAGAATAAGACATTACTGTGAGTTCAAAGGAACATTCAATGAACCATACACATAGGAACATCTTAAATGCTAGAAAGAATCTCTATGTAGATGGAAAAGAAGTCACAGGTCATAACCCATTTGACATAGGTGATTTGCATTTTCACGGACAAAATGGAATTGCATTCTGATTTTCTACAATTTATGGTGTTAAGTGGAAGACAATAAATGGTTGAGGTACTCAAGGGTGTGCTAACCTCAGGATGGCAAGTGAGTTTTGGTAGGTGTTTGCTTGCTTTTACTAGCACACTTTAATTATATGTAATAATGGGGTTCCTTGTGTCATATTCATGAATCAGGATGTCTATTTCAAAGTCTTTTGGAATTTTTCTGTAGACAGCTGTGAAAAATCTCTGTGCAAAGGCTATTTTCTCTTTTGAAATCCTGTTTCTAGGGCTGGGATTGTAGCTCAGTTGGTAGACTGCTTGCTTAGCAAACACAAGGCTGTGGGTTCAATCCCCAGCACTGCATTAAAAAAAAAATCCTGTTTCCATAAAGTTTTCTTGAAGCAAAAATAAATTGTTCTTTTCTATACCATCCACATCACTTTTCATGATAACTCTTCTGATAGCTTAAAATGTTTGTTCCACTGAAAAATCCTTAAATAAATGTAGGGGTTATATGTCCCACATTGTCTCCTTTTTCCTTTGCTAAACCTTATCAGTTCTTTTAACTCTTCTTTATAGGAGACATTTTCCCAGCATCTAAGCATCTGGGTTAGCCTTCTCATCTTGACAATCTCTGGCAGTCCTCTGGTTTTCTCTGACTCCTACTCATTTCTGAGTACATGGCTAGTGGTTCTGAGATGATCAATATTCAGTGGTGTAATAGGAGACTTACTTTATTGTGTATATTTTCTATTTTTATGGCCTAAAGTTATGTGACCTGATACTGATGAAAAGATGGAGACCAACATTGTCTACAGAGTAGCCTTACTTGAACTACATAAGAAAGTAAACCAATAGCATTTAGCATGCATTGAAGCTATTGTGAATAACCTATTGAGATAATATTGGTGAAACTTGAAAGGTAGGACAGACCCCATCATTTAAGGTCATTTTAAATTTGTTTATTCATGTCATACAACTTGAGTGTGTGATCAAAAAAAAAATCAATGCACCTTTCCTTCTTTCCTTTCTTCCCTTGTTTCATTTCTTCCTTTCTTTTCTCCTTTTCTTAATTTGGGATGCTCACCACCAGGGCCAATTTCATTGTGTGCAGCCTGTGTGATTTTAGCACAGGGTTCCATATTTAGAAAGTCCCTACACTTACTTTAATGATCTTTAGACAGCATCTTAAAAGTATTCATAATATTTACACAAGAGATCCCACATTTTTAGCTTACACTGGGGCTAGTAGATTACATCAGTCTTCCTGCTTATCAAATTAGCCCATTCTGTCCTATTTACAAATAAGCAATTTCTTTTTTTCCAATTTTTAAAATTTGTTCTAATTGGTTATACACTGCTGTAGAATACAATTTGACACATTGTACACGAATGGAGCACAATTTCCCATTCCTCTGGCTGCACATGGTGCTGAGTCACACCAGTAGTGTAATCATATATGTATATAGGGTAATAAAGTTTGTCTCATTCTATCTTCCTTCCCATCGCCACTGCCCCACCCCTCCCCTCACTCCCCTCTGCACAATCCAAAGTTCTTTCATTCTTCCCTGACCCCCACCTGCTGACTATGGATCAGCATCCACTTATTAGAGAAAACATTTGTCTTTTGTTTGGGGGGGATTGCCTTATTTCACTTAGCATGATATTCTCTATTTCCATCCATTTACCAGCTAATGCCATAATTTCATTCTTCTTCAAGACTGAGTCATATTCCATTGTATATATGTACCACATTTTCTTGATCCATTCATCTGTTGAAGGATACCTAGGTTGGTTCCATAGTTTAGCTATTGTGAATTGAGCTGCTGTAAACACTGATGTGGCTGCATCACTGTAGTATGCTGATTTTAAGTCCTTTGGGTATGAACTAAGGAGTGGTATAGTGTGGTCAAATGGTGGCTCTATTCCACATTTTCTGAGGAATCTCCATACTGCTTTCCATAGTGGTTGCACCAATTTGCAGTCTCACTAGCAGTGTATGAGTGTAGCTTTTCCCCCACATCCTCACCAACACTTATTATTGCTTGTATTCTTGATAATTGCCATGCTGACTGGAGTGAGATGGAATTGTAAAGTGCTTTTTGATTCGTATTTCTCTAATTGCTAGAAATCATAAACATTTTTTCATGTTTGTTGGTTGATTGTATTTCTTCTTCTGTGAAATGTCTGTTCAGTTCCTTAGCCCCCAATAAGCATTTCCTGATAGCCATTCTTCGCTCACTTCCAATCCTTCACTGAATGCTTTGGGATAGAACTTCACCCCTTTATAACGACCTCACTCAGTCTCCTCCCTCCAGACTCACCCCTAGATTTTGGTTGGAACTAGGTCCAAGTAATCCCTTCCCATACCTGTCTCCTCACATGCTTAGACATTCTTCACAATAGCATCTCTAGATTGTGCTCAGTCTGCAGAGAGCCATATTTTTTCATCCTCTGATTTATCCTTTCTTAATTCCTTTTGCTCTCCCCAAACTCAATTTTAATCAGCATTACATTGTCTTTCCATTAAACCATGAGCATTACAAAATATTTGACATTTCTTAGCATCTTTAGGAAATCTACCCATGAATTTAATCCTTCAATAATTTAACAATATTGACAAGCACACACCTTGCAACAGCACTATGCTGTTAATGGTGGTGATGTAATGAAGAGCAGAACACACCTGTCCATGCCCCCATGTCATTCCACTTTAAATGGGATACAGAGTCTTAGTAAGTAATTACCTGCTAAGCATATCATGGAGGAAGATAGTGGCCACGAGAGCATTAAAGGAGACATAATTTCCTTTGACTAGGGACAAACATTATGCACTGTTCAAAACACAAACAGCCTCTTCTTACACGTAGCTTCTTGTTACTTGCTTACAGTCTGCTTATCCAATTCAACCCTCCTTCATTAATATTGTATTTCTTGCTTCCCCAATTAGACTGTGGCCTAGACTGTGCCTCACGTACTTTATTGTCCTTCAAGTTCTGGCTCAGCAGTTCCCTTCTCTAGAATGCTTGTGTTAGTTGCTGCCCTTTTCTCCCAACCCTGAGTATAGATAGCTCTCCAGCCTTTGTTCCCGCAGAGCAATGAGCCTAGATTCTCATGTATCACGTAGCCATTGTGGAGTAATAATCTGGTCCGTTCTTTTCATCTCTGTCACTACTGCATTTTTTCCTTAGGGAGGAGACTGTCATTTCAGTCTATTTGCAGTGCTCAGCAGGACACCAGGCTCATGGGAGAAGATGCTCAATGGCTTCTGAATGGATGAAAAAATAATTACTTCTTCTAAATTTGCTCTGCTTCTGAATTTCCAAGTTGATGAATGATTAAGTTATGACTCTAGAATCCTGATGTTACCAAGATCTATTACTAAATACAAATACTGTAATACACAAATTGAGAATAGGAAAATTCACATAACAAAAAACAAACATTTTTGCTTAGGTATCTGATGGTATTTCCTAGAGACAGAGTTGATTTTCGTGACAATATTATATGATATATATTTTTAATTTTTAACTGATACATAAAACATAAAACTGTACATATTTGTATAGTATGAAGTTTTGATACATGTAGACATTGTATGATGTTTAAATCAGAGTAACCATATATGCTTCCTCAAGCATTTGCCATTTCTTTACAGAGGAAGCATTTAAAAGCATTTCTCCTAGCTTTTTGTATTATCTGTAGTCACCCTGCTGTGTAATGTATTTTTATTGTTTTTTTCCCCCACCAGCTAATTGCTTTAGAATACCTCTGCTAATGTCTGAGAACCCTTTGGTTTAGGATCACAGCTCCCTGCAAAGACAGAAAAAATTAAAGTATCCTGCATGTGATCCTTGAAAACTAAGTAATTCTTTGCCTGAGTAGGGCTTGAGACATTAGGGTCCAGTCCTGCCCTATCTGGGATAGTGTGAGAAGCCACTGAGTATCAGAGAAAGAGGAGGAAGCCCATGGAACTCATTAGCATCAAGATCTTTGCTCTTTCTCCTTAGGTTTGAGGATTCCCTCAGGAAGGCAGGAAAGTAGATTAGGGACAAATTATTGGAATTTACACAAGTACTGAGACTGTTTACTGTAACAACTTCGATTTGGTGATTGCTTCCATAATACAGTAGATACACGTGGTCAATGAATGTGGTTACCAGGAGGGTGATGTGGAAAGAAAGTGGTGGGTTTCCTCAAAGTAAATACATGTACAATAAAGAAATTGTATTCATTGGAAGAATCTGCCAATTGTCTATCTGAAATTTATTTCACTTACTTTTATATCTTAAGAGAAATAATGTGATAGTTATTTTGTTGGTTTTAATGAGGAAAAGAATTCTTAGCCAAGATAATGTTATATTTCTTTAACATACTTGCATTGTCACATAGTATTATTATTTGACTTGTGCAATATGACCTCAGAAACCAAAACTAAGGTCAGTAGGTAGAATCAATAAGGACTTAGATTTACACTTTATAAAAAAAAAAAAGGACATTATTATAGTCACACATACCAAAATGGAATGTAATTGGTTTATTCAGGATGTGTTCAAATATTGTTTATGTAAATGTTTAATTGAATTAGATGAACATTATGGGCAGGGTGTGCGTAGACTGGGGAGATCTTCTTACCCCCATCCTTAATATTTCTCTGTGTTTTCTCCAGCGGGAAAGACTGGGGACCCAGTTCCTCATTTCCCTGAGACTGCCAAACACAGTGGTAGCTATTGCTTTGCTACTTAACCCCAGGCCTGCAGCAATATCACATAAGGTTGTCTTAGTACAAGTTGTCTCTAACAGTTTAGAAAACTCTGGCATAGAATCAGCACTCAGTACATGTTAATCATTGTTATAGTTTTTTTAAAATTAGTTACTTGCAGGGAACATAACATTTCCTGAATTTTAACTCTTCATTTACTTCTGAATCTGCTAACACAACTGAGCAATGTCTTCCTGTCCTTAGAATTAACACCTGAATTCCTGAATGAGGTGGAATGATGCAAAGGAATGATGATTGATGAATGTTAAACTAAAAATGCACTCCGTGGTTTATGTATTATTTCTGCAACCTTTAGTGTATGTATGTTCGTCATGAGCCAGGTTGGGGATTATCATCCCATTTTGACATGAGAAAACTGAGGACCAGGGTAGTTATGTGGTATATATGCAAGGTCTCTCATATCCAATAGTGTAAGGTTCTGTGCTTAGAGGATAAATTCAGGTCTTATTCTGAAATTTAATTATGCAGCATGTGAATAAGCAATGATGATGTGCCATCTTTGGTTGGAGTAGTTTTCTTAATTCCTCAAAGCAGATGCAAGTAGTCTTTCATGGGTAATAATTTCAGCCTTACTGAGAACAAGGATACTTTTGTTGGTAAGTGAACACCATTTGACTCCTGAATAGTGAGAGTAGGACTATAGCATTTGCTTTTTGTCATAGATAATGAGACTAAGCATACCTTGTGGGAACCACTTCTTTAAAATAATAAGGCAGAGATTTGATAGCTTATTCCAATTAAGAAACAGTCTGAATTCCAAACAGCAGGCCCATCAATTAAGGTTACATTTTTCTCTCCTTCCCATATTAAGGAAGAAACCAAGAATTATTTTAATATCAGCAGATATTGGACTTAGATAAATGGACTTGGAAGCTAAATATACCTTCTTGTCAATAGTCAACAAATTTTGCCAAGTGACTATTGCTTTAGGCTCATCTTATCAATCTTGAACCTTTCCTTTCATATTATTTAATTCACTTCCTGTCATACCTTCTTCCCCTGGTTTTCCTCTCTCCCTATCAATTCTGGGATGTCTCTGCTCCTAACACCCATCCTCCTTGCACTCACCTGGAGGGAAGCATTGACAGTGTCAGGAGGGTGGTGCGGCTATGCACAGGGGTTGTGGATCTCCAGCTTCTCTGTTATTCTTTAGTTTACTCAGCATATATTTTGTGAGCATTCATAACAGAACAGATATGGATGTATGGAGATAAGTAAAATCCACAATCTGTCTTCTGGTGGAATATATGGCACAAGAGTAAATACAGCTTGAAATAATTATGCAAATAAGTATTAGCTATAACATTAACTGTATTAGCTGTAACTGAGAACTAAGGAGGCTACTAAAATAGATCAAGTGATTGATTTCCCTGTCTTGGTCCTGTTGTTTTTGGAAAGAGGACATTGATACTTCACTCATTTCTGAGGTAAATGACATAGGTAGGCAAATGCATAGAACAATCACACGTGTGTATTAGCCTTAATCAATGTCATTATTATTCATAATATCAATTTTTATTCTTCACCAAAAGGCTATAGACCTTAATTTTAGTAAATGTTAATTTTATCAATGGTAATTGTTCAACTTATTCATAATCATGGTCCATTGCAGTCTTTCAAACTGACATACATTACCCATATTTCTTAACTATACGTCTCTATTCCATTATCTCAAAGTTTTATTGTGCCTCCAACATCCTCATTTCAAGAAAATGATAATCAATAAATTAAGCTTCTTGGAAGTTCCTCCCTTTTATGATTTTTGACATAATGGATTTTGTACACTAATACTTTACTACATATTTAAGCGTAATTGCTTTTGTGGGAAGTGGTTCCTGTGATATATGTGTGCTATTAAGTTTTCTTGCATATTTTTCACTTTTCCTGAGAACCCATTGGTGTTGTATTTAAAGAGCAGGAAGGATGCTTCCGATCTGCCAGAATCAATACTGCTCATTTTTATGATACAGAAAAATGTACTGTAAGTCCTTTCCTTTGTTTCTACTTTATTTCAGTTGTATATGTGGCATTTATTTTATTTTATAAAAGCAATTTATGTCTTGGTAATTAATTTTTAGTACAAAAATTGTTTAAAAAGTAATTGGAATAAGCTTACAAAGCCCTGATTATTCAATCAGTGAATCCATTAGGCAGGATCTAGGAATCTGAAACCAGAGGGCCTGGTTCAGTCAGGTCTCCACCAACTTGGGATGTGGGCATGCAGCATGAGCTCTAAGTGTGAGCCTCCCTACCCAGGGAATGGGATGAGAATCTCACCTACTTCATACCATAGCCATTCAGTACACATTGGCCATTTCTGTTACATATTCCAGAAATGCTCATGAAATACCTACAGTTATAAAATCCTGTTTTAAGTATTAGTATTCACTATATTAAGCCATTTTTTTTCAACTGCTATTTTTGCCCTTGCTCCATTTGCCTTCTCCTACCTAGTTAATTTTCTTTAAAAAAAAAAACTGCAATAAAATAAAACTCAGTTGGTCATAAAAGAGGGTCAGGCTTGCCTGGAGATGGTAATAGGTAACATATCTTGGTCTCCTAAAACAGTTCAAATCTTTTCAGCTCCTTACGTCATCTTTACTTCAAAGTTATCCCTCTTTTCTTTCTACCATCAGGATCAATCTTTCTTTTGTTTACTTATGTTCCTTACAATTTTTATTCCAGCAGTGAAGTGTAGTGGAAAGAAGCTTTGAAGGCTGAGGGACCCATGTGCAGATCTCAGACATGTTCCTCAGTAGCTGTGTGGCCTGGAGCAAGTCAGACTCTGAGTTTGAGCCTTGTTCTAAGTGGCTAATAATAGTTCTTAACTGCTTATTTTGAAAAATCATAGTGGAGATGCTCACAAAATAGTACTTGTCATTATATGGGTCAATTTACTATCAAAGTATCCAAACTGTCACTTAATCATGCCCTGCCTTGTCGTTTGGCTAAACTCTCTTATTGTGTATACTGATTTAGATTAAGAATAATTTTGAATGAATATTCTGTTATGGTGTGTAAATTCATCACAACTAGAATAATGTGGGCACATCAGTGAGGCAATGGAGGTTGATAAAAGTAGCCTAAGTTTTTTTTTTTAACCTAATTATGTATTTCAATTTTCAGTTTATCTTTCAAAGGAAAATGAACAGTTTAGATACAGATGAACACTTTTGGAGGAAAAAATACACTCACTTAACTTTATTCTCACTGCAGTGTAAGTGGGAGTGGGAGAAAGAAAATAAAAGTGAGGGTAATGATGGCCCTCCTCCACCTGCCCACGTAAAGGCGGGCTATGTCAGAGCTTTGCCTGCAGCTAACATGGGCAAGGCAGGTTGCTGGGCAGTTAACCTGTCTGCTTATTAATAAAACCATATACTAACATTGTTCACTCTAACTTCAGGGAGTGCTGGGATATGCCAGGCATCCTACAGACTCATTAGGATGAATGAGGCATGTTTTGTGTTTTTCAGTGACACATGCAGGGAAATAGGCATTTAACCCCACAAAAATAATCTTATACAGAAATATTTATGTACAGTTTTCATGTGATACATGAGTTTTTAAATTTTTAAGAGTTTTTTGATTGACACAAAGGAGTTATACTTCATGGAGTAAGATGCAAAGTTTTGATTTATTATATACTGATAAAGTAAGAATAAATAGTATATCTGTCACCTTGAATTTTATCTTTTTCTTAAGTTGCATCATTCGCAATTCTCTCTTCTAGCTGGACATATACAACGCATTACTATTTACTACACTGTTAACTATTGGATGCAATTATTGCTAACTATTGAATCATACTGTGCATTAGCATACCAGAGATTATTCCTTCCATCAAAAAGAAATGAAATCAGTGTATCAAAGAAATATCTCACTCCTGTGTTTATTGCAGCATTATTCATGACAGCTAAAAAATGAAAAAAACCAGAATATTTTCAATGGATAAGGAAAATATGGGACATATACACAAGGTAATACTACCCAGCCATAAAATGGTTGAGTTCCAGTCATTTATGGCAACATGGATAGAGTCGGAGAACATTCTGTTAAGTGAGATAAGCCAGGCACATAAAGACAAATACCACATGGTTTACTCATAGTTTGGAATATAGAAAGTTTATCTTGCAAAAAACAGTGGAGAATAGTGGTTACCAGAGACTAGAGAGAGTGAGGGGATAGGTTCAAAAGAGGTTATTTAATGACTAGAAAGTTACAGTTATATAAACTAGTTTTGACTTTCACAACATATGGAGACGTCTGTATGGCATGGTCTCAAAATTTCCATTATTGCCAAGTTCCTCAAGTCATATTTGCTCATTCTATTTTCTGTTTCTCCTTCATTTCCTCCCTGCTTGGAACTCAGAAAAAATATGTAAAATAACACATTTTAATGTACCTTGTTTCATTTTTCATCCTAGAAAATGCATCCTTTAAACATAAAATTCATCCTAAAATTGCATTAAAATAATGTCTAATAATTTTAAATATGGGTGTTAAAGTGCTTTCTTGATAGCATTTATTTTGTGGAAGGCAAAGTGTATAATTCTGGCATTATACTATGTAGTAGTTCCTAATACTTATTTGTGATAGTTATAAACCCTTTGTAGCTACCCTTAATGGATGACTTCTTATAAGCCAGGCCCTTGAATAACTGTTTCATATGTATTGCCTTACATAAGCATCACTTCCACTCTTTATAATGGATGCATTTGGTATCTGAAATCATGTCATTTAACTTCAGATTTATCAGATTCCTAAACCTTTGGCTCCTAACTCCACTGTGCAATCTTATAATGTGCTTGCCAATTGTTCATAAAGCTCAGTTTATAAACTGTTTTTAAAGATGATGGAAATGCATTAAAATTCATTTTTGGTATTTTTGTGGACAATTTTTCTTCAAAGGAGAGCATCTTCAAAGGGCAAGGAGCACACCACATGCATGCACATGAGTCTGATTTTGCATTTGGGGTCTCTGTTACCAGTTATAATTGGGCAGTAGCAGATTTTGAGGTAAGGGCCTGATTGAGGAGCATTCACAAACTCACGCACAATCCTAGATGTCACTCTGTCTTCTCTGAACTTAACAAAGAGACTCTGAAAATCTTTGAAACTAAAAATGCCATGATCTGGGACAGGATGCACACATTCACTTTAACAAATATGATTCCCTCTCTTCTCATCCTTCCCCAAAGACTACTCTTACATGCTTGAGTGACTGTCTAAATGTATAAAGGAGACTTCTCAGTTATCTCAGGAGAATTACATTTTATACCATAGGTCTTGTTCGCATGCTTTGTGTCATATATTCATGGTTTATTTACAAGTTGTATGCATAGATTTGTACTGGAAATGCTCTTCTTGAAAATGCATTGCTGTAGAGAAATATTTTCATCTAATAAAATTTTAAAAATTATTATTCTTATATTTACACAAAAATCCCAGTCACAGAAAATTTTAAACCTTTATTTCTGGTGCTGTTCTTGGTGTATTATACATTCAGTAATGATTAGATTATATTCATTTTGCTATGGGAGTAGTGTAGGCAGGGTAATGATGGGGTACTCTTGCCATTTGAAACCTAAATTATACATATTTCTATTAATAAACTGGCCAATTGATGTAGAAAAATTACCAATTTATAAAATCAGAGTCCTACATATGAACACACTCTCATATAGAATTGCTTACCTTGCCTCAAAAGCAAATGGGAGGAAAAAAATAAAGCAAATGGAAGGCAAAGTGCATGTTCATTGTCCGTTCACTGGATCATGATCATAGAGTGGCCTGGGTTGTTGCCAGATGGGTGGTAGAGCAATGGTATTGGGACATTGTCCTGTCTCTTGCTTCTCAGATCTTTTTAAATATTACCTAGGAGGAAAATACATCTCACATTGCAATGCAGTGTGCATGCATGCATACACATACAGATACACACACACACACACACACACACACACGGTAGTCAGGGTTTCAAAAAAAAAATAACCCTTATCATATGTGATTTGCTCTAATAGTGTGCATTCCTTTCTAATTCCATTCCATCATAGTCTGCTTTCTATTGCCTCTAACTGAATATCATCGACTGGGTAATTTATAAAGAATAGAATTTATGTTTCTGGAGATGGGGGTTCCAAGAGCAGGCACCAGTGAGGGCCTTCTTCCTGCTCTACAACATTGCAGGAGGCATCACATGGAGACAGACCAGTCATGCTGACTGGCGTCGTCTTCTTAAGAAGTCACTGAAAAGACTGGGAATGTGGCTCGGTGGTAGAATGCTTGCCTGGCATGAATGAGTCCCTGGGTTTGATTCACAGCACTGTATTAAAAAAAAAAGACATTAATGCCATCAGAAAGTCCCCACCCTCATGACCTCATCTAGCCATATTACCTACCAAACGCCCCATCTCCAAATGCCATTGACTGTGAAGTTGGAGATTGATTCTCAAACATGATGCCTTTATTTATGTGGGTTTGTCTCTGTGTCCTCTATTCTGTACCATTGATCTACCTGTCTATTTTGGTGCCAATACCATGCTGTTTTTGTTACTATTGCTCTGTAATATAGTTGAAGGTCTGGTATTGTAATACCCCCTGCTTCGCTCTTCTTGCTAAGAATTGCTTTAGCTATTCTGGGTCTCTTATTCCTCCAAATGAATTTCATGATTGCTTGCTCTATTTCTATCAGGTCCATCATTGGGATTTTCAATCATAGCACATTTCATTTTTCATTCTTTTATTGTTAAGTTTGGTCCATACTTGTCATTAAACTAATTTTATGTGCCAAAAATACTGTGTGACTAACTAATAGGGATTTATAAGAGATTAATAAACAAAACAATGGCAAAATCACAAGATTTTAACCAAGTATTTAGGGTGTGTACAGGCAAAGAGGCAGTGGTCCCAGGAAGAGATGATGAGGGACTGAACCAAGCTGTGAGAGTGTAACTAATAATGGTATAATAATGATAGTTAATACTTACGGAACAATTTTTTGAGAATGCCTTATGTAAAACTTAGCTTCTGATGCATAGTATCATTTAAGTCTTTTTAACAACCATGTGCATACAGTAAGTACTATTTATTATCCTCCTTTTACAAGGAAGGAGCTCAGGCTTTGAAAATACCTTTCACAAGTTAGTGTGGATATGTTACTGGCAAAGCCAGGATTTGAACCCAGATTTATATGACAACAACCCAAACACTCCTCTGTTAGTTCTCTACCATTATCTCTAGCAAAGGAAGTTTCAGTGCATATTGTTATGAATCAATAATTTGAATCTGGAGAAATGCCTAAGTCTCTTCCAGATTTCTCAAGAGAGGGGGCCATGGAATTTTCCTGACAAGAAAGACATTTTGAATATAGAATTATAAAATTACATTGTGGATTCCTTTTAAAAGACCTCCTGCAGAACCATTATTAAGTTATTTCTCTACTAAACTGCTTGTTTTCATTTTGTCTGGAAATATAATGGTGTTTGACTTAAACATTTTAGTAATAGATATTATTTTCTCTGCAGGTCTATATTTGATATCATCATACAGGGGGACAGAGTGAAATTCAGAAGATAAAATAAATTGAGCATGTACCGCTGTTTATAAATTTAGCTCCAGTTGAGTGTCAGCTCTCCTTGATAAACTCTCAGCTCACTCACTGAATTGGATCCTTTGTTCTCTGAATGGTTTGACAAGTCCTTACAAATGCACAAATGTTACCAGCCTCCCCTTTCCCTCTCATTCTTCACTGTGATGCTGGGGAAAGGAAATCCAATTTCTATATACCATATACATCTTGGTGGCTCCTCCTGACAGTGTATAAGGTACTGTTCTCACAGTGGCCTAGTTGATTTTCCAGAACAAAGAGAAGCGAGGTTGGGAGTCTACCATCTTTGGCATAATAGCATGCTTTAAATGTGGATTGGCTTTTGTAAAATGAGTTTGGGAGAAAGCTAAGAATGATCACTTTTAAGGGTCTATTTATTTTTTCAGTGTCAATTCTATGTCAACCCTTGATGTGAATGCAGTTTTGATGCAATAATACTTATCAGTTTATTAAAAAAATTATAGCTCATAAACACTTCCATCAAATATTTTCTCACTTTATAGGAGATGATTTTTCACGTTTTGAACCCAAAAACTTGGTTTTAGAATAATACTTGTAGAATTAAATATAGGTTCTGTAGCCTCCTAATAAGATATGACCTTGTACCAAGGGTTTAAATTTTCTAAGCTGAAATGCCTTCATGAGCAATACAGATAGGGCAATGACATTTAAGGACATTACTGTGGATGTTAAGTGAGATAAATAAGGTCTAAAAGTATCCCTGACTCAAGGTCATGGCTCAATAATGATTGAACATTTAAACTCATTGAGAATGTTATCTAGTTTAAATCCAGTGGTACATAGGTATTGCAGATAAAATTTAGTGCTAAGTGTTTATCTCTCCCCTTTACCTCACAAGTAAAGATATTTTATTACAATGTAGATTTTGGACACTTATTAGTACAATTGGAAATCATACATTTGTTTGTAGTTGGGATCCGTTGATCATTCATGTAAAGTACAGTGGATCTCAACCTTCCTAAGTGTCCTCTGTCAAAAACTGAGCTTTATTGAATAGAGACAAAATTAGGTAGAAATTATTTCTCAAAAGTAATCTTCACTGTGTTACACATTCTTGTTCTGCTCCATGAGTCAGGATAGATGGAACCATTTAGTTGGATTATTTTTATCTCTATGCTGAAAGACAGTTTATGGAGAATAATAACCAGAATGTCATTATATTAAACATGTATTGATTATCCACCCAAACTCCAAAATATAAAATATCAATAGAGTTTGTCCTCAATATATTACCTACAGTTTGTGCAAATTAAAATTAAAGTACTGGAGAGTAGTTTATCTTAATGGGTAATTGAATTCAGAATTCTGAATGTGAAATTATGATTTTTTAAAAATCTGCAGGAAGATAAACAAATGTGTAGATGGATATATGTAACTTGATTAAAGAAAATGAATATGTTGTATTGAAAGCAAACACACTATAAACAAATACACTATAAGTAAGACTAAATCAATATTTAACATGCTATCAGGGAAACTGAGTATGATCAAGGCATGCAAAGGATACAAATAATATTCTTAATTTATTCTTTCAGGATGAAAGCAATTGAATGGGTCAACTTTCCTCCATAGTGACTTGCTTTCTTTTGAATAAACTTACAGGTTCATATTGTTCCTTGTGTCACATTCAGATAGCACCAAAACTTTAAGTGTGCCTTTTTGTATTACCAATAGATACAAAATACTATAATCTAGCTAAGCACTGATTTGACCGTGGCTTAAGCTTTCCCAGTGGAAACCATTATAAGTAGAAATGCAGAGCAGTCATCTTCATGATTATTAGATTTCCATCCATTAAAAGATATTTTGTATAAAGCAGGCTTAAGTCAGTTGAATACTGGGAATCTCAGATGCAGGACCATTTAAACTGGAGAAGAACAAAAGAAAAACCACTGAACAATGCTGGTGTCTACTAGAGAAACAAAGTTTGATGAGTTTTGATGAATAAGTAGCATTTAGGCATTGACTCAAGCTCTTTCCACAGATACTTTTTAAGCACCTGAACTATGCAACACAGTAGGGTTGGAAAGGTCTGTGTGAGAGGTAAATGGACTTTAAGAAGGTGTGATGTGACAGGTACTGCCTCTGGATTAGTCCAGTGTGGGATATGTCACCTCCGTGCTAGGAAAAGATCACTGTTTTTTTTTGACTAGAGTAAAAGATAAAGTCATGGACTTGCCCACAAGTGCTAAGAGGTAGAAGAACCACACATAATGAAGACTATGGTGTTTAGGAGCAAGAGATACATTATATGAGGTCCAAGGGTAGAAGATTCACATGACTCTCATGGTCTTCATGGTCTTTTCAGTAGAAAGTAGAATGGTAGACTAAAGAGTTTGCTGAGTCGAAATCTCTAAATTGTTTTATATTTCCTTACTTTCTCTCCCTCTCCTTTTCTTTCTCTCCTTTGTTGACTTCCTTCATCTCTCACATGTGTGCATGCACATGTGTGAACACAAATATATATTAATTCATTTACCTGAATGTATAATTATCTGGACTCTAGAATGAGTCCATCTAGACTCTGGATGGAGATGAATTTGGGTAGAATCTAGGAAAAAGTTATTTTTAGGTAGGATGCATTCTGAGAAGCTACACATTAGCCAACATGAATAGCTTTTATTGTCTTTTAATTCTATGCAACAATATTAAGTTTGTGGCTTTCTAGGAGAGTTTGTAGCTTTGCTTCATATCTGGTTTCATTGAGTACAGTAAATGTTGGCATGAAGTACAGCTTAACATGATTTACGTCAGTACAGGAAAGGAGATAATACCACGGAAAGTGTGATGGATTCTTCCATGAAAGGTTTTTTTCTGAACAGTTTACTAAGATGGAAAGGAGTTAACTAGATGACCAAGAGAAAGAATGGCAACTCACAGAGGACGGTATATGCAAAGGCACAGAGGCACCAGAAGATTTTGTGTTTTGTGACATTAAACTGTAACAGTGAAAGGTGGCAAAATAGTTAAGCAAGACTAGGCTTCTACAGGGTCTTGCAATCTGTGCATTCTTTAGAAATTTAAAGAGGGCTTTGGTTGTGGCTCAGTGGTTGAAGCACCTGTTTAGCACATGTGAGGTACTATGTTTGATACTTACCACCTCAAAAAAATAAAATAAATAAAATAAAGTTGAAAAAATGCTAAAAAAAAATAAAGAAATTGACTGAAAGGGGTTACTCTTGCCCTCTTATTAGAGTCAAGGTTTTCCAGACAAGATGAACTGCTTCAACTAAAGTTCTAGTATCGCAACCAACCTTCAAGGCATAACAAGCAAAGTCATTTTAAGTAGAGGAATTTTTTAGTGTGCAATATTTGTTATGACTGGAAATATAAGTTGATATTTGCTTATAGGACAGAACTAAAAAAACAATAGGCTGCACCTACTGTGTACATGTAGCTGATTTTTTAATGTTGG
Organism: Glaucomys volans; assembly: GCA_020662805.1. NCBI lineage: Eukaryota > Metazoa > Chordata > Mammalia > Rodentia > Sciuridae > Glaucomys > Glaucomys volans. Next base: position 566,495 of record JAJEJO010001548.1, read on the forward strand.
TAACCATAAATCTAATGTTTGAGGAAAAAAGTGTATGCTCAATAAATAATACATTTCATTATTAGTATCAAAATCATTAAATCATAATGAAGTAATTGTAAAGGAAAAATAAAATGAAATAGTATTTTAATTAACCTAATTAAATCTAAAGTGGTTTAAACCTTTTGTGTATTGATTGAGATAATTTTTGAAGAAATTAGCATATTAACATAAGATAATTATGATGATAGCACTTTATATTTGTGAATTTAGGGCTTGGTGAAAATGTATTATTAATGCAAGTAATAATTCTATAAAATAAATGATCAAGATTAAATAAATAATTTGATGTCCTCTAAACATTTAAAGTTTTTGATAAATTACTTATCAGGGGCTTATAATTCATTTCTGAAATATATTTCCAGGAACAGATTTGGGCAGAATTTCAAATACTTGTGAGTGCATTAAGCAATCTTATATTTTAGGACTTTGTTTTTTAGTCAGTATGCAAGCCAGGCCTGATATTTCTATTTTGGTATCTAAAGTATTTTTATTTATTTTTATATTTTCATTTTTTTTTCTGGTACTGTGGATTAAATCCAGGTGTGCTCTACCACTAAGCTATATTCCCAGCCTGTTTTGCTTTAAATTTTTATAGAGGGTCTTTCTAAGATGCTGAGACTGGTCTCAAACTTGTGATCCTCCTGTCCCAGACTCCCAAGTAGTTGGGATTACAGGCATGAGCCACTGCACCTGCCAGGTATCAAGCACTTTTTAAAAATGTGGATTTTTTTCAGCAGTAGAATATCTACAAAGTAACACAATAAACTAACTTATGTGAACGACAAACTCAAAATTGTCAGTTTAACCAAATAAAAGTTTGTTTGCTCATCTGTAGGCCAAAAGAAATGTACTGAATTGAATGGCTCTTCTCTGGATGGTGACTCAGGGGTCCAGGCTCCTTCCTGTCCTGTGGTTCTACCTAGCTCTTTAATAAGTGTTTTATAGTGTAGTTCTAGAAATTATCGGCACTGGAAGATCACATGCAGGAGAATTTTATAATCCTATACGAAGCTGGTTTGTAATTATTTTTTCTTTTAAAAATCATATAACTTGGGATACTTTCCATACTCTCAAAGTCCTATCTCCCTATTCTATTAATTAGATATTGAAGTAAATTTGGCTAGTTTTAAACTATGGCATGATAATTGTAAGATGTGATTTAACATAATCCTTTGTGAAGATACTTAAATTGTATACATGAAAGAACTATACCTGAATAACTACTAAGAAGTAAGTTGCAGAAAGAAAGGGGAAGAGGAGGAACAGTAGCAGCAGGGTATTGAAAATTATTCTCTTCTAATCCTCAATTGTTTCTTGGGTATCTGAAAGCACAGGTAAAAACATTTTCCTTCTTAGATTCTTGAAACACTAACCTCTAATGTAGAAGCATTGACTGCAAAACAGAGTAGGTGATTTTTATCCTAAGCATTGTCATCTCCAAGTCACCTTGGATTCTTATTTCAAGTGTTGGATGACTAGCCCCTTTAGATTTACTTCTACTCATTTCAGGTGAGCCCTAGTTTATGCTCCATATCTGCCAAAGTGGCATCTCCATGATTTACCTCCCTGCAGTCCCTGCTTCATACGAGCTTCTGTGCTATGGGAACCAGGCTACCTCGTGTAAGTTTTTACAGTAGTGGGGTGCCAGAAGCGGGGAGGGGTGGAGAAGGAGGGGCTGGGGAAGGTAGGAAGTTACACTTAGGAGGAATATTCTAGTCTTCTGTCCTGGGGGAGAGTAACTGTGGTTAGCAACATTGTATCAAAGAGGAAAGTGGATGTCCTTACCACAAAGAGCTGGTAAGTTAAGGAGGTAATGGATATGCTAATGTTTTGATTTGATAATTATGCAAAGTGTTCATGTCTTGACAGGGGACACTGCACCCCATAAGTAAGTACAGTTATTTTCTGTTGATGAAAACATATTAAGAAATTAAGTATGTGCTGCTTCTGCAGTAATGTACACATAGGATAAGCAAGATTAGAAGACATAGACAAACTATTTAAAGGTCATATTAAATAGTTATTAAATAGCATACATTATATCATTCCATTATTTCATGCTATTGTTACTAAAAGCAAAGCCATGGAAAGAATGAATTGACATAGAATAGATCTGAAGGATGTTGTTAATAATCGTGAAGATAATTCTCTGATTCTCAGGAATGGCAAAAATTACATGCAGAAATACTGTAAATGCTGAAATAAAGCAAAGCAGGAACAGATGAAAAGATGAATTGCGTAGGTATGAAGTCCTATTGTGTTCCGAACGCACTCTGAGATGTAGCTTTAAAACCCTGTAGCCTTAGTTTATTTTATTCAGCTCTTCAAATTCATCCTCTACCTCAACCTTAAGGACAGTTCTAGTGTTCACCTGCAAGCACCAATTAGTTTCCTTTAAATCTGGTTCCTTCATTCTCTAATTTTTCCTACTGGGATTACAAAATTCTATTTCATGTATAGTCCCATTTAAATGAAAGTCTATCAAGAACCTCCTGAAAGTGTATGTTCTGTTCCCTTGAAAGATGGGAAACGTTCTCTTCAAATGCCCATGAAATTTTGACAAATTGTTTATATATCAGGACCTTGAAAACCTCAGTTAATTATTTAAGTATATGCAACATTCTTTGTTTTCCATACAATAAAGGTATAAATTAAAAACAAAACTGGAAAGCAAAAAACAGGGGTAACCTAAAGATTTAAAAATTTTAAAAAATGCAAGGATCAAAATGGAGAGAAAAAGATAAATTTCTAGCCTTTAACAATTTTAAAGACAGTAAATATTTTTAATTAAAACTAGGACACCATCAATTTTAAGATGCACATTTTTTTATGATCATTACGAAGAAAGTTTCTGCCAAGAAACTGTGACCCAACTCTGTTATTCTGTGTCATTTTCCCTCCACTGTGCCACCAAGTGCATTAGCAATGCCTGTTACTTCAGAGAGTGTATTACTATAATCTTCAGAATTTTCTTCCAAGTCACTGACACCCAATTTGAAAGATGAGAGCAGAGTTTACTTGATCTTGTTAGAAAGTATCCATGGAAAATTTTGAATCAACAAAATGAAAACATTGGAAATAGCAACTTAAGTCAGCTCTTTTGCAACAGAATTGCACATACATCAATTGAAGAGTCACCAAGAGCAACAGCAATGTCTAAGTCTTTGCAGACTCTGAGGGTAGAAACTGTCACAACTGCAGCCTGGAGGATAACCATTGGAACCTGATCAAAATAAACCTTAGCATACTTATCAGTGAGTATGATTCATCTTTCAATAAAGATACCTCTTGTGTTATGACTTGAAATGACCTCAAAAACTATCTCAGAATTGATGAAACATGCATTCAGGTAGCATGACACCAAAGGAAAGGCATTGCTCACAGGGAAGTTTTTAGGCTCAAATAATTATACTATCATAATGGAAAAAACCTAAACATTTAGGGTCAAATTGTTAGACAAGAAACAAGCTTAAGAAGGATGACGTTAAAATAAGGGAAAGCTGGAAATTGATGATTTAGGAATCTGAAAAACAGTAGAACTAACTAAAGCACAGAAGGTAATTTCTGAAGATATAATAAGTGTATAATTAAACTGCTAAAGAGAGAAAAGAGGGGTATCCCAAAAGCAGAAAATAAGAAATTATGAGAGAGAAATCAACGCAGAGAAAAGAGAAAATAAAAGAAACTCAGTTTCTCTCAATTGTAAAGTAGGGATGATAAATTAATGGTAACTCATGATGAATTAAGGTTAATGCATGTGAAGTTCCTGATACTGAGCCTGTCAGGATACACTTGGCACATGGCAATCACTGTTGGTACTGGCAATGCCAGATTATGAATTAGCCTCACTCCTCCTGCTACTCCTGCTTACCAGTATTAGTTACACTGGGACCTACTATCATTGCTACATCTAAACAATGGTCATAGCAGTGAGTTTCCCAGGATGCTCTTGGAACAGCAACAGGGAAGTCAGGGAAAGATTGTCAAAGAATCAAAGACCAACTCTGGTTTGGAGAACAACTAGGAAATGGAAAAAATTGAGAATATAGAATGCTCAGGAGGATAAGATATCTTGGGGGATCCATTCATTCTTCAGTGTAGTGTTATATAAAATCTGCATGGCACAGGATTTAAAAGAAAGATGGTAAAGGATTAAATGAACACAGAGTCAGGGTTGACTCTTGACATACTATGACTTTGTTTAAGTTTTTCTACTTCACAATGGTGCAGGACAAACACACATTCAGTAGAATTCAGTAGTCTGAATTTTAACTTTGATCTTTTCCCAGGCTAGAGATACATGGCACAGTCCTCTCTTGTGATGCTGGGCAGCTGCACTGAGTCACAGCTCCTAATCGCCACAAGATCATGAGAGGAACAACTGGTCCTTTGCAGTGTACCATGTTGCTAAAGGATGGCACTGGGGGGAAAAAGACTGTCCTTCCCTGCTCCCCTCAGTACCGGGGATGGAACCCAGTGCCTCAGACAAGCTAGTCAAGCACTTTAGCATTGACCTATAATCTCAGACCTTTTTATTTTCTGTTTTGGGTTGGGGTCTCCCTAAGTTGCCCAGGCTGGCCTTGAAATTGCAATCCTCCTGCCTCAGACTCCCAAATAGCTGAGATTCCTGAAGTGTGCCACCACTTCACCCATTTAGTTTAGGTGTATTGAATGCACTTTGAGCTTATGATATATTTAGCTTACAAAGGTTCATCAGGACATAACCCCATTAATAAGTAGAGGAGCATCTGTATTAATACAGTAAAGCCCATTTTGACTATATTTGTGTGGGGGTGGGGGGGCTAGTTGATTTAACTATATGACACCCTATACAAAATTTTTAAATGCCATGCCCTAGGTTTGCATTTTGAATTTCTTTTCCCTAGAGTGTGAATGCATTGCAGGATAAATACAAGAGGCCATGGTAAATATACTTCAAACTCTTCAGGCTGAACAAACTAAGTTTAGCTGATATGCTTCACAATGGGCAAAAAGAAATGGTGATTATTTTTAAAAAATAAAAGATTCTAACTGGTCATGTCACATTACACAGCTCAAACATATATTTGCCAGAATTCCTGACAAGTAGAAAGGTCTTTTAGAAATAGATGTATGTTCTTTAAATATACAAATATATGCTTGCAAATGATCTGACTATTTCATATAGAAAAATATCTAGCAATTTAGATGTGATGCATAACAAGTTTTATAATGATTACTAACTTAAGCAATTCTAGATTCAAAATCTGCTTTATATCTTGTTATATATCCATGTCTATTTATTTATAATAGGTAAAATATTTTGCATCTCTATGACTCATTTTCTGCTTCTGCACCATTTGTATCCTGTGAGTTCAACAGAATCATGTAGAATTGATTTAAGCAAAACATTCAGCCCAGTGCTGGATAGCTACTAGCATCTTTATAACTGCTTGCATTTTCTGAATCATTTTGCATTCTTGTGGGCACTCCCCTTTAAATATGAGAGGTTCCAGAGTTTGAAAGCTCTGAATTTTTGTTTAGTGCAGTCATACCTCATATGATTCTGGACAGTGGGAGTTACGGGCAATATGTGGCCCTTCTGCCAACCAGATGAGTTTTATCTAACCTGTCTGCTCCACTCTACCTTCCTCCTCTCCCATTCTGCAGTGGCCCCCAGGGATGTGGTCTGATCAGCTCAGCTTAACACACGCACACATTGGCAAGAATTTCCTAGTGCACCTGCCACTCATTTATGTAGAGGTTTTGTCTACTGCTTTTATGTGCGTAAGATAAAAAGCCAAACTAATAAGGCTTGATAAATAGAGCAACTACCTATAGTTTGCATTTCCAAGTTGTATTGACCTGTTATCTAAACAACTATGGTCAGATCTCAAGGGTGTGTAGGCACATGAATAGTCTGCACGTATGTTAAAACAGCTAGGGCTGCTATCGCCCAGATGCGTCCTCTCTGAACCTCTTTGTGTCCACTCCTGGCTGTCTCTTCTCTTCGTGGGCGTTGTGTTAGCACGTTTTCATTATCATCATTCAGCCTGTCATCTGAGAGGACCGTGACAAACCTAAAAAAGCGAGGAGGAGGAGAAGTGATATTCAAAGGGGATTATACATGAGCTAAGAATTTATAGACATGGCTCAGGCTGCCAGGTGGTACTTGAATCTTGAGGTGACCTTGCTGAATGTTTTAAAAGAATATGTGAGTCTGGGTGACTTTTTTACTGACAAAATATTATAATGTTTAAGACAAAGGAATTGGTAGTTAGAGTTGAGTTTGAATCCATAAACGGCCACTGAAAACCAACATGACCTTGACCAAATAACTTATCTTCTCTGATTTTTAGGTCTTTCCTATATAATAAAGGCATAAGTATCCCTAAGCCCAAAGTCTTATTTGGAAAATTTGATGTGACATGAAAAAGTGCTCAACTCCTGCCACATACCAGGTACTAGTTAAATACCATAGTGGTGGGGATATGCTGCTGCTGATGATGGCTAATGGTGATGGTGATGATAAAAATGATCATTCTGAATATTAAGAAAAGTGAATCTGTTCTGTGAAATTTTCTGCATCCATTCTTCTAACCCCTGACATATTTTCAGACCCATCTTCAGGAACCACTTTAAGGTCAGCTATATTTGATTGAGGTGTGTGTATTTCCCTTTTATTGCAGCCTAAGGCTTTCTAGAACATAATTCTAGGCTTCTGTCCTCCCTTTGTAGTCTTCCCACTCCTCCTTAATGCATGCTTGACATTCAGGTTAAATGAAATAGTCCACAAATAACTATGGCCTATTTTGTTCCTAGCACCCACACCCACTCCTGCCATAAATCAGAACATCAGCCTCTCCGATGGACCTTACATACATTCCAGGATCTTTGCCTAGGCCTAGTCACTTCAGGAGCTTTGGAATATTCCCCCTTTTTCCCATTCTTTTGAAATGAAAGCTGTTGCCTATCTTATCTGCCTCCTCCTTCCCTCAGCCACCCTTGAGTACCCTTTTAGTGCATGTGATTCAAAATGTGTCTTGACAGACTCTTACAGATTTCATCAGATCTTGTTTCAGTTTGCTAGGGCTGACCTAACAAAGCACCAAAATCAGAATGACTTCAACAATGGAGATGCATTGTCTCACAGTTCTGGTGGCTAGGTTGCTGAGACAGTTTGTTCCTTCTGTGAGCTGTGAAGGTGACTTTGTCCCATGACTCTCTCTTAACTTCTTATTGTTTGCTAGCATTTCTCACCTTGGTTGGCATGTGGAATCACCACCCTGATCTCTGCCTTCCCCTTTACATGGGTTTCTCCTTGCATGCATGTCTACTTCCAGATATTTCCTTCTACATAAGTACACCAGGCCTAGCCTATTTCAGTGTGACTTCCTTTTAATTAATTGCATTTATCTATTTATTTGCATATATCCAATTAATTGCATGTGTGGTGACATAATGAGGTACTGCGGATTAGGAATTCAAAATATTAATTTTGGAGAATACAATTCAACCCATCAGAAATTTACTTCTAAAAAGTTAAAACCTCGACTAAGTCTAACATATTATAATATTATTTAAATTATACCTCTCCTTCCTGTAGGAACCTACATGTTTAAATATCATAAATTTATTACACACTCACATCTCTCTCCTCAGGAAAACTTATCGGGGGTATATTTTTGAATTGAAAGCTGCATAGCAGCACTTTATATGGCTTTAATCTGTGTCATTTGTTACCAAGTCCCGGCCTGTCTCCCCTTCTGCTTTGTAAATTGCTTGGGACTAGGGATCCTGTGTTTCTTCCTCACTGCTACTGAGAAAAATATAGTGCTTTAAGATACACCATGACTGGTGGGTCCAGTTTAAGTGCTAGTGTGCTCATTCTTTATACCAGACAACATCATCCTGACTATGAAGTACCTTCATACCTCACTGTTTTTTTCTTTCCTATCAGACTATTTTGGAGAAAATAAAAAGGTACTGTATTTTGAGTTGTGGCCCCATCCTATGGTCTCTCCTGTCATTTATATATTTTATTCATCTTTCTTTAGTTCTAAGTTAACTGGCCTACATATTCATTTTTGTCATGTACACCAGAAAATCCAAATCATATCAGTGTATACACCTTATTGTAATATTTTATCATATATACTAAGGACACTAATATGCCCAATCCTAATTATATGGAAGACTTTGTAATTTTAGACAATGGTAACTGGAGAACAGACAGGCCAGATGTGAATCAAAAAGAAAAGCTTTATTGGGACAGGGGGCAGGCCAGGTTCCCTGATCCACCAGGGTGCTGGGTAGAAGAGATTCCACGTGGCCCCCACAGGGCTGCGTTTTTATAACCCGGGGTGGGGGTGGGGAAGCTTGAGGATTCTGTCCTCCTGGGATTGGCTGAGTGCGAGAGGTGATTGGGAGGCATCATTAGTTTTATCAGCGCCTGATTGATTGCTCCTTTGGGCATGCGCAGGCTGCTTGATGCCTTGCCCCCTCCAGTCGCCTTGAACTGCCGTAACAGACTTGAACTTGGAATATGTATTTACTGCTCTATGAGGATTAGTGCTTATTTCTGTTCATGAGCTCTAGCTTTTACAGTTACATTCTAAGAAACAAGAAAGAGGAGTGTAAGAAGAGCAAAGGGACTCCCATTTCCACATAATTGTATCCTTACAAAAGAGCATCCCAGAGGCCTTACCCAATGCCTTCCATTTATTATATTTCATTGATCATTCATAGTCTCATGACAATATCATTTATAGTCAACTTAATAAAACATTTATGTGTAAAATAAGATATATATAAAATTTTGTTAATTTGACTTTTATTTATTGTAATAGGAGCTCTTAGTTTGCTGTGTGAGAGATATCATCATATTAATGAGATAGTCAGTGAACCTGGCAGTTTTTTACCAATTTGCTCAAACCTGACATTATGCACTTTGAGGACATGTTGATGTGTTCACTAACTCTTGTGATTTGCCTTCATGTGTTATGTCTATGAAGCCTCATTTGTGGGTTCCTTGAAGTTGTAGATGGAAAGTCCAACTCTACCTCAGCAACCCTGTGAACTAACAATTTTGTGCTTGTTTTCAACAAGAATCCTCTGACTCCTCAACAGATGTAGAGCTCTTACTCTACCTAAAAATGGGTTCTCTAGGTCTTCTGATACATCTTCCTGGATTATTTGGAAGATCAATAATAAAAGGACTCATGATCTTGATTTTAGCAATAAAAGTTAACACATATTTAGTGGTAAACTATTATGTAAAATCTAATCTAATTTAGAATGGTACAAATTTGAGTTCGACAAATATCCTTTACATTCAAGACATTTTTAGCAAAAGGTCTAGTTTCATATAGGGCAAGAAAGTGGAAGAATAGGTTAGTATAATTCCAAATAATGATTCTTCCTTGTTTTTCTTGGTTCTATCCTTTATATCATCACATGCTTAGTTTTGAAGACTAGAGATCCTAATATTTTCTTCTTTCTCATTTTGTAATCTTCATTCATCAACCAATATTGATTCTACCCCCTAAATATCTATCAGCAGCAGCTTTTGCTTTCTACTGCCACCATCTTTGATGGATCTGTCCATCATCTTTTGTCTAGAGGCTGACACTAAAGTCCTAACTAGTCACTTTGCTTCCAGTCTGTCCTTAGACCAACCCATTCTTCACACTGCTGCTAAAAAGAACTTTTAAAGACACTTCTTGGTTCTTCCTGATCTCTTTTTATTATGGCATGAAAGCTTTCTTACAATTCAGTCCTCAACTATATTTACTGTCTCAGTCCTTTGTGCTTCTCTCTATGTGACCATTCTTCCAACAATTCTAATTTTATTTCTCCTAAATGTCTTTACTTGGTCACACTTCCTTGCTCATTTGATGCTGTTCTGCCCATGTGGAGCTTCCCTCCCCCTTTGAAGCTTTTCCTCGATTTGCTCACAGAAAATTAGTCACCAGTTGTCCCCATATTCACATCCTATTTTATATCTCAGTAATCTTTTTGGAGTTCTATGAGTTTTTCAAGTATAAGGACTTTAATTTGCTCAGTTTTTCATACCACTTCTTCTCTTCAGCAAGCAACATAGTACCTAACACATACAATACTATTTAAAAGATTATTGAACATCTATGAAACTGTAATAGATACCATTGTGAATCAATTGCTGTAGGCGAATGTTGTAGCAGATGGTAGGAAGTGGATGTAAATCATGAGTCACCATGATAACACAAATAGTTGCTATTTTAGTGTCCTTAGATACCAGGTTCTAGGTTATCAGTCCATGTGTTCATATTTATGAAAGCTTCAGACAACCCTGTCTCCTAAGGTTTTAATTTTGTCCCCAGATGTACATGACAAAGTCCTGACCCCCAGTGTAATGGCATTTGAAAGGAGAGCCTTTAGGAGTTACCCAGGGTTAAATGAAGGTCTCAGACTAGGGACCACGAGGCCATCAGTGTCCTTGTAAGAAAAGGAAAACTCCTTAGAACTCTCTCTCTCTCTACCATGTGAGGATCCAGTTGGGGGGCCACAATCTGCTAGCCAGAATGAGTGTCCTCAGTAGGAACTGAATCAGCAAGCACCTTGACTTTAGGCTTCCCAGACTTCAGAACTGTGAGAAATAAAGGTCTGAAATAAAGCCATCTGCTTGTTGTATTTTGTTAGGCCATCCCTAGATGATTGAGAAAGGATTTTTATCTCCATCCTGTGTGACTTGTCTCAGGTCACAGGTGAGAGCAATGTGACTCTCCTCCATTATTTGAATTAAGGCATATACTTATGATCTGGGGAAGGGAAGTCATGTTAGTCCCCCTCTAAGGTGTAAGTTCTCTTACACTTAATTGAACATCCAGTACCTCTAGGGATTTTGTTCCCTGGGCTGAATAGGCAAACATGAATGCTCATTTCTGAACCTTGACTTTTGACTAAATTCCCCAGAAAAGAACCACTGCTCAGTTTACTACTTGCCATATGAGAGCAAGTTCCTCATTCTTATATAAATATAAACTTTGCTTTCTTTTAGAACCTCTTTCCAGCACACATTCCCTTAAACTTCTGGAGAAATGTCTCAAACATACAGAAATATCATGAATTAAGTTGAAAAAAATTTGTGTTTGTATCAGTTTTAATATATCAGTTTCTTCTATCAATACATGCAAATATGCTTGTGGGATATTTTCAAAAAAAAGATTGAATACTGTTTAGCATTGCAAACCATAACCCTCTAAAAACTGATCCTTTCAGGTAAAAACTAGCTATTATAGCATTTCTATTCATTGAATTGAATGTATTTAAAACATCAGAACAACCAACAAAGAAGTAATGTTTTTAAAATCCAGTAAAATCTAGCTGACATTAATGAGAAATTACAATTTCAAATGCATTACCCTTGTAAGATAAATCAAAGGTAACAGTAATTAAGATAATTGCAAAAGATATTTTGGGTTCTGTGTTTTTGCTCAAGAGTTGAGAGGTGGAATATAAATGTGAAAGTATTTTTGTTCACTTTGGTATCTAGAACTTGAAATAATTTTTAGACCACAACATTTTTCATGCTGAGTTAAAATCTGAAATGTGTTGATACGATCATTAATCCTTCTATGTGCACATATTCTCCAATTTTATAATATAAAACACCAACTAAAGAAGTGGTTCTGGTTGTTATGATTATGGCCTTATATAAATAGGCAGTTGACTACTTAGTATTTCTGAACTTTCTATTTATGTGTATTTCAAAAAATTTTCTCCTCTTTGATGCAAATATGTGATATCTTTATTCAGTTCTCAAATTGTTCTGATATTAAGGGACATCATGAAATATCCTAATATTATATGTATTTTGTTGGAGATATTAGAGCATGGATTGAGTGAGAGAGGGGCAAGCAACACTCTTTTAATTAGACGTGATTTCTACAAACTACCCAAAGATTGGTGAAGAGCTATTTGTGTGCAGGTGCATTGGTGAATGGTTTGCCCACCTCTGTATATTAATGTTAATGGTAGCCAGTTAAATGCTAATCCTTTATTCTGACTCCTTTAGAACAGCTTAAATGCTTCAGTAGTACTTGGTCTCATGCATCCCGGGTTTCAGCAACTTTGGAAGAGAAGTATGTTAAAGCTTCAGTTTATTTTCTTTTGCATACAAAAATGACTCATAGTTTTTGTGGTAAATGAGATGGTTACTCGAATGGCTAAAACTAGAAGAGGGTAGATAGATAAGGACAGATTTTGCTACTCTTAGATATGCAGAAGGAAACCAATGGGATTTTCTTAAAATTAGGTATTTTCATGGATTTTCCAGGACTCTGTTGCACTAGCCCAGTTGTAATCACATCCTGAACTCCTCATGTCCTGGTGAGCTTATTAACCAGCCATCTTACCAGTTCACCTCTCAAGCCATGGAATGGACTCTCCCTCATAAATGAATAATGTGGAAAGCAATATGATATTCCAAAGAGCAAGAAAGGATTTTGCTACATTTTTTTAAAAAAAGGGGCTTAAAAAAATAAAATAGTAAATGGTGTGATGCATATGGAATAATATCATTCCTAGAAAATAGTGAATGCTCAATTAAAGACGCCTATCATTCCTTCCTGAGTAATAACAGTAAATAGTATAATTACCTTAGCATTTTCTTATTTAAGATTGTTGGTTTGCTTTTATCCTTGTTGATTGAAGACACGGTGTTCCTTAAACTGACTCATTCCCTAAGATGAAGACAGCCAAGGGAACCAATGTTTTCATCATAGTCTAAATGACTAAAACTCAAAAGTCAAGCCCTAAGAGTTATTTTTGAAATAAAGTTTTGAGGGCCAGAGGAACAGTACAAAATTTCTGAAGTTCAATTTAGTCTTCTGTCTTAGGAAATGATCAACCAACTTTCTCGTCTCAATGGTGTCAAAGGAAATTATGGTTCTCTTTCTCTATTTAGTCTTCAGTGGAATCTTTCTTTCCTTCACATAAGGAAAGGATGCTGAAACTAGCCTTTTTTTTTTACATTGGATAAGGGATGGCAAATAGATACTTCAGTCTTCTTTCTATACCCACTATATACCCCGTGAAAGATCCTGAGGACATTGAGACTCCCCTGATGGGAAAGGTTATTTCCTAACTAATAATCTGTATTTCCTCAACTTGCTCCAGTGCATGTAACTAATAAGTGTGCAATCCAGACTCCAGCTGTGGCAAAGTAGCACACTCCATGTAATGAGCTCTATTATTTTTCCCCATGCAATTTAATAGCCCAGTAACTTTAATACTAAAAAATGTTTCCAAGACAAATCGAAATGTGGTTCTAATTTTATTACTTGCTTTATTTCCAGCATTGATTTTTCTACTCTTAATTCTGTAGTATAATCTATTTGGTGTCAATAAGAACAAGACCTCATTGTTTGTTTATGGGGGCTTTGAGCTGATCAGTCCACAACTATTAGCTGGATCACTCTAGAGAATTAAAGAAATTAAAGCTTGTTGTTCTCATGAATAATCATGAAATATGATGAAATGTGTTAGTGGAGAATCAAGTCAATCAATGAAGTTTGATGAAAATAGTATTCTTGCTGACACATCATTAATAAAATACTCTTTTTACATATTGACATTTTAACAGTGTCCTTTGAAAAATAATTGTTTGCTGAGTTTTCCAAGTAAAATAAAATCTTTTACTACAGAAAGAGTTATTTTAATACATAAACAATATACTCTATGCAGAAATAACCAAGGTTATTTGGCTTAGGTAATTCCTATGGTTTTGTAAAATGAACTGTAGTTTCGAATATTTAATTTTTAGAACTTTGATCTATAACAGAAACTTATGTATTCATGGATATACTTTAAATTTTAATAAGGCTCAGTTATAAAAACAGCTATGGTCCATTTTCTGCAAGCGTCTTTAATCAGGGTTATGGTAAACATACAGGTTCAATAATCAGAAAATCAGATACAGAGTTCATTTTACAAATCGAATATCCCAATGGAATATGACCTTCAGGTCAGGAGATTGTAAGCGGAGTGAAACAAAGTTCACTTTAGAACACAGTGAAGTATCATGGGAAGCCCATGGTGTTTACATTATTTGCTTATTTTTAATATACATAATTTAGTTCCCTAAAGAAGAAAAACAAATTGCTGCTTATAAACAAAAGAATGAAATATTCTCAAAGGAAATATTTTCATCTGATTAGGAAGGGAATAGTGTAAGTAAAATGAAATAGATCAAGCAAGGGCATAAATCAAGAGAGAGGAAATAATATCAAGAAAAAGAAAGAAATTAGAAGTGAGTGCAGGTGGAACTTAGCTCCTGCACCTGGTTCTTCCTGCAGACTTAGATATCAATTGTGTGGGAGAATGCGAGGCAGAGGGGGAGCAGGGGAGATCTGGGCCATTGGGCCTGATTTTTAGTTTCCCCTTCACCCCAAGCACATCATGGAACAATGGACTAGTGATATAAACCTTTTGAAGTTCTTAGTCTTCTCATTAGTAAGATAGAGTTGATATTCTGTCTACTTTATAACAGTATGCCCTACATTACCCCTTTTCTTTCCTCAAGGCCCAGTTAGCCTGGGTGCAGAGGTGCATGCCTATAATCCCAGAATCTCAGGAGGCTGAGGCAGGAGGATGGTGAGTTCAAAGCCAGCCTCAGCAAAAGTGAGGGGCTAAGCAACTCAGTGAGACCCTGTCTCTAAATAAAATACAAAATAGTGTGGGAGATGTGGCTCAGTGGTCCAGTGCCCCTGAGTGCATTCCCCCATTACCCACCCTCACCAAAAAAAACACAAACAAACAAACAAAAAACCAGTTAGTCCCTACCTTTTATTTGAGGTGACTTCCCTGGGTGCATTCATTGCTTCCTCTGTTCTGTGGACAGCAGGCTGTGGGCCTTCCATGTTAGCACATGATGCATCTGGTGTGTTCTCCTTCTGTATTTTTGAACTCTTCGAGGGGCAGGTGCCCTCAGTTCTTTCTTCAATAAATCTAGGTTGACTAAACAACAGATAACCATTCCCCGTTAATGTACTCTCAGGCAACAGCGCCTACAACAGAGGATCTATAATATATTGTCAGATGTAGAAAAGCAATTTGAAGCTGTTTAGGCTCAGCAGCTTTCTCCTCATTTGAATCGTGGAAGGTTTGGATTAAATGAACCTCAAGCTTCCTTAGCTTTGTAAGTAGGTGGCTGGTTGTTATTACTATTTCGGCATTTATTTGGTGCTGATTTTGTGCTTCATCTTGTCCTAGACCCTCGCCTGCATTCTATTCAGCAGTAAATTGGCATGTCTAGGTAGTTCTTAATATCCCAATTTTACAGTTGAGAAAACAGGCTTAGAAAATTGATTGTCTTGTTCAAAGTAGATGGCTAGGCTTATATGCAAATTAGGGACCACTTAATTCCAAAGTCTGTGTTTTTATCCACTACCTAAGAAGGGACAGAGGAAGATCCTTATGCATAGTAAGTTCCATATGATTTTATTGACTCAATGAAATACATGCAGAGAATGAGAAAAGTTTGGGAAGTCATGTCAACTCACAATAAGTTGCCAAAGTAAGAAGTGCTAAAACTGTTCACAATCTACACGTTGCATTGTAACCACCATAGCATTAGCATTACAGTATCTAGCAAAGACACAGCTCCATAATCTTTGCTTCATGTGCCAGTTACTTTTCTTTTTTTATAATGACAGGGCTCTAAACAGGTAAATCATTGTTTTCCTTATATCCAGAGACATTGTACCTAAAAGTTTCTTTGTGTTAATATCACCTAATAACACACCACTCCCTAATGAAACCAGTATGATTTATATTACTTGGGTAAATTAAAATTTCGAAAAATGAAGACTGAATCTCATTTGAGGGAAGAGTCTCAATGCTTGGAAATGTCTAAAGTTGGTGCCAAAGCTAACTTGCAGCATCACCTTTTTTTTGTTATTTGTTCTTTTTAATTATGCATGACAGTGGAACCAATTTTGATATAATTATACAGCTGGGAATATATCTTTTTTTTTTCACAATGTAGATTCATACAACTCATATAATCTTACACATATATAGGGTAATATTGTCTGTCTCAGTCTACTATCTTTCCTTCCCCCACCCCTCCTGTTCCATTTTCCTCTACACCATCAATACTTCCTCCATTCTTTTCTTATCCCCCCATAACCACCCATTATATATCAGTAGCCACTGAACAGAGAACATATTTGGCCTTTGGATTTTTGAGCTTGGTTTATTTCACTTAGCATGATATTCTCCAACTCCACGCATTTACCAGCAAATGCCATAGTTTTATTCTTCTTTATGGCTGAGTAATATTACACTGTGTCTATATACCACAGTTTCCTTATCCATTCTTCAAATGAAGGGCATCTGGGTTGGTTCCACAATCTAGCTATTGTGAATTGAGCAGCAATGAACACTGATGTGGCTGCATCCCTATACTTTACTGATTTTAAGACCTTTGGGTATAAACTGAGGAGTGGGATAGCTGGGTCAAATGGTGGGTCCATTCGAAGTTTTTTGAGGAATCTCCATACTGCTTTCCATAGTGGCTGCACCAATTTGCAACTCCTCCAGCAACTAACTCCAGTGTGCCTTTTCTCCCACATCCATGCCAACACTTACTATTGCTTGTATTCCTGATACTAGCCATTCTAATTGGAGTTAGATGAAATCTTATGGTGGTCTTAATTTGCATTTTTCTAATTACTAGAGATGATGAGCACTTTTTCATATATTTGTTGATCACCTGTATATCATCTTCTGTGAAGTGTCTGCCCAGTTCCTTAGCCCATTTATTGATTGGGTTTTGTATTTTTTGGTGTAAAGTCTTGAATGCAGTATACTATCTTGTTTATGGAAAGCTTCTGACTACAGGAACTTCTGGTCTCGGCACACTTCTCTCAAAATTAAAAAGCATGAAAACCAGCTTTTCCCTTAAGTAGTATCTGCTTAGATTCTGAGCCAGATGCCTCAGCATGAACGTCAGCATTACCCCCCCAGCTCCCGTCACCCATGCATCTATGTGAAATCCTCATGGCTACTCTGTGCATGACCACCTGTAACAGAAGAATCACTGCTTCCTCTTTTTGCCATATTTTTCTACCATTATAAAACCCAAAAAGGAAACTGAAATAACAGTGGCCTAAGCATATCTATCTGAGTCATTTTGGAAACAGAGGATTTGGGATTCAATATTGGAAAACAGAAGAACAGTGCCTGAGATGCTTCTCTATCTCCAAAGAATTCCCTAAGAAACTATCAAGCTGTGCCATGGGACAGAAAGTGATGCTAATGGTACCCTGGTGGTAGATTTGAGTCTACTTGGGACCAATTTTCTATTCTCTATTTCATAACCCAAGACACCTGCTTTGTATAGTTTTTCAGATTTTAAAAAGCAAGACACTGTCAGTGAGCCTAGAAGAATTTTTTGTAAAATCACCACTGAAATATGGTGGGAGTCATAAGTTTCATCTTTATACCAGACAAATGTTTTTCCATAGTCATATTAAAGTCTAACCAATTTTTTGCCACTTTTTCTTTTCTTTCATCTTTTACCAGGACTTTATCTCACTTTCTGATCCTTCTATCCATTTTAATAAAAAAAATCAAATAGTATGATTCTGTTAATATCCATGGTAGAAAACAGCTTAGGTAACCACCTAAGTGTTTTCACTGCATTATCTACTACAGATTCATATTAAATCTCAGGAAGTTTATCTGCAAAATATTAAAATTCTCATTGGCAAAGTATTCCAAAATATTTATCTAGAAAAAAATAATAAAAATAGTCTCATGGCCAAACACTCTTCAGAGGGTCTGCCTACCTTCTCCTGGAAGACATGGAGTGCATGTATTTATGTTTAGGATGGTGGTGCTGAGTTACAGGAAAAAAATGTGTATAACCGAGCCAATGTTAGAAGGTTCCTTGACAACATGTTAATTCTGTTTTGCAAAACATTTAGAAGACCCTTTGCAACAAGCTGCACTATGGAGTTATTTCAAGGTAACTGGACATTTAACAAAGGAGTAGTGGCCAATCATTTCTGAAGTCACATAGGATGAAGAAAATGTACTATCCCATTTTTGAGAATGATGGTCATTCTGAGGAAGCTTGACTTTTTATTTCTTTGTAAGTCAGAGAATACTTGAGTTTGCGTTGCAACTCTGATACATATTGGTTTTGGGAAATGTAGCAGGTCATTTATCTCCTTTAAACTAGATGATCCTAATTTTTAAAATGTTTTCATACATGTATATAGTGTAATAATGTCTAATAATGTTGGTCTCAGTCTACCATCCTTCCCATCCCCACCTGTGCCATCCCCTCACTCCCCTATGTACAATCCAAAGTTCCTTCATTCTTCCTTAACTCCCCCTCACTATGGATCAGCATCTGCTTATCAGAGAAAACATTCAGACTTTGGATTTTTGGGGATTGGATTATTTCACTTAGCATGGTATTTTCCAGTTCTATCCATTTATCTGCAAATGCCATAATTTCATTCTTCTTTAAGGCTGAGTAATACTCCAATGTGTATATGTACCACATTTTTTTTATCCATTCATCTGTTGAAGGGCATCAAGTTTGGTTCCAGAGTTTAGCTGTTGTGAATTGAGCTACTATAAACATTGATGTGGCTGCTTCACTGTAGTATTCTGATTTTACGTCCTTTGGGTATAAACCAAGGGGTGGAATAGTTGGGTCAAATGGTGGATCTATTCCAGTTCTTCTGAGAAATCTCCATACTGCTTTTCAAAATGGTTGCAGAAATCCGCAGTCCCACCAACAACAATGTGTGAGTGTACCTTCCCCCCATGTCTTGCCAACAATTATTATTGCTTGTATTTTCGATAATTGCCATTCTGACTAGAGTGAGATGAACTCTTAGAGCAGTTTTGATTTGCATATCTCTAATTATAAGAGATGATGAAATTTTTTTCATGTTTGTTGATCAATTGTATTTCTTCTTCTGTGAATTGCCTATTCAGTTCCTTAGTCCATTTATTATTTGGGTTATTTGTTTTTGTTGTTAAGTTTTTTGAGTTCTTATGTATCTTGGAGATTAGAAGTCTAATTGAGGTGAGTGTGGTAAAGATTTTTTTCGCATTCTGTAGGCTCTCTCTTCAAATTATTGACTGTTTTCTTTGCTGAGAAGAAGCTTTTTAGTTTGAATCCATCTCATTTATTGATTCTTAATTTTACTTCTTGCACTTTAGGAGTCTTGTTAAGGAAGTCAGGTCCTAAGCTGACATGATGAAGATTTGGGCCTACTTTTTCTTCTATTAGGTGCAAGTTCTCTGATATAGTGCTTAAATTTTTGATCCACTTTGAGTTGATTTTTGTGAAGGGTGAGAGGTCTAATTTCATTTTGTTACATATGGGTTTCCAGTTTTCCCAGCACCATTTGTAGAATAGGCTATCTTTTCTCCATTGCATATTTTTGGCACCTTTATCTAGTATGAGATAACCATATTTATGTGGGTTTATCTCTGTGTCTTCTATTTTGTACCTTTGGTCTACATGTCTATTTTGGTGCCAATACCATACTGGCTTTGTTACTGTTCTCTGTAGTATAAGTCTGATAGTGTGATGTTTCCTGCCTCAGTCTTCTTGCTAAGAATTGCTTTGGCTATTTTGGGTCTCTTATACCCATAAATCAAATGCATTTCTATACATAAGCGATGAATCCACTGCAAGAAAAATTAGGACAACTACCCCATTCACAATAGCCTCAAACAAAATAAAAAATACTTGGGAATCAATCTAACAAAAGAGGTGAAAGACCTCTACAATGAAAACTTCAGAACACTAAGGAAAGAAATTGAAGAAGACCTTAGAAGATGGTAAAATCACCCATGCTCTTGGATAGGCAGAATTAATATTGTCAAAATGGCTATATTACCAGAAGTGTTGTACAAATTCAATGCAATTCCTATTAAATCCCAATGACATTCTTCATACAAATAGAAAAATCAATCATGAAATTCATTTGGTCCTAATTTTTGGACTGAATATAGGGATAATTGAACCACATGCCTAACATATTTGTGGATAAAGCATTTCTTTCAATGGAAGAACTACGTAAAAATTAATTGTCATTTTAGCATCATTATGATCATCATAAGTGTAATTATACCCAGAAGGCTAGTCCAGCTTGAAAACCATTGATCTATGGACATTCTCTAATTGACATGATTTGAATATGGTTTGTCTGTACCAAATCTTCTGTTGAAATTGTATTCCCAATTTGGTTGTATTGAGAGGAAGCAGGACTTTAAAGAGGTCATTAGGTCAATGGAACTCAATCTCATGGAAGGATTAATGTAGTTCACTCAGAAGTGGGTTAGTTATCAGGAGTAGGGCTTGTTATAAAGAAAAACTGGTACCTCTGCTTTGTCTCCCAAATACAGTATGTGCCTACTTCCCTTCCTCTTTTCACCATGAAATAATGTAGCAACACCCTCACCAGAAACAATAGAAATACTGTCGTCCTACTCTTAGGCCTCCAAAACTATGATCCAAAACAGACTTCATTTCTTTATAAATATGCAGGCCTTGCTCATTCAATTGTAGCAACAAAAATGGACTAAAACACTAGTGTTCTCAAAACGCATTTTTTCTCTATTACAGAGCATACATATGTTTCTCACCCTGTTTTTTTAAAAAAGTCTATTGGCTTTGCAAATTTACCAACAAAATATGTTTATGTCAATTGTATATTGAGACATAACACATCAAAAGATATGCTTTCTCTTGCAATACTTGGGATCTAAAATCATTCCAGGGTTAACTGAACATGCATTTTTTATGGCACACAGCTGTGTCTATAGACACACCTGGTACACTGTGCATCTAGTTTCTGATGGACTGGCTAAGCAGACCTAGATATGGAGTTGAGATATGAACTCTGACAACCATAGGAAACAGCTGGGCATGTTGGTCACATTGCATCTATTTTCATTTAGATGTACAGGAGGCCTCTCTATGTAGATGCTCTGGATGGCGATATATGTAGTATTTATTTGAAGGAATATGTTTTTCAAGCATGACAAAGAAACCTATCTCAAATGTTTTTTCCCCATCAGTATTTGGGAATATGCATTGTTTAAACTGGTTCAGGGATCTTTTTCCTTTCTCATTCCTAGGATGCCCCCATTTTTATTATGTGTTTTATTATCATTCTTTAACACAGCTTCACTTACTCAACTTCAGGATTTTTATTTGTAAAAGTACAAACAGCAAACAAGACAATACATGAAGGATATATTTTTTTAAAAAACAGGATGCATCAAGAAAATAAATATTTAAAGACCATTGCCCTGGAAGTGTCATTGGACACAGAGCTGTTGAGTCCAGTCATGCTGGAGTAATGGGGGAAGCAGAGCAGACTCTCTTTACTGCTTTTTTTTTTTTTTTTTTTTTTTTTTTTATGTTAGTGAGTTATGGTTCACAGATTTTACTGATTATTTTTTTGAACTCGTGCATGACAAATGCAGCCTGGCTCAGTAAACTCAGAGTTTCAAAGCGTGAAAGAAAGCAGCTTCCTTCCTGCATGGCACATCTGGCTGCTCCAGGGCATTGATCTGGTTGGTGGGTGGGGTCAGACAGGTTGAGGTAGCTCACTATGTCTCTGATATTCCAGACTTTGCAAAGTGACAACAGCCACAACTCATTTGCTTCTTGAAGCATTTGCAAGCCAAGGAAAACAGGCCAGTAACCAAGAACAGTTTTAGTGAACTGTAAGAAAAACAATTAGATGATCATCGTGTCCTGATGCTAACCTTCGGAAGACCATTCATTAAATAATAAGAGAAAGTCTATGTTTAATTAAATAGTGGGGTGAAGAGTTGACATAAACCCAGGCAAAATCAAACTGACTAAGACCAAGGTTTGGTCACTTGTTTAACAAATATGTATTCAGTACCTCATGTGCACCATGCTAGCTTCTGGACCACACAGATGCACATGACAAAGCTGTGACCACAGAGCACTGCAGTTGTTCAGGGAGGCAAGCCTGCAAGCAATGGCAGGGGAACAGTGCAGGGAGCACTCAGGAGAATGCAGGCCCCAGAGGATGGAGGAAGAGTGAGTGACCTTATCTGGCTGGTGAGATGTCACAAACCAGGGACAGACCACAGCAGAGGCATGGGAAAGGCATGCAGGCAGGAGCAATTCTTTATGCAAACACATGACAGGTTCAGTGAAGCTCAAGATGATGGAAAGAAATAGAAGGAACAAGATGAATTTAGTTCTAATCTTGGTGAAGAATTGCTCTTGGAATTTTGTCTTCTTATTAGAGCCAATTATTTGAGGTTATTATAATAACATTGAAATCTTTAGGTCTGGGTCTGGGATTTTGTTTAAAATAGAACATCTGCCTTAAAGTCGAATATGGCTCTGCTGCTATCAGCCTGCCGTCGCTCCCTATCAAACTTGGAATAAAATGCAGGATCCTCCATGACTCACATTGACCTTGCTTTCTTCTCTACCCCTGGCCTGCTCATTTGCTGAGCCTCCCTGACCCCAGGCTCCTTGACTGTCCTGACTCATCTCCTTGCATTTGTGGTGCTCTGCTTGGAGCACAGGTACTGGATGCATGCATTCATTCACCCATGAACTCATGGCATCATTCAAGCCTGAGGTATTGTCTTCATCGGAAGTCTCCATGGACTGTTCCCTCCAAAAAGCATCTTCCCTTCATTCTTATCACCTTAATGGCTTTCATTGTTCTTTGGAAAACCTGTCATACAGACTTTGCCCTATATGGCATTTTATACACTTAACTTCTAACACCTTAGTGAATTGAATTGTGTCCCTGCCCCCAAGATATTTCCATCTCCTAACTCTGGGAAACCTAGAAATATGATTCTGTTTGGGAAAGGAGTCTTTGTAGGTGTGATCAAGGTAAGAATCTTAGGATGAAATCACTTGGATGTAGGGTGGGTCCTAAATCCAATGACACATACCTGTAAGAGAAGAGAGAGATAGAAGACACAGTCTGTCACTCTGACTTGTGACATTGATGATGGCAACAATGCTCACTAACATTACACACAAGGAAATTCATTTTAATTTTTCTGTTAATACTCCTACCAACTACATGGAGTGGTGAATCATTATGATCCTGTTTTACCACTGACTAAATCAAAACTAAAAAATATCAATGACAATGTCTGGGATCACGTAGCCACTAAAATGCCTGATCAAGTGGAATAGGGAGTCTCAAGTGGGGTGTGTGCATCTTTGAAGGCCTCCCTACTGGTTCTGCCTATCAGTCTGTGTGACCCTGTTTCACTAGCAGAGGGAAAAAACAAACCCCACTAGAGGTATACAATATGCAAATATAACAATAGTTAATTTCAAACACATCTCATTCATCCTCTTAAAACCTCTTCCAGGCTGTTGTGGTGGGCTTCAATTTACACAGTGGAGATCAACCCAAAGCTGGAGAGATGATGATTCAAAGTTTGCTGTGGTTGACATGAACATTCCTGATCTTTCCGCAATTAAGAATGGCCAAACTACATAAACCTGTACTAACAGAGAGCTATTACAGTGCTTTTGTGTCCTATTATCACCTTTCAGATGTTTTTTTCTGGAATTCTACAACCGCACTGCATTGATGGGTATTTTCAACTCTGCTTTCTCTATCTATTGAGAGATCTCATTTTTACCCCAACTATCACCACCTATTGCTTATTACCCAAGAGTCTAAGCTTCCTGCTGCTTTCTTTTCTCAAGACTGCTAGGCAGGATGTGAGGTAAGAAGTTCTAAACACCCTTTGGAGTTTCTATGGTCTTTCTATATCCTTCTTAAACTTAGCAGAAACTTTATTTGGCTTGTATGTTTTGCTCATGTCCTTTACTTTCTGACTCTCCTTCATAACTTTGTGATCCCCAGGAGGCCTGGGAATACTACTCTACAGTGAGATAAGCTCCTCCAAAGAAAGGTCAGGCTACCAAGAAAAGCCTGAAAAACTAGGTATTAAAAAAATATGTTTTGCTGTGGCAAGCGCAGATAACAGTCCATTCTCCATGTCTTCCTCAACCTCTACCCCACTTTAAAAATAAAAGTAATTTCAGTCCCAGGAAATTTTAAATTCTATGATTATATCTGACCAGGGTATGGGAAAAAATATTTCATACCTAGGAATTTATTATACAGTGTAATAACAGAGGAAATAGCAAAATCCTCTCTGTACTCAATTTATTCTATCTTGGGATGATTAATTTTATATGTTTAAATTAGTCATTTCATGCAGGATGGGTAAAATACATCAATCCACTAAGTTAATTGAAAGGAAAAAGACAAATGTCTCTTATCATGATCACTTTTTGTGAAATAGTCTTTTATCTGTGCTTCCATTGTATCTAGTAGCATCTTTACTGAATTAATGAATGAGCAGTTTCACTCCTGATCTTGTGTTTTGTAGGTCAAAGTGAAGGACTTAGCTTTAAATGGTAAGGTTGGCAGTTTTTCCTTTACTTGAAATGAATGGAATTTGGGGAACCAAATTTCTTAACACATTTATTAATAGAATTTTACTATAGAAATTATATGCCTATTAGCTGTTAAACAGGTAGGATTAAAAAAAATGTTTTCCCCTGTATCCATTTCTCAGTCTTCACAGAAACCCAAGTAAGAAGATGAAATTGGATAGAATGGAGCCAGTTTTACATTTGAGGAAATAAGAGATTCAGTTGGGGAAAAGAACTTACTAGACTGAGTACTTTAGTATCTGAAGTCAACATGTCTTAACCGGTATCTTCTTCAGCATTTCTTCTGTTCTTCCACTCTACAATGCCACCTCTGCTCTTTAAAGATGTATTTTGAGGGTTAAGAAAACAAACCTTCTACTACAATAAAAAGAACTGTGGTATAAAAAGCGAGAGTGAGGCAGGTAAGGCTAGATATTTTATGTGTGCTATTTAATCCTGATGAAAAATTCTGGTGTGCCCTCTCCAAGAGAGAAGCAATTGAGGACTCTAAAAGTGCCACATTTAACAGGCTTTGGCAGAGTTGCATCCTTTCCATTGGAAGGAGAATAATTAAATTTTTATCAGGCTGTCAGGGGTGTTTAGTCTTTTGGTAACAGTTCACAGCACTAAGACGCATTGGACTGTCACATTTCTATGAAGTGTAGCCAACTTCAAAGACCATTTAATAATTCAGTAGGGAAAGTTCCTAGTATCATAATGGCAAGAAGATACAGGACTGGCTATGGATTTAGTATCAGTGGAAATGACAGTGATTCAATATGGGAAAATGTACCATTGAAATGAATGAGGCCTATGGTGTAGCTCAGTGGTCAAGCACTTGCCTATTATGATTGAGGCACAGGGTCCAATCCCCATCGCTGAAACAAAACAAAACAGCAATCAAGCAAACAAGCAAACAAAAAAATGAAAGAACAAAAGAATTCCAATTAGATGTCTTTTGTCAAATTTAGTCTTTGTAATATTGTATTCCTCTTGAATAATCTGAGTGTTTATAAGTTTTCCATATACAATAATGCCCTTGTAATAAAAATTTTTGAGTATAAAATGAAGTTAAAAAATATTTTACAGATGTGTGTATCAGTTGATGATTAAGTTGTTAGATGCAGCTATTTATTCTTTTCTTTTCTTGTTTTTGCTACCAGGGATTGAACCCAGGGGTGCTTAACCACTGAGCAGCATCTCCAGCCCTTTTTACGTTTGATTTAGAGACAAGGTTGCACTGAGTTGCTTAGGGTATCCCTAAAATGGTTGATGCTAGCTTAAAACTCACCATCCTCCTGCCTCAGCCTTTTGAGCTGCTGGGATTACAGGAGTGTGCCACCACACCTTGCATGATTTATTCATATCTATATATCTACCTTCCTGTCCCTTCCTCTTTGTGTGTATATATAAAACCACTATGGTTTGTGTTTGAATAACTTTTATTTCTTTTTTTTAAAATGTCTTCCTGAATGTAACTGGATTATAAACCATCTGAATATATAGTGAGTGACCAAGAGTGACCCTCTAAAGCATTTTTGAAGAATGCCAATATATCTGGGTATGGAAGAAGAAGGAATTTTTGAGACTTAAAATGGTCTTGTGTATTTTCTGGCTTCAGTATGCTCACAAGACTGTATTTTCTTAAAACACTGAAATTTGCATTCATAGTATTCTTTCATAAGTTTCCTTCAGACAAAAAAATTAAATCAAAACTAATAACTAGTTCTCCAGAATTTCCTATTACACAAAGCATAGTCTACATAGGTAACAATATACAGTTTTATTTTTCCAGGGAAATTTATAAAATCCAAGTCTAGGATCATGACTTCGGATAGGGATGTCAATGCATGAATTTTGTCCCATCATGATCCCAAAACATGGTGAACAAGTTGTAAGGAATTGTGTGCAATGAGCAGTAACTGTGACCGACAACTGGTTTTTGCAGTGGCTGAAATGATTCATTAAGGCAGGAGAGAAACTAGAGACAAAGGAACTAGTGAAATTTTCATAGAATGGAATTCGGCATGTTTTCTTGTACTATAATTTATTATGAGCATGGGGATTACAGTAGTCATTTTAGATGAGAAACTGTCCCCCTTCCAGGAGGTTCATTATTAGTTTAATTAACAATGACTGATCAAGTGTTCTAGTACTTACTTCCAATGTGAACCTTCAGGGTCTGGCCAGCAGCTAACTCCTTAGGGAAGGGTGAACCTCTGGGCATCCTCCAACCATGTCTCTGACTATGACCTTGAAGCCTTGTGATCAGAATCAGTGAAATTTGCAAAGCGTTTTTACAAGCAGTACTTTTCTTCTGTGCTGATTTTTCTCCTAGCATACAGGTCTGAGGGGATATGTGCACTAAACAGCACACATTTAAATCAATGAAGATGAATGGCTGCCATTATGAACTGGGCTGCTGTAGCTGGACGTTATCTAGGACGTGGTCAGCTTGCCTTTATGGAAATAAATCTGGCCAAGTAGATTTGCCTATAATTTAGAGTCCTACAGATTGTAAACAGAACAGGCCTCTGAGGTTATCTATTTCAGCTCCAAGATTTAGCAGATGAAGAACAGAGAGCTCCATAAGAAACACTGCCCATGTGTCAAAGGTCCTTATGAGATTCATGATGTCCTGAAGTTCATTTCATGTAGGATTATTTTTTTCCCATTAAGTCTCACCCACACTCCTTTGTTCTCTTGACTACCTGAATGAGTCATTTACCTTCTCTATGATTCAATTTCCTCATCAATAATATAGAGCTAATTGCAATATGTAGGTCATTTAACTTTGGTGAAGTTTAAAATGAGTCACTGTGTGCCTGACAAGTAGTAAGCATCATATAATCATGGCTATTTCTGTGCTTGTAATTAGCATCTAGGATTGGAAGAGTGTATTGCACAGTATTTCCCCTGTTCATTGGTTCTCGCTGGAGGCCTTTTGTCCCCAGAGACATTTTGCTATGTCTGGGCACATTTTTGGTCATCACAACTTCAGATGAGGGAGCTTCTTCTGGCATCTATCAGATTGTAGCCATGGATGCTGCTAAACAGCTTAACGTGAGCAGGTCGGTGTCCCCACAACAAATGATTATTCTGCACCAAATGTAAATAGTACAGATGTTGTGAAACACTACCAAATTGAAAGCATTATACTTGGAATATAGGGGATGAATTAAAACTGAGTTGAAAAAGAAAAATCAGAATGGGAAAAACAGCAATGCTTCTGTAGGTTAGAGTTTTCTAGCGTTGACCACATGCACCTGTGGCTCCCTGCATGTTCAGGCCTATGTATTAAGATTTTGATCCTCATCAAACCTTCCTGCCCTGGTCACTGACTGGTGTGATCTCAGCAGTTTTAAACTAACCCTCCTTTTTTTTCACACAGTACTTCATAAGTTCATAATTACCCCCTTTATTTACTGTTATTCAAGTGGATGATACAGAGGGTTGCTATTATTGTTTTTTATTTGGTAGTAAGTAGGACAAGGACTCTTATGGTCAGAAGTCTTTACAGGTAGTGATGTGTTTCCCACTCATTGAAATAGAAAGAAGGTTGCCTGCTTTCCCAACCATTTAAATATCAATAGTGTGTTTGAAATGATCTTTTCACCCCACAATGCCTCTTTTTGTTCTGATGTTATATTGATGCAAGGAGAAGTTGAGCCCTTGATACAATCTGCAGTTTTTTTTCTCTTATTAAGGAAATGAAACAAAAACTTACGAAATTAGAAGCATTGCGTATCTGAGATCAATTTGAAGGTTGTAGCCTCCCCACAAAGTCGTTTTCTGCATATGTTACAGTTTACAGAGTTGTATGTTGCCTTTAAAATTTGGAATAACCACAAGACTAGAGTGGCCGACAGCTCAACAGGAAAAATAATGTTTCTGCAGAATTGTTATCTTTCACTGGAGCAAAAATTATCACGTAAGAACCTCTTTAAAAAAATGTTTTGGGCAAAACTCTGCCAAAATAAATAACTTTTAAAAAGCAAGCTACACAGTTGATAAAACAATACTAGATATCCTCAGAATCTCATATACATGTGGTTAGAAACCACACTGATGTCATTTTGGCCAGTGGTTGGCCACATATATGATGGTGGTTGCATCATAAAGAATCTGAAAAATTCCTATGGCCTAGGGACATCCCAGCTTTCATAAGGCCATGGCATACGCGTTACTTATGTGTTTTAGGTGCTGCCAGTGTTTATGTACAGTGCATAGTATTTAATGAAAAACTGTTATGTTTTGAGTTCATATATTTACCATGCTATTTTTTTATTATAAAAGTATGTGATGCTATGCCTACAGCAGCATAGTACATCTGGAGTGTACCGAGGATCTGATTGCTTCAATACACCCCAGCCAGTGGTTGGCCTGGATGAGAGAGATCTGTGTGAATGCACTCTGATTTTCACACATTCACACAATAGCCTGACAATGCATTTCTCAGAACACACTTTCTTCTTTAAGTGTTAAGATTCAGTCTTTAAATGTATAGTATAAATAAGTGTATATTTAGATGATTTCATATTTAAAACTAATTCTATATCTCAAGATTTTTCCTTTCTTTGATGTTTTAGTCAGCTATTAACAGGTGATCCCAGAACTCAGTGCACTTGTAACAGCAAATATTCATCCTTAGGCTCACCAGTCTGAAGGCAATCAAGTCTGGTTCATCTGTCTTGACAAGGAAACTGCAGTCTTTTTAAATTTCTGATCCATCTGTGGTTGTCCTAGTGCCCAGTCTGACGGGGCATGATTTTCTACTAATGGATCACTGGAGTACTAATGCCAAAGCCAATATGGAACATCCATTTAAGGTCCCGATTTCATATCACATTCACTAACATCCTAGTGGCTGAAGCTGTGACTTAGCCAAGCCCAATAGGAAGTGAAGAAATTTATTTTTCCATTGTAGAGAGGAAGGGAAATTGGAGTACAGTTTTGCTAATATTTCTGACTCTCTACCTTTCCCTTACTTCAGTAAGGGTAGATATTTTCTTTCACCTGGTGTTTCCATTTCTGGACTTTTCCATCTGTAGGATTGAGACCAGTTACCAGAAAACTTAACCTGGATCTGTGCTGCCTGTTCGGTATGATATTCTATAGTTAGAATAGGTAGGCATCTATAGTTTCCCACATTTATAATGATATGTTAATGTATGCATAGATCTGGTTAATTTGTTTGAGACAATAATTTGTAGACTCAGACATTCCACAGCATAAACAACTTAACAGGGAAGGAAGACAGAGAATGTCTCAAACCTACAGGTGGTACCAGAGGATAATTATGAAATAACATACCAATTAGGAGATGCAATAACTTTTAAGAAAAACAAACAGAATATTTCATGCCTTCTCCTAGAGAGCATATATAAGCAAATCAGTCTCAACATGGCAAGTCTGTTTCTGCTCTATGGGATTTTATCTCTTTGTCTCTTTTACTTTCTGATCTATGTGGACCTGAGTTCAAACTCTCCTCTGACATAATCTCACATTCAGTATGAAATCTTGTGACCCCAACAGCATGTTTGTGGGGTGACCCATCATCCTTGCATAATGTAAGTGTGGGTAGAACCTGAGAAAATGATGAAATATGGCTGTGATTATGTTATGCTGTACGTTATGGTTGACTTTAAAACAGAACATTTATCTGGGTTTGAAGTTGGAGTGTCCCAAGGAGAAGGAAGTCAGGGCAACCTCTAGTTGTAGAATGCAAAAACCAGGTTGGCACTCAGGAAAGAAATGGGGACCTCTCACAACCACAAGGAACAGGTTTCCAGCAACAACTTGAATTAGCTTGGAAGTGGACTAGGCCTCAGGACTTCCAGATAAGAGCCTGGCCATCTGCACCTGCCTGTCAGCCTTGCAAAATTCTCAGCAGAGAAACCCTTCAAGGCTGCTCAGGCCTCAAAACTTCTCAATAGTAATTGAGGGATAATAATGGGATGAGAGGATAATTGTGGGACAATAATTAAATACTGTTTCAGTGATTTATTTATTTATTTTACAACAAATCAATTGTCTTAGAATTTGTGCCTATGTGTGTGTCAACTCTTGCCTGTGGTCAGTGGTACCCTCTTTGTCAAATCTGCCACTTTAGCTTCCACGAATCTAATTACATGAGCTTTGTGATCTCTACTTTGCATTGGCCTTGTAGTTTACTTATGTCATTTAATGTCAATATTATAAGGAAGCAGATTAAGGTTTCCTGGATTCTCGAGATGATACAATTTTATGATTTTCTTTAGGAAAAAAGAATGCATGATTAAAATTCAAAAGTCACAGACTTACAATGGTTCAACTTATGATTCTTTTGCCTTTAAGATGGTGCAAAGTGATACACATGCAGTGTATTCAGTAGATGTTGTGTTTTGCATTTTGATCTTTTGTCTGGCTAGCAGTTTGCCATCTGATGCTCTGTTGCAATTCTGAGCAGTGACAGCCAGCTACAGATTCCAGTCAGAGGTGCAACCAGACTGAGAGGAAGCAGCCTGTGCTCTGCAGTTTTATATAGTGTTTCTGTCACTACTCTGTGATGTCTGACTGGTTAGGTATATGGAATGTATTTTGTATTCACCATATTTTGAATTTGCAATGGGTTTATTGGGATGTGACATCCTCATGAGTCAGAGGCCTCTGTGAGTGTGTGTGTGTGTGTGTGTGTATACATATGTACACACACCAAATTAAATAGTGACATCTTAAATATAAACAGCTGTCATATCCACTTGTGTAATATCTTACCTAATTCTTGTTTTCATAGTGTTTAATGAATTTGCAGTATTTTTAAGAGAAAGAATAAAAAAGTAACTTCAGATTTGCAGCAGAGTTGGTAAAATTTTGTTTTCTGTTGTAATTAAGTAAGTTCTCAGGGGAAGAATGGAGGAAGGATGGATTGTATAGAGGAAAGTAAGGGGAGGGGGTGGGAAAGGAAAGATAATAGAATGTGACAAACATCATTATACTATATATATGTATGAATATGCAAATGGTGTGATTCTACTTTGTATACAACCAGAAAAATGATAGTTGTACTCCATTTGTGTACATTGAACCAAAAGTTTAAAAAACATAAAAAGAAAAAAATAAAACAGAAAAAAAAGATAAAGAAATAAAAAAATAAATTACAAAAAAAAAAGAGAAAGTTCCCTTTGGTTCATAACTCATTATCCATAGTGTTATATAAACTTTAAGATTGTGTCAAAAATGGGAAAATATTGATCATCTTTCATAAATATTATGAAATATAATAATATAAGATTTTGTTATATGTCAACCGTTACCTAATTTTAAATCATCATTGAATTGGCATTATTCTTTAACCAGTTTATCATTGATGTTCTCATTTTAGTAGTGGATTGAGTATTTTTATGTTATTTTCATCTCTATTAGTGTTTTCTGTCATTTCGGAATGAAATTAAAATTTTTTCCAATGTAACATTTAATTGATTATTTATTTGTCTTCACTACTTGGATTATTAATCTAACAACTCTTTTTATTATAGTCAACAATTTTCTTTCTCTAATGATTACTTCTTTGGTGTGTTCTGATTATGTATATGTGTGTATACATATATGTATGACACACATACACACATACATACACACACCTGTCATATCAGTATAATGCTGTGCTGATAATTTCTCTTTTATCACTTAGGTTACATTGCATTATTACTTTTTATTTTGTATTTTTTGCTGTGTAACAGATTGATCCCAGGTTCTCATGCATGATAGGAAAGTGCTCTATTACTGAGCCCCACCCCAAACTTTGCATTAGTATTTTTAATCTAAGTTTTATCTCATTTTCTTGGCAAGTCACTTTGTAAATGGCAATGAAAATCATTTCATATGCATTCAAATCACGAATTTATAATTTTGTCTGTTTATTGAAATGTTTATTTTAACATGTTTCCAAATAGGAATTTAAGTGACACTTGAGCTTTCTCAAGCTTTTGAACAAACATTTTATAAGCTTGTTTTTTATCAAATTCTTTTTGCAAGTCTTCAAAATATATTTTTAGGCCTTAAAATATCTTTGACCCCAAGTTGCAGTCTATCCACTGTCCACCATTCATATTCCTTCAGCTGAGAACTGCCAGTGATGGTTTGTTTCACTATGGTTCACCTTTGGATCAGGATGCCAGGTCCTGTGGCACATTGGGCAGTAGTCACATTTGCAGAAGCCATTCCTACCATAGGATAGCCATCCTTAACTTGAGTACAGATAAAAAATAATCATGAGCCATGTAAATAAACATTAACTTTTTCTTTGCTGAATTCTAACAATGTTCATTCTTACCCCCAAATCTGAGGGTTGTAGGAGAAGGTGTTCCATAGAAAAGTGGGAGGGGAAAGGAAGCAGTGTTGGCTGAGTTCAGTTGAACTACCTGACTTTCTAAGTATTAGAAAATGATGCATGAGTACCTTGCTAGAATTTTTATGTGGGAGTTGGGCTGTTGAAGGAGGTGTTGAAGCCTGCTTCCTTAACTGTATTGCTAATCTGATTTTGTAGCTTTGTGCAATTGTTAAAATTTACGTTTTTGTTTTGTTTTGTTTTTTTGTTTTTTTTTTTTTTATAGTGAATTTCCTCCCAACTTGTGCATCCTCCATATGGTCAGGTTACAGGTACAGCCTCAGTGCCAGGCTAAAGTCCATAGAATAAATATCCCTTAGGGAAAGGAAAGACTGGGAAGGAAAAGGGTGAGAGGAAGGCTTCAGCCCAGGGCCTCCAGAAAATTAGAATAAACCGAAAACACCATGAATCAGAGCACAGGGTGGGAATTCGGTAAGGCAGCAGCACAAAGTAATGCTCTAAAATACTCCATGTACCAGGTTTAGAGGCCTTGACAGAAGGAGTGAGTACAAGGACCTCTTGACAACTACAATAGTGCCTCCAAACATTGTCCCCTGAATGCTGGTGACTGTGAGGTGACAAGATGTATTCTGTGAAAGATGGATGAATAGTCAAGCATGTTTGATAAATAACGGGTTAAACCAGGTTAGGTTATTTCTACAGGAGTAACCTTGAACCTTTGATAAGCCACTAGGACTTGGCAATGTCTAAGAGCAGGATAAAGTACAATCAGCTGTCATTACTTGCAGAAGTGAATACTGAGCCCTTGTTCTTGGAGGAAATATATGCTGGGATTCTTGGGAGTCTCTGCATTGTTTTCACCAGTCCATCAATGCAAAAACTTATTTTGCATGTTTTTGTTTTGAGACATCTTGACACTTTATTTAATATATATTGTCGATTCACTTATACTGAGCTCACAGACAACAGCACACCGGGTGTTAGCCCTGTAGCTCTTCCTCAAGGAGGCTTATCTAACACATATTTTCTTTGTAAGGAACTTCAGAGCCTTCCTGTGCTTGGGAATACTAAGCATAGCAGCTTATGCTTGGGAGCCATTTCATACAGAAAAAAAAAAGTTAAAGTATAAAAATATGTGACCAACCTGCCACTTCATGTACTGTGAAGAGAGGACACTTGTTTTCAGTATGAGAACTGAAACAAGAAGGCGGAGTGTCACCTTGTCAGGTCTCTGCTGGGAACATGCAGGACACACATTTTTGCTTCCAGTGCATGTACATATCCATAGATGGTCATGAAAGCATGGTGAGAATTGATTTCAAATAAATTTTAATGAAAAGGCAAATTCACAAAATACAGAATTTGTGAGTAATGAGAATCAACTGTATAACTCATGGGAAGTTTTTATGTATTCACTTTCTCATTTCTTTAACCACTTAAATATTTCTGGGCAGCTTCCCATGTGTTAGGAATTGACCAGGTCCTGGGACTCAGGGGATGAGAAGGAAACATCATTCTTGCCTTTATGAACTTCATAATTCAACACAGACTAGAGCAACTTTGCTTGAAACTCTCCCTTGTTACTTTGACAACGTACCTTTTGAATCCATATGGAAATCATTTTGCAGTTGAAAGTTTGGTGGTTGTAGATTGTAAAGACATCTCCTTGATAAATTCAAGGAGAATTGCTGATGTAGGCAATGCCTGCTCCTATGGGCAGAACCAGCCAGTATTGCTCATTAGTAGATGGTTTTATATTAGATCAGTGTTACCCCAATGTGTCATTTTTTTCTGCCAGAAATGCAAATGAATATTAAATTTTAAAATAAATTCTGTGGCTAAATTATTTTTGGAAACTGAATTTAACAGACTGCGGAGTTATCTGGGGCCTTTAATGTGATAAAGCATATCATGAATTTCATAGAAAGTGATAGTGAAGGCAATTTCTGAAGTTTGCTGGGTGCAAAACCAGCTTCTGAGGAGTTAGAAGCTCAAGATTTCCCTGGGGTGCTCTTGTGGTGGGCAGGTCTGTTGCTGGCTGGGGACTTCTTGTGGATCCCATTCTAGAGCACACTGCCTCCAGAGTCTACAAGTTTTCTTTCTCCTGAGTTCTAAGTTTCTCTTTTGATGTTTAATATTTTAGTTTATATCAAATTTACATCAGAAAGGTCTGTATTTCTAGAGGGATCCTCTGATAGACATTAGAGCTTTTTTTACTTGTGATTATCCCTAATGAGAGAGCAGCTTTCCCTGTACATTTGCACCTGATGTGAGCTTAGATATTGAAGTATTCATGTTCACAATTTTAGCTGTGGCTCACTTTTGGAAAACCACAAGTGCCGTGACTGTGTAAGATTGTCTATTTTTGTTATTAAATGTTGTCATGTGGCATTGAGACTTCATAAAATAAAATGTAGGACTCCTTAATTATTTGACCATGTGCCTATTGTGTAAAGAAAAAAAATCCTCCTGTGATATCATGTGCCCTAGAATTTGTACAAAAATATATTTGAGGAGGTCACATGCACGTGGTGTATTAGAATCTTTAGATTTTTAAATCTGAAGACCTAGTTAAAGTTCAAGGCTCAGCATCTCTATTTGTCATAATCATGCTTGGCTATATACAAGTTTTTTAAACTTTATGCATCTCAATTTCATTATGTGGAAACAGGAAAAATTAACAGCAGGATTTGCATGAAGCATACAGAATTCTAGGTGTGAAATGGAATAGGCACTCTGAATGGTCAGTCTGTACATGGATATTTCAGTGGTCTTTTGTGTTTGTAAGGTCTGAGGCAAATCTATAAAAGAAGAACTTGGGTTTTATGGGCAATGAAAAAATGTCCTTTTTTAAATCATTCCAAGGAAACTGATGTTATGAATTTGAGGACTCTCTGAAATTCATGAACTCAATCATTCTTTTTATTTTTCATCCTTCCTCCCTCTCTTGCTTTGCATCTTTTGTTGTTTCTTTTAATTTAGGAGTTTCTAGCTCTAGACAGTGGTGGTCCCAGGGTTAGTGAGCAGAAGACACTTTTGCTGATGTGATGGAAAGGATAGAACTAGTAAATGTGAAAGGCCTCTTTGCCTTTTTGGCAGTTCTGATGCTGCTTTTATGCATTGGGTTGATTCTGAGAGCTACTTGTTTTACAGTGTGTGTGATAGTTGTGTAAGAACAGGTTTGTGGTTTTAGCCCTGCTCCACGAATACAGGTGATGCACCTGCATTGTCGCACCTCCAGGGACCCTGCATAGAGCCCCCTGCTGGGCTGCAGTCTTAATAAAACCCTTATGTCATAGGAGCTCTAAGAGGAAAATGTGCTTCGACCTTGTGCCATTTTGCTCTATACCAGGGACACAAGTATGAGGCATATGGTATTAGGGAAAGGAGGAAGCATGGGAACCCCACTGTGTATGCTGCAGTTTGTGAGCCCCAGAGGAAGGATGGGAAGGAAATAGTGGTCAGTGGCTCCTTAGAAGACAAGCAATAGGCTAGATCTGCAATGAACTGGGCACACTTTGGCCTTCCTCCTCTTAAACTGTGGGCACAGACGTCCTCTCAGATGCCGGGCTTGTCTCTCCCTGTGCCACAGTCTCAGCACTAAGCATGGCACCTTCATGAGTAGATGCATATTTAGGAGGTGTATTAGTTTCCCGGGGTGGCCATAAAAACTGACATAAACTGGACAACCTAACACTGTAGAAATTTGTCATATTCAAATTCTGGAGATGAGCAGTCTAGAAGCAGGGTATTGGCAGGGCCCACACTCCTCTGAAGACACTAGGGAGGAATCTTTCCTGGCTGCTTCTAGTTTCTTGTGGTTGCTGACAGCACTGAGCCTTTTTTGGATTGTAAAAACCTCACTCTACTCCCTGTCTTCCTCTTCTCATGCCCTGTGCTCTGTGTGTTTGTGTTTCTGTGTCCAGAAAGGAAACCCATCATATTGGATTTAGGGCCCAGTTTAATCCTGTTTAACTTCATTTTACCTTGATTGTATCTACAAAGACCCTCTATTCAAGGACAGTCATATTTGTGTTCTTGGGGTAGACATGGATTTTTGGGAGGTACTGTTCAACCCTGTATAGATGGTGATATTTTGTGGGTCAGAGGTTTCTGCAATGTGCCAAGATCTGTGCCCCTACTCTCTCTCTCCCTCTCTTTCACACACACACACACACACACACACACACACACGGATAAGCTCCGGTGCTGTAGGATGTAAGGGTTTAGAGGTATCCTCTGCTCGTTTGGTGCCACGAGTGTTAATGGGTAAGCTACCAAATGGCATGCCCTGCTGTGGTGGGCTCCTCACCCAGCCCCCACCCTCCACCTGCTGCTCTTAGACAGCCATGTGGATGGCAGTCTTGTACTTTTCACATTCCAGTGCATGCTGGTGTTCAGAATACAAGATTGGAAATGATGAGAAATGCTCTGAGGCATTTTTACATTGGCCAGAACCTTGATCTACTGTGGAGTCACGGAAATAAAAGGCTACCTGAAATACCAGTGCCAGTTTAACCCTCGATATGGAGTGCACAGTGCAAATCCGCATGTTTCACTGGCTGAATTTATCTAGTAATGCCCAAGAAGCAGGATTTGTGGGGCTGTATAGAAATGCCCGCTCATTGCCCTCTGACCTCAGTGTGATTTCATCCTTCCTTTCTCTAAATGGTAAATATTTGAGGGGAAGAGAGTTTTTGACCTTTGGAAACTGCATAGTGTAGAAGAAGAAAACACTGATTTTGAGTGAAACAAAGATTTGAGATTTATTAGCACTAGATAAGTTATCATCTGCTTTTCTTTGTTTGCTCTATTTGTAATAGAGACATAATGATATCTTCCAAAGTGTTAATGAAAAATGAGCAGATAGATAGATATAGACATATAGAGAGAGCTGCACAGGGAATGATCCTTTCTTTCAACTTTTGGTGACTTATTTGTTGAGTTGAAACTTAAAATACAAATATAATGAGCAAAAACAGAACTAGTGTTATGCAACACTGAAGACAAAAATTTGTTTTCTGGTATCAGCATCTGTATAGTGTTATCACTGGCATTATTGTCCAACCTCAGCAGAGCATGAGCAGACCATGGATTTTGGCATTAATACTCTCCTGGCCCAGTTTCCTCTTGTTGACTTTGGAGAGTTATATAAGACATTTCCAAGACAGTGAGCCCCTCCAAGCTTGGACTTTTCTTGTTCTCACTCTCTGATTTGTGAGAGCTCATTGTTTGGGTGAGAGGATCCAGGAATCCAGGCAGGGGAAGGACAGTCCATTGAACCATCTCTAGACCTATTCACCATTCCAGTGATTACAATATATGTATTGTGTGTGTGCATATGTATATATACGTATATATACTTTGTTATCCATTCAGCTGTTGAAGGACACCTAGGTTGGTTCCATAGTTTAGTTATTGTGAATTGAGCTGCTGTAAACATTGATGTGACTATGTCACTGAAGTATGCTGATTTTAAGTCCTTTGAATATAAACTGAGGAGTTGAATAGCTGAGTCAAATGGTGGTTCCATTCTGAGTTTTCTGAGGAATCTCCAGACTGCTTTCCATAATGGTTGCACCATTTTGCATTCCCACCAGCAATGTATGAGTGTACCTTTTCCCCCATCTGTGTCAACATTTATTGCTGCTTGCATTCTTGATAATTGCCATTCTGATTTCAGTCATATATGTACATGAGATAATAATGTCTGTTTCATTCTCCTATCCTTCCTACCCCCATACCCTTTCCCCTCCCTTCACTCCCCTCTACCTAATATAAAGTAACTCTATTCTTCCCTAGTCATCCCTCATGGTGAATTAGCATTTGTGTATCAAAAAAAAAATTGGCCTTTGTTTTTTTGGGTTTGGCCTATTTTGCTTAGGATGATATTCTCCAACTCCACCCATTTGTGATCCTACAATATGTACAGTCAGAAAAATGAGAAATTATTCTCCATTTATTTATGATCTATCAAAATGTATAAATGCATTCTACTGTCATGTACAACTAATTAGAACAAATGAAAAAATTAATTTAAAAAAAGTGAAGGCCTGAATCTGATCAGGGATACTTCACTAAACTTCTGCTTTCTTTTGGGGTCCTATTTGCAGCTGCAGTATCATTCCCTACTGACCCTGGGCTATCTCCAGGTTTGAGACCAGGAGCTGCTCAATTGGTCCCATGTTCTCATGGGCTGTACTGTCAGCAAATGTGCTCAAGTGAGATGCAGCTGGCAGCCCGTCATTTAACAGGCCCTCTTTAACAATTGGAGCATTTTTTGAAGTACTGTAAAGCTGCGAATAGAAATCGCAGTTCCCAATGCAGTTGCAGTTGTCCCTCCTCTACACCTGTCTCATGTTATGCTCTGAAAAGCTACCATAATATAGTTATCAGAACTATGGTCTCTGGTTTCTGAGATGGAGTTGATCACTACAACTTTGAACTTAGATGAGTTATTAAAATTCACTCTACCTTTATTTTCTCACTGGTAAAATGGAGCTAAGCATTCTTATATCAACATCTTGTTAAAATAAAATGAAAATAAAATTCACATAAATCCCTTAGCAGATGATAAATGCTACTTATGATTTAAAGGAGATATTGGCATTTTGATGCACTTGGATCTTCCCGAAGATAAGATAGAATACCTTCAAATGTCTGATTACTAGATGATAAGCAATCTATTTGCCTTCATAGAAATAAGTAGAGGTATCATTTTATACATCCCTGATGTATAATCACTACTGTGCTAACTGCTTTTATATGCATTTACTCATTAAATCATCACAGATTTTATGTGGCAAGTGCTATTTTAGATATGAGGAAATTGAGGCAGAGAGATGGTAAATAACTTAGAGTTACATGGTCAGTGGCTACAGAAGGGTAATGCAAACTCAGCAGTTTAGACCTAAAGATCATACTCTAAACTATGATTCTACACTACTGTTATCATCATTTAAAGAGTTTTGTACATTTTTTTCTGTTTCCACGAAGCATACTGTAGGTCTGACCCTCCTGTGTCTGATGAGTTTGCTTCTGCAACTTCCGAAGCTCTGTGGCTATCTGTAGCACTTGCCTTAATATGATTCTTTTTCCTCTCTTGAAGCTTCTTAACGTAACTTGCAGAAATTATTCCAGATTTCATCTTCTACATCACTGTCTTAGTTCTAGTATCAATTTCTTAGTAAATGGATTTTATAGTACACACTGAAGAGTGAATAAAATGCCTAGCCAACACAGTACCTGTTGTAAATGAGGTCATAATTAGGATCCTTCTCTGTTTTCTCTTTATTATTCATTCCTGCTAAGCCCCTCAATCAATTTCAGTTAAGTTTGAAATCAACATGGCTGTTCTCCAGGAAGTCATTATTGATCATGATATCTTCCCCGGGGAATTTAAATTTGTACTTGGATATAAAAGATAAAAATGGTCTAAAACAGAGTTGAGCAATTAATCCCGTTAGCAGTCTAGACAAGCTATTGGTTCTGGACCACGTTTTGATGTCAGACTCTATTTGACTCTTTTATCCTGAGAAATCAGTCAGTCCATCAAACAAGCCAGTGATTTGCTTTTAGTTCAATAAGTCATTTTAAATAAAAGCCTTTGAAGAGCAAACAGGGCAGGAATGAATTGCCCAAAGTTTAGGCCGCCTATTACTATGGTGAGACAAACACAAGTTTTGGGGTCAGACATACTTGAGGTTAGATCCTGGGTCTCCCAAGGCTGCTTTGGGACTTTGGTCAAGTTATTTGCTCTTAAAGACTTCAGTTCACTAGGAAGATGTAGCTAAAAGCAAGGAGAAAATGACAGGGTGATGAGTTTGTCCTGATATCCTTGTGATGTTCCTGGTTTTTGCACAGAATATCCTGCAATTCACACAACCCCTGAGTACCTGGATCATCAGTCACCCTGGGAAAGGAGTAATAAACCATAAGACAGCTGTGAGGATTGATGGGATGACAATGGGAAGCACATTTCCAATTAGGCTTTGAAGCAATCCTAAGTGACACAAGAATGTTTGTGGTTCACATGTAAATAACATGCATGGGAACCTTCTGTTCTAGGGCAAGTTCTATTGCATTACAGCCTGAGAGGTAGATTCTGGTTCAAGACTCCTATATGCAACTTCCATTTGAACCTGTGGGAAGTTCTGGTGTGTGAAGACACCACAGAGTTGGTCCACTTTGAGACCCAAGGGATGTCCATTTGTGCTCCACACCATTCAGCTGTGGAGTTCAGGTCAACTGGTAGGGCATTTCTAACCCAGGGAAGTTCTCTGTAGAGGGCACAACTACACCATTAGAGCCAGCACTGTGCAGGGGAGAATGGGGATGGGGGTGTGGGTTGGGGATTGCTGTGGGGGATCAGCCTATAAAGGAAGTCTGGGTGAGACACTACCAGCATCTGCTCTACTACTCGGAGATTTCTTAAAGAAAATTCTAAAGGCCAGTTTAAATGAGAGAACCCATATTCATTATATGCCACTACTTCATAGCTTCCTTTTTGTTACATAAAAGTCTTACAACTTCCTTTATTTACAGACACTTTAAACATTAATGATTGCTTATCTAAAAGCAATTTTAAGCTCCTTTGGAGGGAAGTACTCTTTAGCTAGAAACAATATCATTGTTGCTTCTGGCTGGCATATGTGCAGAATAGTTTTTCTTTAATCCATTAGCTTTCAATGGGAAATCTAACAACCTTGAGATGCAATTTAGAAAAGAAACGAAAGCTGATTTTTAAATCTTGGATAATATAATATGGTGGAGGCCTGTAATTTAAAGCAAGTGCCAAGGTTAAGTAGAATGCATATTCTCCAGAGATCCATATAATTTAGAAAATGTTTCAATTAGTCAGCAGGATTAACATCACTGATTGCCCATCAGCAACTAGGCAAGAAGGAAAAAAAAAAAAAAAAAACTTAAAGGCAGATGACTAAATTAGCTTGTCAGCTAGTTCAGACATGCAGATGGATTGTTAACCTTCTCATATTTAGAAAATTTCCAGAAGCAAAGTTGATATTAAATGACGAATTATACTTTCAGTAGAAAAGGTACCTACCAAGTGCAAGCAGAGTGCTCCTGATATGTGTGGTGTTTCAGTTTATATTTCTAGGATCTCCCTCCACTCTGTATGCTTCCCGCTCTCCTTTAGCATACACAGCAGTGCACTGAAAATATCCCCATGCATTTTGAAGTAACTTCATGTTCTAATTAAAGTAGCATTTTAAAATAATAGCATTGTAGAAATTCTTATATAGAGACAAAATTACATCATCGTAAGAGTGAGTCTCATCACCAAAGGGGATGATGTTTACATGGAATTGTTTTTACAGTGCAGCTGATTAAAACTGATCTAGTATTAACAGCAAAGAAATATATTTTTGTCATTGGTCCTATGGATATTATTAGCATTTAAACAAACAAATAATTATTTTTCACAGTAGAGAAAATTTTAAATTTTTTTCTTTTGTATAAACATTTGCCCATTTTTATCAGTAGATAGATAGATAGGTAGGTAGATCGATCCCTCTTTCTGTATCACAGTGAATTCATTTTGCTGTTGAGCCTGCCAAGACTCAATGCATACCAACATATTATAAATGATTTTCTGAAAACATCCAGAAAATATATACCATATGCCAAACACTGCGATGGCTGCTGAATATAGCAATGTATCCTCAGTTACCTACCCACTCATTCCTAATTTATCTCATATAATCATTCCTTCAACAATGTTTGAAAGAATAGTAATTTCTTGTACTACAATCTGACATTACATTTTCATAAATACAAACTACTTTATGTCTATATCACTCAAAATAGGATAAAACAATATGTTTAAAATAATGGGAGAAGATGGACAATAATTTCACCTTACAGAATGTCTTCTTATTGCTTTTAACTCTATTGCCTTTATTTTGTTTTGAGTCAGATTTCTGTCCTCTCCTGACCTTATAATAGACAAGTTAATGAAACTGCAATTTTCTAAACAACTTTCACACTCTCATTCTAGTTGAAGTAATAAGATAAACAGGTTGCCTTTCACTTGGAAGCATTTAATAACAAGCAAAAGGAGAAAGTTATAAAGCTTCATATCTTATCAAACCCAAATGTCCAGACTTTTTAATCTGTCTGTGATTATGGTTTTTATTTTGGATGGATCAAAGAGACATTTAAAATGTCAAAGAGATATTTAACCCATATCAAGGATTCCACTTCCAATCTGTGAGTTGGATAAACATCTTCCTTGGAGCCTGTGGAAAAGTACTCCTGAGACCTTTGCTTATAACCAGCCCAAATAGCCTCTTCTCTGTGCTATGAGTGTATCGCCTGCCTTTTCTTAACCTGTTGACGCATACTGCCATCTTTAATTGACTAACCATGGACATAAAATTTTGCTTTCTTTTCCAAGATATCAAGGAGTTGGTATCAATCTTGTTTAGTGTGGTCCTTAAAAATTACCAGTAGGGTTTGCATATAGCTGATGCCCTGGGTTTGATCTCCAGCACAAAACCAAACCCAACTGAATAAATAAACAAAATATAACCACATATTTATTG
Source organism: Glaucomys volans (assembly GCA_020662805.1). NCBI lineage: Eukaryota > Metazoa > Chordata > Mammalia > Rodentia > Sciuridae > Glaucomys > Glaucomys volans. The sequence goes on from JAJEJO010001548.1 coordinate 609,900, forward strand.
AATGAATAAATTAATGCATGAATTCATTTCAATTAATACTTTAATAACTTTAGAGGCTTTTGATATTCCTTTATTCAGTGATTCAGAATTATTCTACATAATGAATCCTATGTAGTCCTAAGACAATTCTGAACAGAAGAGAGAGCTTCTGGTCATACATTCTCTCCTTTATGCACTAATTTATTCTAATGTCAGTAATTGTTTGCCAAATTATTGCTAGGATCTTAAAATTTAATGTGAACCATTACACTACATTGATTCAGACTATAGTTACCTAATCCTAAATATTGAAATATTAGAATATTGAAAGAAAAACAAATATTCAAAAAAATAAGTTTTAAAGGTAATTACTAACCAAGTTGAATTGTAAGTAAAATGTTCCAAAGAATAATATAATTATGTTTGTCATTTACTTACTTTCAATTTCCAGTTTGTGTAGGGCTCAGAACCTTACCTGGGGCTGTGTGATTTCAGAGCTCCAGAAACAATGTGTATTTTTTAGCAGTTTTTTCTCCACTGAAGATGATAATGAGAAAAAGCCTGGATTCAGAATAGTTTTTGAAATATACTAGTGCTTTGTATAAATGCAACCTTACAGAGGTTAAGAAACTTCTCCTTTGTCACCTAACACTTGAAAAATGAGCATGATAGTGACATCTTATATTGCAGTTGGGAAGACTAAATGAGCTCAGCCATAGACCGAAGGTGGCACACTGCATAATATCTGATGCTTACTAAGTGATCAACATGTGCTAGCTCTTAATTATCATACAGCAGCTTGACAACTAAACTATAGTGGTCGATTTTGCTGTCAATTTTGGATTTCAATTTCTTAGACTGATCAAATGTTCAATGAGCTGATCAAAGCTTTAGCTTCTAGGACACACATGATGCATTTAATGCTTAGAAAGACTAGACAGCCTCAGATTCACATAGAAATAATGCTGCTCTATATCATTTCATAATACTTGGGGCCATGCGTGAAAGATCAGAATGTTTGATGATGATGCCTCTCTTGACAGTAGTTTCCAACTTTTTCCATTTAGCACCCTTCAAAGGAAGCTAAGAATTTACTACTTCCCAGCATAATATTAAAAAGTAGAACAAGCCTGGAAAGAGGACTGAGAATATTTCTTTATTGATAAATCCCCTTTGAGGGAAAATAGGGAGATAAAAAGAATAGGAAGATTGATTTCTACACAATTACATAGCACATCCCTTCAGTTCCAGTTTAACTGATACCTAACATCTTGAAACTGTTCTTTCAACTATTGTGTAGACTTTTCCCAGTTCCTGAACTGCTCTCTACCTGAGGAAGTATGGTTTAACCACTGTCTGAAAGTGTACAGGCTCTTGCTCTTCTGCATCCCATCCCTGGGTGAGCCACGGACACTGGTGGTCTTAGTGTGTTTTGAACCCTTTGCTCTCCTGTGCATTTGCACCTTCCATCATCAACCAGTCTCCTCCCTATTTTAGTAAGTTCTGAATCTATCTTTATCTCTTCCAGTTTCCTTAATTAATCCTTATTAATCCCAAACCAGCTGCTTCACTATATCCTTCCTTCCATGTTCTAGACAGAAGGAAGCAACAGAAGAAATACAGAGAAGGAGCAAAGTCTATGAAAGGACAGCACAACTTATGCAGATATCCTAAGCAGGCTTCTACTTTTTATTGGCTAGGACAGGGTCACATGACCACTTGCAGGAACTTGTAGTGTAGCTACATTTTTGCCACACCCCCACAGTTGAGCTTTCATTTCTTTGGAGGAAAGTAAACATGGATTCTGCTTGGTCAAAACCTATACAATCATCCTTCCCTCCCCAGAAAAGAATACAAGCAAGATGATTTTATTCTGGCTACAGTTGTGTCTCTAAATGAAGACTTGGGTTACTACAATGCACAGCTGACTGTCTAATCAAGAGCCAAGGATTTGGAATCAGTGAGAGCCATGACCTTTAAAAGCTGGTGGCAACAGAGTGCCATTATATTAAATACTTTCATTAGTCATTTATAGAATTAATCCTTAGAACTTGATGATAATATATTAAAATTAAGTGCTGATTAGGGGTGACCCTTTGGCCGTGACTTCAGGAAGTAAAGAAACAGAGATAAAATGTTTTATTTAGAAGTGTTCGGGCCCCTATTGATGGAACTTGACCCGACGTGGACACCTTCAGCGAACAGCAGACATAAACAGAAGCAGGTAATCACTGGACCCTGGTGGACCCTAGTTGAGAGTTGAAACCTCACCTCACTGATTTTGGTAATTAGAGGGAAATGCAGGTTGAATTGGAGAAGTCTGATTATACAGTAGGCAATGTGATTGTCCTATTTTTATATTTGTGATTATACAGATTTGGTTTTAAAATCTGACATTTGAGTTTTTAAAGCATTGTGTATGATTTTTATCCATTAAATTTGGGCTCAAGCTGTGTCTGGTGGCACATGCCTGTAATCCTAGTGGCTCAGGAGGATGAGGAAGGAGCTTCACATGTTCAAAGCCAGCCTCAGCAAGAGTGAGGCACTAAGCAACTCAGTTGTACCCTTTCTCTAAGTAAAATACAAAATAGGGCTGGGGATGTGGCTCAGTGGCTAAGTGCCCCTGAGTCAATTCCTGGTAACCCATCCCCACAAAAGAAATTTTTTTTACTAAAACCTGATGTGATGTAAAAGTAGTTTAGCATTTTTGCACCTGTTATCGTCTGACTGCTGTGTTAGTCTCTGTGTTCACCACATATTTAACCTTTATAATAGTTTGGAGAATTAGGTTTTATTCCAGTTTTGCCAATTAAAATGCCCATCACTCCCCATGAGAAATGTGAGGGGCAACATTGAATCAAATTCCTGTTTCCCAATGCCATTTCCTTATTTTTCTATGAGTGTAGGTATAATTTATGCCCAGGACTCCATGACTCAGTAGAATAGGAAGGGTGCATTCTTTGTTTCTCTTATTGCTCACTTTAGAAAGTATTAGTATAAGAGATGAGTAGAACAATTTGAGAATAACTCAGGCTATTTGGGGATGTCTTTTTCAGTTCTGAATTTATTTTTAGTATACTCATTGTATCAATTGCTCATCATTACCGTGGGAAGTGTAAATTTGTATTATTTTTCATTGATGGGGATTTTACTTGGAAGGAAAGTGAAGCCAAGGTATGATGTGAATACCAAAGTCCTCAAAACAGTGGTGTCCTAATTAATGAGTTTTGAAATATAGACCAAATTCTGTATATAGATGCTTGTAGGAGAGGCTTACAGCAATATCATCAACCTGAATGAAGGCATATCCCTCTATCCTGAAAACACTGTTAAAAAAGGAGCCCTTTGGTGATTTCTTGTGGGCTCTATCCAATAATTTAAAAACATCCCCCAAAATTGCTTGGTTAATTCATTGAAACCTATTTAACAGTGGAAGAGTAGGTTGTTGGTATGTGTAGAAAAGTAGACGGGTTAGATTCCTCTCTGCATTCTTTAGTAATATTTTTTGACATTTTTCATGTGTTTGTAGAATATCTATAGAATTGAAAAGTCAGTTATGAATTTTATCTCCATAAGCATCACCTCGATTATACTAGAAAATGAGCCCCTATATCTTACAGAAGTCTTCTTCATATCTGTGTCCCACATGATTCCAGGGCAATAAATGATATGTGATTGTTGAAATGAATTAAAATTATGTGTTCAAATCAACAAAAGGCATGTCACTTCAATTCTGTTACATGCAGATGAGAATATTATCACATGCTTATTTATGTATTTGCCTATGTATCTATCCTTCCATACATCCCTATGTTTATCTGTATATTGATCCATCGATCCAATAAAACTGACTGAAAAATATCTGGCTCATTTCTTCATTTAGTAATGCTTACTTTGCTTTATTTCTCTTTGTTGTATATAATTTATAAACTTAATAAAATTTAATTTCAACACCAGAACTACCTTTACCTGATTCCTAATGATTGTAAGAATTAACTAGGAAATGATTATTGCTGATTTACTGAAATACATCAGTAACTTGAGGATTGAATTCCAATTAATCTATTCAATTTTGTGAAGCTCCATTACTTAAGAAGCAAAGTATCACAGTCTGTAATTCCTTTCTACACCTCCAAATGCTTTGTTAAGAGCCATCACAAGAATAGTACCATGTTTTTGCAACAATAAATTTATCCCAATATATCATAGGTGTTGTTATATTATTATTGTTTCAGTAAAAAATGACTGTACAGATTTTGAAAAATGAGGTGCCTCTATATCAAGGATTATGCCATCTAGGATATTGGTTATTTGGGGAGGCATCTTTCATTTTTCTATTTTTAGGCATTTTGAGACAAATGGTTGATATTTTCCCTGAAGTTAAAAATCTAAGCCTCTCTACTCCTCTTTCATCTTTATGCTCATAAGTAGTGGAGCATACCTACTTCACTTCATAGTAGTCAATAGTCAATTCAGCACGTGTTTATGGAGTACCTGCAGAGTCTCCAAATAGTTCTAAGCACTTTAAAGAACCCAGTGATGAAATAAGGACTTTCACATCCCAGAAAATGTCCATATTATTAGAGAGACAACATACGCAATACAAATTACATGTGATAGTGTGAGCATTTTTGTATGTGCTGTGTACTGTTTTTAGAAGGGCTAGCATGGGACTCTTCTTTTAAAATATTTTTGGATGAAATTGCTGCTTCTTTAATAAGTAGTACCTTTATTAGGGTTTCTTTGCTGATTGCTGTTTGTCAGTGTGGAAACTTCCAAAGCTACAGGAAGGCAAAGGTGGCTTTCTGATGGTTTCAAGCTGGACTGATAACTGACAGTGTTAAAAGTCTTTCAGAAGGCAAGTGCACTTAACTAGCTTAGCAAAATTCTTTATTTGTGCATAGTAGGTTTTGCATTCGTGGTTGTTCAATTCACTGAAGACAAAAGTCATTCATGGATTCAACAAATATATGCATTGGCTTTCTGTTATGTGCTTGGCAATGTGCATGGTGCCAAAAGAACAATCAAGACAGCTGGATAGGCTTGAGTGCATGCCTGTAATCCTGGTGACCCAGGAGGCTGAAACAGGAGGATCATGAGTTCAAAGTCAGCATCAGCAACTTAGTGAGGTGCTAAGCAACTCAGTGAGACCCTGTCTCTAAATAAAATACAAAATAGGCCTGAGTTCAATTCCCAGGACTGGAAAAAAAAAAAAAGAATAACTAACAGCTTTCATGGTACTTTTTTTTCCTTTATTTTTTATGGTGCTGGGGATTGAACTCAGGGCCTTATGCTTGTGAGGCAAGCTATCTACCAACTGAGCTATATCCCCAGCCCACTTTTGTGGTACTTATAGTACTTATACTCTTATGATGGAGACAGAGAGCAAATGACTTAAAAATAAGTAATAGAAAGTAAAAAGGTAAATGCTTGAGAGAGAATAATAGAGGGTTTCCTTAATTTCTCTTAAGAGTTCACATTAAAATGAAATAAAGAGAATAAATGTGTTAAGTATATGAAGAAAAGGAAAGCAAAGGAATAGAAAGTTTAAAAGCTATAAACAAAAAAGAATTCAATAGGTTTGCAGAATTGTGAAAAGGAAAACAGACACACAAAAAGATCTTAATGGCTATAGCACAGGTCGGAAAGGAACATGAGACTAAGTTGGAGGAAAAGTCAGATGTAAAATCTTGAACAGTCATGTAAACAATTTTTGGGTCTTGAGGGCCCACTCAATAAGTAATACCTCGTTCTTCTCTGATTCTGGAGAAAATGGGCAAATATAAGGTAACATCACAGATAAAACAAATAAAGGAGAGGGGGGCTCAGACTCCCATCAAGCCTGACCCATTAACAGGAAGGAAATAGAATACTGGCAATGAAACTTGGCAGAAATATTGTGCAATTTGGATGTTGTGTAAATCCGTGTTAAGGTTTTAAGGAAGGAATATATGATGTGATATAAATAATAAAAAGTACTTCAATGGATTGATACAAAGGTGTGAAAAAGAGAAGATTAAATGATGAGGCAAAATGTTGAAAGGTACAGATAACCATATCAAAAATGAAAAAGAGAGGGAAAGAGAGAACATTGCTACAGATCCTTTACACATTAAAATGTCAATTAGAATATAAGCAACACTATTTAATTGATATGAAAAAGTGCCTATTATAGATGACTCAAAAAATTTATTAAATTGTTTTGAAGAATAAGAAATCCTTGTTTAAAAATTTCAACCCATGCTGTTCCAAATATAGTACAGTATGCACTCTACAGAAATGAATGCACTTGTGCATCATTGCACATAAACAAAAATTGTCAAACCACATTATTAATAGAAGCAACCTTAGTATGTAGGGGAGATAAATAAATTTTGGTACAATCCAATGCAATGTTGCACAATTGTAAAAATGAAGAAATGCAAATACTAGAAACCCAATAGACAAATCTTGAAAAACAAGTTTTTAAGAAGAAAGGAAGTCAAGCAAAAGAGAATTAATGTTTGGTGTCATTTATATAAACTTTAAAAATAGGCAAGACTAAAAAATGGTTTTAAAGATGAATAGTTACATGGCAAAATTGTAAGGAAATTCAGGAGAGTAGCTAATGTAAAACTTGGGATATGAGAAAAGAAGAGGAAATTGAAAGGGAAGGAGGCTTTGGGGGACTTCCTCTTATTCTCTTAGATATGAACATGAACATTCTTTTTATAATAATTTGTTAAGCTGTACATTTATGTTATATAGGCTTTCACATGCATTGTATGTCACACAAAGAATGAGAGGTACACAATTTTAAAAGAGAAAAAGTTCAGTAAATATGGAAGGTGAATAACTTTGAATCACCATTATCAATGTGTGGTTATATTTCAAGCTGCCCTCATAGGACTTAATCATATCAAATCACCATATAAATGCATGCCTGTATTAATAGTCTCTGATAGTGGTTAAAAAAACATTGAATTAATCACCTGTAGCTTAAAGATACTGACACATTGAAAAAAAAATGACCACAGATGTTTCAGTTCATCTCTGGACTTTATAACAAAATACCATAAATTGCATAGCTTATAGACAACAGAAATGCATTTCTCTTAGTTCTGAAGGCCAGGAAATCCAAGGTCCAAGGAGAGTTGGTGTGTAGTGAAGACCAGGGTACAGGGTACTCTGAATTTCAGGGTACTGAAGGAGGGAGCTAGCTCTCATTAGTTGTTCTTTTATAAGTACTAATCCTAATTAGGAGGTTTCTGCACTAATGATAAAATCACCTTCCAGAGGTCCTACCCCTGATAGTAACACCCTGGTGGTTAGGAGTCAATGCACTGAATTTTCAGGGAATTTTAAAGGTTAGATCATAGCAAAAGGAATAATTTTTTTTAAAGCACATACTATTCTTTTGCTATGGGCTGGACAATGTTCTAAGTGCTTTACAAATATTGACTCAATCCATTTAATAACCTAGTAAATAAGGCCTTTTGATTTTTATCCCTACTTCATAGATCAAAACCTCCAACATTAGAACAGTCAAAAGTTTAGTCTAAACTCAAACTGGTAATGACCAGTAGAGGTAAGATTTGACCCAGAACATAGGTTTTAAATATTCTGCTGTAGATGGGTTGGATAGGGTAGAAGCACTTGGAGACTAATTTGCATTTTCTTTGTCTTATTTATTGTTATTACTACATTTTGTTTCATTGCTTTGGGCAAAACTATTAATCATTGCAAAGAATGCACTCTGACAGGTGAAAATGTATTTTGCTTTATGCTTATTTGTTTAAAAGCACAATAATATTATTCAATTAAAAAACCTTCATAAAGAGGTATAGAAATGGAATTTTAAATTTCTGTGCCTTACAGCCTACCTGTAAAACTGATAAAACTGATGTCCCCCTCCCCAAAAAAAGAGATATAAACGTGCAATGTCCACTGTTATATATTTCCTCAAGTCACTGAATAAACACAACTCTTTAGTAAATTGACTTGGGGCATGACAATGTGTAAATGAAAGTAAAATATTTCAGTATGTATCATACTAAAGTAGTCTTTTATTTTGCAATCACCAGTCAACTCAGTTTATCTCTATTCATGCAATGTAAGTGTGATAGACGTAAATTGAAGTAATCAGTGTTCAAAATCTCTCTCAAAAGTGTGCTGCCTCTCCCTGTCATCCTTTGCGGGAGAAGATATGTTGACACAGCAGCCTTCCAAGAACTATTTAAATACACTGCAGTTTTTTACAGTAATGCTCTCCATGGGTGAATGTGATCTCTTGCAATTCATACATTCTTCAAGATTCTTCTAGGCTGATGAGGGCACATCATTGAAACATCTTCCATCTACTTCATGGGTCGAAATTACTTAGCTAGAACAGTAAGAGGTGGAGAATGGGGTGCAGACAGCACTTAGGGAGCTATTCCAGTAGTCCAGGCAGGAGGTAATGGTGCTCAGACTAAGATGGGCAACAGAGGCAAGCATCCTTTGGAATTCCCTATCTGAATCTTGTCCATGAATCAGGCAATACACAACAGGAAGGATTCAGTGACATCCCCCTACACATGCTTTGATATGATGTAGATAATGATGATAATGCCACACCTGTATTAGGGAAAAAGGAAATAGTGGCCATAGCCAATAATCCTGGGGAGCAGAATGAGTTCAGTTTTAGATATGTTGCCTTGGATATCCTTGTGATACCTCCAGGTAATGATCTCAAAGAGAAGTGACCCAGCACAGAACCCACTGTGTTCTAAGTCTGTTCACAAAATTTATATCATAAATTCATCAATCTTTTCAACAAGTGTGTGGTAATTAGAGGGACTCCTGTTATCTCCATTTTATACATGAAAGTAGCTGTACATACAGAAAAATGAGATAATTTCTGTTGAAGTATATAGAACCGTGCTTAATGCTTGGCATGAAGATAATACTAAGAAAAGCATCACTTAAGTTTTTTGCTTAACTGCAGTGATAGTGTTTTGGATGCCATTGGATGTCCTTGTTTGGATGCTGGGTGGTTGGAAATGCACTGTTTCGAAGCTGAGTACAGTTGGCGATGATAATTAGAGGCATAAAAGAGATAAAACTCTGAAGGACAAATGAGTTGAAGAAGATGCAGTGATTATGACTAAAGTACTGGATGCCAAATTCTATGCTCCAACAAGTTCACAATCCCACTTCACAAAACGATAATAGAGGGCAATTTAATTAAAAGATAATGGAATAAATTAAGAATGCTCCAGTATCTTTGTATGCCCCAAGAGCATACATTTTCACCTCATAAAAGTCAACCCAGGAATCTTTCTTATCCAAATTGAAACAGTCTATAAATATCACACATTTCGGATAAAGTATACTGAAACAATACGGGTAGAAATGTTTGCCTAAATTATTTTCTCAGGTGGAAAGATAGAATTTTTCATTTAAAAATGAACTATACAAGTCACAGTAAGAGGAGCAAAATTCACTTGCAAAATTCGCTCTGTCAACTTCTTCATAACGCATTATTTGAGTGCCAATGTTTGTTCTAAGACATCAAAGCCAATGGCTGAGTTCACCTCTTAATGGCTAACCTCACAGAAAATAAAGTTTATATGAATTTTAAGTAGGACCTGTAAAAGCAGAGATATTTTTACTCTAGAGTAAGGTAGTGTTTGGGAGTTAGGACTCTGGGTGCCTGGGTTCATGTTCTACTTGCACTAATTCCTAGCCATATGGCTGCCTTAGTCAATCTAGGTTGCTGTAACAAAATACCATAGACCAGGTGACAAAAGGTCAAATATTCATTTGTCATAAATGACAAATATTCATTTCTCACAATTGTAGGGGCTGAATGTCCACGATCAGGATGCCAATATGGTTAGGTTCTGATGAGGGATTTTGGACTGCTGACTTCTTGAGGTATCATCACATGATAGAAAGAGCTATAGCTCTCTGTGGTTTCTGTTATAAGGGCATGAGTCCCACTTATGAAGGCCTCACTCTTACATCTAATCACCCCACAAAGGCCCACCTCCTATCATAATCAAGTGGAGGGTTAGGATGTCAACATGAATTTGGAGGAGTCTGTAATGGTGACCTTGGGCAAGTTGCTGAATGACCTGTTTTCTGCTTACTCAATGAGTTAAATGGATGCAATAATGGTTCTTCCTTATAGACCCATAATGAGAACTAAATGAATAAATTAGTGCTTGTATAGGGCATGGTCCTTAGGAGGCACTCAATAGCTCTTAACTACTATTAAATCTTAACATGATTTGGGCAAATTCAGATTCTCTCTTTTTTGGGCTCCAGGCAAATCTTGGGGTTACTGAGTATCTGTCTCAGTGTGCAATATATTGGAAGTTAGGCTACGACTTATCTGGCCATATTTAGAATTGGCAGGTCTGGTCAGACCATGTGGATAACTTAGAGGTGATCCTATGGACTAATGCAAGCCTGGTGAAACCCCATTCCTGGGATTCACTATGCTTCCTGCACTACAATGTAGTGCTACTGCTATAGTTTGAACTATAGTTTGCCTCCCTCCCCCAGATTCAATGCCCAATGCAACATTGTCCTTTAAAAAGTGCTCAGGTCATGGGGACACCACCCTCATGTATTAATTAAGGCTGCTATCCAGGAGTGAGTTAGTTATCACAAGAGTGGGCTAGTTATGAAAGGAAGGAATTCAGCTTCTGTTCCTCTCTTGCACAAGCTCTGATCTTGTGATGCCTTCTACCATGTCATTATGCAGCAAGAAAGCCCTCACCAGAGGAAGAAAGGGAAAGGGAAGGTACTAGGGAATCAGGTTGATCTCACCTGCTGTCCCCATCCCTTCTACTGTGTCTTCCACCATGGCACTAATCTTCAGCCTGTGTGTTAGGTGCATGTACAAATATGGCATAATGAATGCCACTCATATATAATTATACACTAATAGGTATATAACCATATACCTATTAGTGTATAATTATATACCTACAAAGCCCTTGTTAGATGCAGCCCTCCTGAAATGTGAATCAAATAAACATTTATTGTTTATAAGGTATCCAGTCCACAGCATTTTGTAATAGCAGCAGAGAACAGACTGTAGGGAGGACATGCATTTTTAAGTCCTTTCTATTTCTTCAGTCCTCATAGGGTGGAGAAGTTGAGAGCTTTACTGGGGTTTGAGCACCTTGGGATTTAATTGCTTGATACCTTTCCTCTGCACTCCTCTTCTTCCTCTCACCTGCTATCCCCCTCCCTTCTACTGTGTCTTCTACCATGGTGCTAATCTTCAGCCTATGTGCGTTTCCTTGATGATTAGGGAGGGCCAAGGTCTCCTACCACTGTGAAGAAAATGCAAATGGTTTAAATATTTTAGAACTGATTGCTGAAAAAAGGAATGATTAAAGAGGAGACAGCATTTCCTTTTCCAGTTCCTCAGGATGATGTTGGATCTGAGACATCAGTCCTCCCACCTGTCTGTGCTTGGACTTGCCCAGGCTGAGCTCTTGGTCCCGTGGATAGACAGCAAGTGTTGAGTGAAGGGAGTGGGTGTGCTGTGTTTGTTCTCATTCAGAATTCAGAGATTAGACACTGTGAGACATGTGGGGGAGTAGAATAGGTAAAGAATACAGAATCAAAGGCCTGAGGTAAGAAATCCCACTTTTATGCCTTGCTGGCTGTATTATCTTGAGGCAGTTTTCTGACTTCTCAAAACTTTGTCATATGTGTGAGAAGAGAATAATAATGCCCAGACATAGGATTTCATGTGGAATAAATACAATAACATATGCACACAGCAAATCTCACAATGAATGGTACTAGTTACTATTAGAAATCTTCACTTTTGATACAGGTAAGGTGGCACATGTCTGTAATCCCAGTGACTCAGAAGGCTGATGCAAGTTTGAATCCAGCTTCAGCAGCATAGTGAGACCCTAAGCAATTTAGCAAGACCCTGTCTCAAAAAAATAAAAAATAAGTAAAAAAGGGGCTAGGGATGTGGTTCAGTGGTTAAGCACCCCTGGTTTCAATCCCTGGTACAAAAAATAAATCTTCATATTTCATATTCAAGTCTTCTTCCATGCCTCACAAAAGATTGAACACACACAGAAGATAATGGTAAAGTGGAGGTACCCTAGAGGTAGCACTGCAATACCAGGACTGGCTATTTACTCCATCTTTTGTTCAGGGAGATATGAATGTATGTGCACAGTGTTCTTCAACAAGTATTTGCTGAGTGTGAATCAACGTATCAACAGGGTTGCTATTCAGAAATCAGTAAGATAAAATCCTGGATCCAGGAGGAGGGTAGACGTGGAGTCACTCATATTGGACAAGATAAAACTCAGTGATAATCAGAAACAACTGGTTCATTGAAAAACCCCAGTTCATCTCAGTGTAAACACAGAACAATTTTGTTTCTCATACCAAGCGCCTTCGTTTTCCCTTATGCCTGTCCTTTTTCTTCTTTTCTTTGAACATTTTGGGAATCTTCTAAAATGAGTTTAAAATTTTAATCACTAAAATTTTGAATCTCCCCATCACATTTTGAGATCAAAATTCTCTACTTCCCTTCCCTTTCATTTATGCCCTAGGTCCTTTACTATTTAAGGCAAAGAGAGGTGAGAGACAAACCTTCATAGCTGTGTTCAGGGTTGTTTACAGGAAGGCGGTTCCTGACTTCACTCTGACCTGGAGGCTTTGGAGTATACTGTGTTTCTCATTTTCCTGGGGGTTGAAATTCAGCTTCACCAGGGTTCTCCCTCACTGGGGATCCTCAAACCCTTTGCCTATGTTGGATTTTCATATGTTCAGTCACAAAGAGGCATGGAGACATCCTCTGAGTGTCCCATAGATTTGGGATGAGTGGCCTGCATTTTTTCAGGGGCATGCACCACCTTCTGCACACGTAGGCTGCTCTACCAATTCTCCAGTCATCTTTGTCCTCCAGACGCAACCAGAAATCAGTGTCTATGATCAGTTAGGTTGTTTAACTACATGTTTTATCAGACTCGACCCAACAGGGCCTTGCTCATGTTTTCTGGCTGTACTGATTAATCTGTGTGTCCTTTTGCTGAGCAGCCTACAGCAGAAGATGAATGCATACCTCTTCTTATAGGTTCCCACATATGACTACTGACCCTGATGAACGCCACCAACTAGCTTAGTTTGGGGCATGCGAAGAAGGAGAGGGAAGAACTTCTACCAGCTTTGACTTTTGTGTTTTCCCACGTTCTCATGTCAATTTTTAGTGGGTAAAGGGAAAAAATGAGTTGTTGTTTGTAGGACCTATTTTACTCTTTTTTTATGCACATGTCTTGGTATCTGGCCTCTAATATATGTGACTCAGTAGGATGTGCTTATTTAGTACTTTGACTCAGCTTTGTGCTTTAAGAAGAGACCCTATCAACATCATGTAGAAGGCACAATATCATTCTTCAGAGAAACAAATGGTGGAAATGACTAATTTTTCTCAAGCTACTTAGAAGAGCTTCTCCACCTGCTCCCATGTTTTACAGCACCTCCATCTTGGTTAGAGCTCATGGTAGGATTTTTGGCAAATATTTTTTATTTATCAATAAGTGTCAATAATCCTGAATTGAGCTGCTGCCCTCTGCAGTGGTTTCCAAGATGGCAACATGCTGGTGCAGAGGAAAGACACAGTCCTTTGTCTTAGTCTGTTTTGTGCTTTTATAACAGAACGATACAGACTGCGTAGTCTATAATTACCAGAAATTTATTTGGCATATGGTTCTATTTATGTGGCATAGATTGGGAAGTCCAATAGTAGGAGGTGAACCTTTGGCATGGGCCTTCTTGCATCATCCCACAGTGGACGATAGAAAGGCAAGAGAGGGTGAGAGAGTGTAAGGGGGCAAACTCACTCTTTAATAAGGAACCCATTACACAACAAGGAACTCACTCCCATGATAATGGCATTCACCTACTCCATCCCTTATGGCATCATTTCCTCTTAAAGGTCCCAACTCTCAGTGCTATTGTATTGGGGATTGTTTCCAACACATGCTTTTTGGGGGACACACTCAAACCATGGCACCCATTGAGGGAGAAATTTACAAGTGCAAGTAATGTGATCCTGAAGTAGTGGAGAGTTCTTCCAGAGCAGTTCCAACCTGGTGGAAGGGCTTGTGGAAATCTTCTCTAGGGGATTGAGGCTTAAGCACAGACCAAAGGGTGAATGGAAACCAGCTGAGCACAGAAGGGGGCAATTGTTTCTAGACCAAAGGAGTGAATGTTCAAAAGACAGAAAGAAATTTAGGATGGCTGCAATGTGAAGAGCAGCATGTGCCAGATAGGGTGGGAAAATGGGTAGTGGTTAAATCAGCTATCATAGATCTTGTTTAGAATAGAAGTAAAATGAATGAATGAATGAATGGATGGATGCATGAATGAGTGAATGAATGAAAACTCTTCCATTAGGCTCATCTGTTCTTCCAAAGGACAGATAGTGGTGCTGGATGGATTAGGTGGTTGTGCTCCCCTTCACAAGGACCCCCCACCATTCTCACGTGGGAAGTGAGGCTATTTGGGAATAAAGAAATGCTAAGTCTCTGGTGGAGAGGCTTCCTTCCTTCCTTGTTTCTTTGTATTGTTATACTTTCATTGCCCTTCCCAGCTCTATCCTTCCTTTTACTTTGATGTTTCTTTCTCTCTTTGTGTCTTATTCCTTCTGTAACCCTCCAGTGACCCTGCGTTGATTGGGTTTGCTTATACACAAATGCAATTTTAATTCTTTTGAGGAAAGTTGGGCCATAATTATTTAGTTGCTATTTTTCCCATTAGGGCTATCTTTGCAGGCTTTGAGTTCTCTGTGGAAACATAGACTCTTCTGGAAGTGGTTATATTTTATTGTGTGGATATCAGTAATCCAATGATGTCTTTTCTAAAATATCTGCCTTTTTCCTCTGTGTGCTATGTACAAAAATATTAGGCTTGCAGTGAGCCAATTGCCTTGAGTTAGTGACAGCATGCTTTCCTCTGCTGAAGTGAAAATGTTTTTACCTTGGGAAATATGTCTGAAGATGTCATGTTACTGTCAATTTTTGAAGGAATAAATACCTCTTAGAAACAGCATCAGCACATGCAAATCACCCAAATGTTTTTGGTTTCATTTCCCTGCTAAGGTTATGTCAGGGAAGCTGCATTGTCTCCAAAGGGTCAGGGTAAGTCTTACAGTTAGGATTTTTCTGATTTCTTTGGCGCTCTGACAGTCCAACTTTTGCAACTGGGTGACAGCACAGGCTAATAACTTTGCTTTTCTCAAGGTCTCTGTCATTTGCTTGGATTTATCCAACTCCTTTGTTGAAAGGACCTACATCTATTTCATGAAAGAAAACCAGACTAAGATCTGCTTACAACTTTAACCTATTTTCTAATATATAAGATCCACTTTTCCACCTGTTGGCTTATAGGCAAAACACACTCTCCTAAATCTTTCTCCTACCTCCAGGTACGACAGAGAGATGAACTTGCAGAATGGTCTAAGGTTTTCTGTGTCATTGTTCAAGCCAAATGCTTGTCTTCTTTTCCTTCTGCTGTGGTTACCTAAAGGAGATCTAACAAAACACAAGAAAGTGGTGAGGTTTAAAGGATAGTTATCAAAAAGTGATGATGATGAAGACCATGATAAAACTATAATGTGGATTTATTCTGAGCCATGTAAGGCTAAATTATGGGCCTATGTTATGTTATTCCACTCTTAAAACAAACCTTTGGGGAAAATACTATTGGTAGATAAAAAATATGCTCAAATTATTTAAAAATACAAACAAAATGGAGTGAACAATAAGAGACAGATCTAGAATTCAGACTCATGTGTGTTTAGTACCCTCATGACAATGATAAAGAATTTGGAGTTATATTATATGGGCCCTTAGGTTTGATGTTTTTGTTTTTGTTTTTCACTTAAAATAGGTTTATGTATACTTAAGTTTGGAAAAAAAAGTATGATATAGTACTTCTTACAAAATGGAGTCATTGACCCCCATCCCTCTGTTTTTGGCTATGGTATTCCATATAGCACATAAACTCTTTGAATCTCACTTCCTCATCTGAGCTTCAAAGGCTTGAATGTCTCCTTTGAAAACAAATGGATCTTAAAAAAATTAAAAACTAAACTTTATTAACTGCTACATGTAGTTTGTGTAGTTGTACAAAAATTTGTTTTATTAGTACAAGGTTGATTACTCTTTTGTAATTAGAAGGTCAACTACAGAATTATATTCCTAATGATGTCTTTGATGTGATGTTATTCACCTTACACATTTTGAGTATGAGATACTCATTCTAATGAGAAAGGCAAAAAATATAAAAATATTTAAAAATATGAGTATTCCAAAGAAATTCAATTTCTTACTCATTTTATACATGGTGCTTTGTTATATTTACCTGTTGAATGGCAGCTCCCCAACTATTACAAACACAAGCAGTTCATAAAGCAAAGATGAAGTTGCTGTCTGTGATTGCTTTCTGGTGGAGCTGATGGATCTTTCAGGAAGTTTCTGCAATGAACTGTCAAGATTTTTGCCTGGACAAGGGTCTCATGAAATAGTAAAAGTGAAGGCCAGTGAAGACAGCAGAAGACAGCATGTTGGAGTGGGAGCTAAGCAGATTGACCACACAGTGTCCCAGCTTGTGTGAGGCAGGGCCTCGCATCCTACACTGATGTGGTTTATTCCATGTCATTACAGTAGAGGCTGCTAGAGAATGCCCTCCTCCACAGCCAGGTTGTCCTCTTAGCCATTTATGTTCTCCCACAAATACCTTGTGTTTCTGTACCTGGAAGAGTATTCTTCCAGTAGTGGAGGTGGTATGGTCATGGTAGGAGGGGAAGAAATGGTGTTAATGTGATAGTTTTTATCTACCCTCCACTCCCACAAGGCACCTGGACTTCCTGGTGCATTATCTCATCTACTATTTGTTACAACCTTATGGAATTGCTTCCTCTTTCAGTTCATAGGTCTGGCATAAGGAGAGATCATTTTCATCGTTTAATAAAGATTTATTACAATTTCTTGGACATTCTTTCAATTGATTTTTGTCATGTAAATCAACATACCATGAAAATTTCATTCATTCCAACAGATTTATTAACATCTCCAACAAAATGTGCCTATTAAAAAATAAGAGGAAACTATAGTCTTCAAAGAAGTCAATTGTAATATTACAGCAAACATAAGCTCATTAATCAATGTTTTCTTTTGTCAGTTTTGAGTTCAGAAAGATCTATGGCCACATGACCCTCATGTGCATTGGTGTTGAGAGCAGCTCTGTAGCCTTGGTCTTCCTGACTCTGACTCTGACTCTGACTGATGTTTCACCCACTGGTGGCTTTTCCATCTCTCTTAAGGCTCTGCTGCCACACTGTGGGGAAATACAAAATAAAACATTAGCTCCTTGTCATCTTACTAAGGAAAAATGGCCATTTACAATTCCTTAGTTTCAATTAAATATAACTAATATTAAAGTAGAAACCCTTTAAGTCAAAGGGTGATGCTAAGCAAAGCCATTTATAGAAGGAGCAGTGTACTATATTAATAGAGTTCTTTGTTGACTTTTTGGATAATGAGCTCAATTCAAAATATGGTCACTCCAAGAGAGGGAGCCCGGTGTAATGGAGTAATCAAGCTTTCAATGCTGAGTAAAGCCTTCCTCTCTCCCTCCCTCCCTTCTTTTTTCCTTCCCTTTCTTTCTCTTTATCCTTTCTTTTTTCTTTCCCTCCTTCCATTAAAAATCGAGTATTACCTTGAACCAGATATTATTCTAAATGTTATTAATACAAATCAAATTAAATGTGATCTGTGGGTCTTCCTAGAAACCCTTTTCTAGTGATAAATAAAGGTTTATAGAACAAAAATGAGAATATTAAGGCAGTCTTGAGAGTGTTATGCACAAGATCTCAAGGGCTCCTAAGAGGCAGCTTCCAAAGTCAGTTTCCAGTATTTGCAGTAAGTTTTAACATTTTACTCTGAGAATCTGAAATCCCATCCTCCGGTGACTGTTCACTACTTTATGTGGTTGCCAGGAGCTCCTGTTGTTTCCCCTCTTTGGTTAAAGGCATTTGAAATGTATAGGAATTAGGGAAAGTCATTATCAAATCACACTTCCCTACAATGTCAATCCATCAGTCATTGTCATTTCAAAACATTTGAAAGATTTTTTTTTAAGGAGCTTTCCCCTATGTATCTTTTTTTTAATTTTTAAATTTTTTTTTTATTTTGGTTCATTGTACACAAAGTAGAATCATACAATTTGCATATTCATACATATACATAGGGTAATGATGTTTGTCCCATTCTATTATCTTTCCTTCCTTGCCCCCTCCCACCCCTCATTTTTCTCTATACAATCCATCCTTTCTCCATTCTTCCCTTACATCCCCCCATCCCCACTATGTGTCAACAACCACTTATCAGAGAAATCATTCAGTCTTTGGTTTTTGGGGTTGGCTTATTTCACTTAACATGATATTCTCCAACTCCATCCATTTACCTGCAAATGTCATAATTTTATTATTCTTTATGGCTGAATAATATTCCATTGTGTATATATACCACAATTTCTTTATCCATTCATCTATTGAAGGGCACCTAGGTTGGTTTCACAATCTAGCTATAGTGAATTGGGCTGCTATAAACATTGATGTGGCTGCATCACTGTAGTATGCTGATTTTAAGTTCTTTGGGTATAGGCCAAGGAGTGGGATAGCTGGGTCAAATGGTGGTTCCATTCTGAGTTTTCTAAGGAATCTCCATATTGCTTTCCAGAGTGGCTGCACCAATTTGCAACCCCACCAGCAATGTATGAGTGTACCTTTTTCCCTTGAAAGATCTTTGAATAGAAAGATGACATTTCCAACATTCTCTTCTTCTTTTGTGCATCTGCATTTTTTATCTATGTAATGCAATATTGGTATTTCTCTATATTGAAGCATCTTTAGAAGTTACATCCAAGAGTGAAGACTTCCACAAGGTATTAAAAATTGAATACAAAGAAATAAAATGTTGCTTCAATGGGCATACAAAATAGCATTATGATACTCAGCCTCTATCAGTATTTTTCAGGTTATAAATTGATAGCTACATCCTGAAAGTGATTTTCATTTACTGTTTCTACTGTTTTCTAGTATGAAGTAACTAGAAATACTTTTATCTATTTCAAATTAATAAACTGGGAAGCAAGACTAAAATATCCAAGTTGGTTTGGGAGATTTAAAGAAGAGAATGAATTATATTTGTTGAATACATATGTGCACAAGAAAGTTTCAGAAAATTTATAGTCACTAGTTTATATAAAACTCAAAAAAAAGGAAAGTCATCATATTAGTTCCATTCTAGAGACAAGAAAACTGAGTCTTAGTATAAACACTTGTTTAAGATTTCATAACCAGAAAATGTC
Organism: Glaucomys volans; assembly: GCA_020662805.1. Taxonomy (NCBI): domain Eukaryota; kingdom Metazoa; phylum Chordata; class Mammalia; order Rodentia; family Sciuridae; genus Glaucomys; species Glaucomys volans. Next base: position 629,265 of record JAJEJO010001548.1, read on the forward strand.
AGGATATAGGTAAAACCAGAACTCATATTCTTCTGTTCTATCAAAAGGAATCATTTAAATATCTACATCCAAGTGAATACCCATTATCTAAACATGCTTGTGTTTATCTTTCAAGAGTAATACATGATCAGTGGTGGCAGTAGGATAAGTACAATGACCTTGTTTTAAACCATTTGAAAATGCATTCACTTATCTTTGAATTGCACACTTTTTTATTAAGTACACTTTAAATTAAACCTTTTCTTAAAAGTGAAAGAAAATAGTAAGCTAATTTAAAAGTCGGTAATCTAGGAAGTTCTTTTGAAGTGTAGGTCTCTAGAGCCAAAATTCATTAACATCAATTCAGTGGGAAAATAAAATGAAATAATTTAATGTTGACTCTTTGCATGATGTGGAATGAATTGTTGCCATTCTTAAATACATGTTAGATTTACAGTCCACTGACAGGGAAAGTAAACAAAAAGCAGATGGTGGAGAGAGTCTAGTGTGTGAGCTGAATTTTGGCTCAGACAAAGGTCCTGCATGGGAAGAGCAAAGTCTAGGAAGGTGCTGGGCAGGTGTTAAAGTAGGATGATGGCTGATTAGACGGTGATGGAGGATTGAAACTGGACCATTACATACTTTTCCTCCCCTGAAATGGATAATAATGGTACCAGGCCATAGGGCTATTGAGAAGGTTAAATGTAGTAATGCATATAACACTGTTGATCCCAGGAATGCTTTTGCCACAAAGTACCCGCTTGATAAATGTTAGCATTTATTATTATCTCAGCAAGCAATGAAATTAAGTAGAAATGGTACAAGCTATTGTATTGTCATATCAAGTTTTCGAGATCAGATTTACATCATAATAGCTATGTGGCATGTTGGTGAGATAAGTTAATGTTTTTAAGACTCAACTTCCACATTTGCAAAAAGAGAATATTGATTACACTACCTGTGCAAAGCTTTTGTGGGGTCAAATGAAAGTTTTTGCAAAAGGCCTTTAAAATACAAAGAGCAACTCAGATGCTAATAAACATCACCATCAGTTTCTGTCTCCCCCAAGCGCATAGAAATCTCTAGTTTAAGTCCATTTGAGTAAAATTTTAATATAAAATAATATGAAGTTTACTTATTAGCTGTGCTGAACTTTTCTATCAAACATGAATCCTGACCTATAAGGAGAAAATCCCTGCGAGTACTCTGCAGATGCTTATTGAATGGAGAGAAGGAGAGTGAGGCTTAAGGAGCAGAGAGAGCAGTGCACAGATCAGGAATCCATGTGGATGAAAGTACCACAGTGTCCACAGAGAGTGAAATCAGCTATGAGTTAGTGTTTTTGTATAATGAGTTTGGAAGGTAGTTTCCTAGTGTTGGACCAGCTGATACTGTAAGACAGCCCCCTCCAACACTCTGCTCCCCTGTACTGCTCCTGGTTTTCCTGCCATGTCCCATAACAGCAGACAGCCATGTGTTCAAGGCAGGAGAAAGTGGAAAAGACTGGGGTCAGCCTTATCTGCCCCTTACAAAATGAGTGCATGCCTTCTGAATATCCTCAGGCAACTATTCTTTTGTACCTTAAAAATGGGAGTACTTCACATGGCTACTCCTGGCTGTAACTAAAGATGAATATTTAATTGGACATCTGGTTACTCTGAGCACTATCTGAATTATATTAACAAGGAGTGTGGGGAAAATGGATAGGCATCTAGCAGTGCCCACCACCCTGTAGTCTATGGGAGAGGAACCGTTCCTGATGGAAGGTGTAGGAGCTCTGGCATGGTAAGCATGAAGGCATCTCTGATGAGCTTGGAATCTTATTATTTGTGTATGTATTTCTGGGCTTAGAAGCAAAGAACAGAGTAGAGTAGATGAAAACAGAGAATTTTGAATTGGTTTTAAAAAATGGAGTTAGAAATTAGCTTTAAATAGTAGAGTTTATTTATTTTTTTATTTATTAAATTATTATTTATTATTTATTATTAAATTATTTAATTTATTTATTTTTGAGAATTTTCTCTGTGGTAATTGATGAGAAGGCATCAAGTGCTGCATCCTTAGGTGAAAATACCTTATTCCTAATCCAAACTTTTTTGCAATCAAAATAAATACTACCTATTCTAAACCTAAGGAAAGGTGACCTTATGTTCAGATGTTGTGATAAGTGTTGTCCAGGACTAAAACTTATAAAGAAATTTGGCTAAATAATCTTAGTTCTAAACAATGACTTAAACACCTTTAACTTCTAGGGATAAAAAGAACTGTCATTAGATGCAACCTATTTGGTCAAACTAAATGCTTTATAAAAAGTGGTTCTGCAGAAATTGTAAAACCTCTTTGGTCTGGGTCATAGAATGGGCCTGGCAAACCTCAGAATGTGTTAGAAGTGAATTGGGATTTGATTGATTTTTACTATTGCTGAACGTCTGGTTTTTTGTTTTGTTTTGTTTTGTTTTGTTTTGTTTTGTTTTGTTTTGCTTTATTTTCAGTAGAATGTGCTGAATCATAGAGATGACAGAAACAAATTCATCTAGGGTTCCTGTTATGTGTACTTCTGATCACAGGGAATCATGATAAGATGATATTTTTTGATTATACTAGTTCATCATAAATATCTTTGTAGAATTTGGAATCAACAGAACCAAAGGCAAATTGTCCTGCGTGGTTAAACTGCCTCCTTTTAGCAACTTTGTTTCAGAGAAGCAGTATTTGGCTCCAGCACCACCCAGTGACAGATCTAAAAATTGCATGTTATTAAGGTGGGCTAGGATCTTAGAGTTTCTAGCTCTTCTATTGTACATACAAGCCCAGGCCATGTGTAGCCAAGGACTGCTTGAAATGTGGCTGAGACTGAAATAAACTGTTGGTTAAAATGCACACTATCTCATCAATAATTTTTATATTGGTTTCAGGTAAAAGTGAAAATACTTGCATTAAAATAAATCACTAAAATTTTTCACCTGCATGTTCTTATTATTTTTAAATTGGCTGTTAAAATATTTAAAATTATACTTATAACTTCTATTTCTATGGGGCCATGCTAATGTAGAGATTTGATTGTGTGGTTTTCCCCAAGTAGCAAATTTTGTAAAAGTATGTGAGTAAGAAAGCTGATGTAAACCATGTGAATTAGTGCAAGAGAACATGTTGAATAACAAGTAAAGTGACAGGAAAAGCATGTCTAGATTTCCTTTTTATGTATACTCTGTTCATGGGGAATTTTAACTGTTAGCAGATTTATTGGGTATCAAACTGTCTATATTGAGAATTCACCAGGTGTTGGGTGTTTTGAGACTCTGCAAGCATTTGCTCACTTGCACCCCACAAAAAACCTATGAGGCAAGAACCTTTGTTATTTTTATTTTGCATAAAACAGAGTGAGGTAAGAAAATTAAAAACCTTGTCCCAAGCCACATGTCTATACAAAGGCATCTTGGGATTTGCTCCCAGAGAGTTGATTCTAATATCAACATTTCTTACTGTTGCTCTCCTATCAAAAAGAAAGTATTGGTGAAAAATAAAAATCTCACTGGCTATAGGAAAATGACTTTAAGGATATGTCCACCCAGAAGTTAGAAAGTAGCCACAGATTGTTGCTAAATTCTTAGTTATTGCATACTTATTAAGATAATTCAAATATATTTAGTGAAGAAAAATGTCAGTTTAAATACTGCCATTCAGGTTAGCCTTTGATTAATTTATATTTACCAAAATTAGGAAAAACCATAAGGAAAGTAAGATAAATAAAATGCAGCGTTTTTCTCTTTTAGGTGCTCAGAGATTGAAGAAATTGGATCCATAAATAAATTATATCTAGATGAAGTATAGGAAGGAAAGAACCTGGAGGGGATGGTTTTAAGGAGAGTTTTGGAGGAAAAACAGAATTTGTCAGGTATAAAAGAGAAAACCCAGAGGTCCATGCAGAAGGGACAATTTGGTCAAAGTTATATAATTATGAAATAGCATGACACATGCAGAAAACCAGAATATTGTTTGAGCTCACAGTTGTTGGAAGGGATGCTAGTCTGATGGGGTCATCTTGAAGTTTTTACTGAACTAAAAAACTTGTCTGCCTGAAAGCTTATCAGTAGAATAATCTATGTATGTGAGATGATAAGTTCTCAGTTTAATCTAAATAATTATTTTTTCTTTAGCTATAATATTGAATTTTTTGTGATGAGATAAATCAAAAGGGGAAAAATCTGAGAAACTATAGTTTCATTCACATTTGAGTTCAAAAACATGTCTTTCTAAACTTTAGAATGCTCTGTAGTCCTTGTGGAGATGAAATAAATCCATGTATGTGACTTGACTTTGAAAAGAGCCCAGTTCCAAGGAGGCTTTTACAGTGAGCATTGGCACCTTGCATCTGAGTCAGTCAAGTCATTTAAAGGCCTATAAGTTTTTAAAGTTAAATGCTTTTTTATGTTATTGTACTGCAGTAAATATTAAAGAGGTTTTATTGACTCCATCACTATAAGATTGATAGATTTGTCTATGAGGATTTTTGAGATCACAACAAACCAGTCCATTGATTTAGACTCAAAAGCACAGTAAATTTGGTATAATGGTCAAAACACATATATTCATGTAGGCAGACTGATCTTAATTGAAACGTCATTATAATTTGACGTACTTCATTACTTATTTTTTCCTTTTTGGAGGTACTAGGGATTGAACTCAGGGACATTCCACCACTGAGCCACATCCCCAGCCTTATTTTGTATTTTATTTAGAGACGGGATCTCACTGAGTTGTTTAGTGCCTTGCTTTTGCTGAGGCTGGCTTTGAACTTTCAATCCTTCTGCCTTAGCCTCCCAAGCTGCTGGGATTATGGGTGTGTGCCACTGCACCCAGCTGTTTACTACTTTTTAAAAAGATCTCAATGGGTATGTAAGATATCACCTGGCAATATGAGATGAAGCCCAAAATATCCTTTATTTTCAACTTGAGGAAACAGAAAGATTCAGCATAGACTTCCTCATATTGGTAACTGATGAACTAATCTTAAATAAGAGCTCTTGATCTTCAATCAATTATATAAAGATGAGTCTCCAGCTTTGCTTTTCCAGATTGAGTACAACTTGTGCAATATATGAGGGTGGATGGATTAAATCATGCAGATGAGGTTTAAAATGCACACGGTATTTGAGCCCTAGAAAGCCAGCATGTGAGGGTTTGTGGGTGCCTGGAAACCAGCATTTTAAACAAAGATGAAATAATTTTAATGGTTCTCATGTTTGAAATGATCAGGCTCAGTTTGTGGTTGCAAAAGAGACTATACATTTGGATAGCAGTAACTTTTGTATGGGAATACTCACTAACTACTTTTTCAGAGTCAAGGGCTGCCCCATGGTAAGCTCCAAGCTAAGACACTGCTCTCGTGAAGTGGGAAGCAGAACTTGCCACACGCACCACTATTCCCCTCAGTGCTTGACATGGTTCCACTGAGAATAATGAAGATTCTTGCAGGATCTAATCTTCTTGGAAATGTGAATGTGGCATGCTCCTTCTTCATTAAGTGATTTGGAACATAAAAATAATACTACTCAAGCCTTAATTGATTTCATATGTAATATTACCTTAATAGAAAGATCAATAAGAGTTGGGACAGACAACAAAATTTATTGTTTGTCCTTAGAATTATGACCACCACTCTCAGCCTAACACAGCCAGACTGCCTGGCTGTTTTAGCCCAAACCAGGATGTGTCCCCCTCTTAGTGAAACTGTTTTCACAGTTCAAGGACCAGAGTGGATTGCATATAAGATTGATGGGAAGCTATAACTTTCCCCTAGAGAATAATCTTTAAAGCCCTTAGATATAGGTCTCCTTTTCCTTTAGGTAGAAGTTATAAAAGAAAATAAGAAGTGCTTTTCTTAGAGGTCGTTTAACTAATTAACAAAAAGAAGTTCCACTTTATGTAAAATAGACGGATTAAAAGGTGGCTGTGCTTCATATCTGCCTTTGAGAGAGATGCCAAAAGTGTGGTTAATTGCCATGGTTGTTTGTTATTCTTGACTCAACTTTAAACCACGATGTGCTAAACCTATATAATTTATGAGGATGGCTTCTGCTCTTATTGTTCCTAGTAAGACAAAAACCAGAACCAATTAAAGGTTTCATGATGTTTTTCTTAGAGGAATAGGAGAAGTTATCTTATTTTGATTATACTTATGCCCATCAGATTCCCTCAGAGCTTGCACCACCTGCCCTTTTATGTAACCTCAAGTGAATGTACTCAAGCAGAATGATTAGAGATCGTGTGTGAAACAGTAAAGTCAGAACTTAGAACTTAGCAGTGAAACAGTAAACTTAAAACTTAGCCTCAGATCTTTGAGTCTGTGTTGCCTTATTTTCCTCATTGAGGATGCCGTCCCCCTCACCAAGCTGTGCCACAACCCCTGCTAAGGCTGGACCTCAGCAAGAACTCACCCAGGGCTGTGCATTCAGCCATAGTTCATCTTGCCTCAACTTCCCAGGGAATTAAAGCATAACCATCTCCCTGCTGTTGTGCTCTGTGGCCATGCTGGCAAATCATTCCATTGATCACTTTCTTGATACATAGGGGGGAAAAAGACTTTGAAAACTGAGTTGAGATGAGTGATTTGTCTAATTTCCAGTTTGAACAATAAGTAGATTTAATCCCTCTGCATATTTTATGTTTTAAGTATAGAGATTATATTTCTTAATATAATTAATTGCTATTAATAATAATTCATAATTTATTAGGATAATTGAGGTATATGATTTCAGTTTTTGTTTGCATATTTGCCTCAAGCTATGTAAGGTACTTGTTTGTTTATTCTTTTATTATGGAGGCTTTCCTCCACCTCCACCTCATCCCCAAGAGTTGATTGGTATGATTGCTCTGAATCCTCAGAAGCATTTATTTGGGAGAATGAGGCTTATTTGGGAGAATGAGTGCTTGAAGCAAGGAAATCCAGGACACGACTACTTCTTGAGGAAGATCATATGTGTAAAATTGCAACTCAGTTTTCATTGTACCTTAATTCTCCCCCACCAAATATAATATGAAAGAAATGAACTATAGAAGCAGCATACATTTTAAAGGTTAAATTAAACCCAATGTAAGACAGTGGACTGGAATTTTATCACATTAAGTTCCATTTCAGAGTATACTGTCATGACTGCTAATGAGAGAACTTGTAGTTATGAAGGTAAAGTCCATTTCTGTAATCAAAAGATGTTTATCCACAAAAACTGGTAAAGGTAGATTTCACAAACTACAGGTATATGTGTCTCACAAAAAATCAGAATGTATTAGCAACTATGCAATTTTCAATGGGGGTAGGGAGAGAGAGAGAGAGAGAGAAAGAATACACATGTCAGAGATATTCTTATTTGTTTATGTGTATATGTAGTATTTTTTGAGTGTGGGGGAAATAGTGTCAAAGAGAGATTTAGATTTTCATTCAGCAAGGGAAATGTTTACCAAATATGTAAAAAAGGAAATATAGTTCACATTTGCAAATGCTGAAACAGGACTGATAATCGCTTTAAGCTTATTTATTCTTGAAATTCATAGATAAGAGGTCTACGTGGTCTTATATACAAACTGCCTCTTCCAGTTTTTAAACCTGAAACCTCATACCTGCATTTCCAAAAAGGGAAATTTGAAAAGTACATCAGGTCATTACAGCAGAGTTGAAACCCCTGCCATCTAAGAGTAGGAAGAATGCAGAAGACCTTTGACAGGGGCAACATCTTTCTGTTCTTTTGGCCTGACTTTTTAATTTTTTTCACACTAAATGGGACATTTGGAAACATTTAAGATATCAAATTGATAAGAAATGTTGAAGCATTTTAACATGTGAATGAGAAGATGGTGGATGTGAGGGTGACTGTTTTTTTTTTTTTCACATAAAAACAAGGAGAAAGAAGAAAGGTAAGGGTGTAGCACTGTGTCCTTTTTCAATGTGATTTCTGTAACTTCTTTCCTTTGTGTGCAAAATCATGTAAAGTTGTTTGTTAGCTCATTCTTTTATCTAATTGTTTTAATTTAGCAAGATGTGTGTCTATGTGTGTAGTGTGGAGCTAGAGCAAGAGGGAATCCAAGTATGAAGTCTGAAGTCTATGCACAGACTTGTCACACTACCTAATATCATGACATACTCAGGAGTTTCACCATGAACTGTGTGACTCTTAACATCAAAGGAAGGCAAGAAAACATGAGTAGATGTGGCTCCAATGTAAAGAATGCAAACTGTACACGGAATACTCTAAACCCAGAAGTTAGAGGTCAGGGGTCTTACCTAAATTTTATGTAATTGTTTCTATACCTGTACCTTAAACACTATTCCTTACTCGCATCTCTGTTATAAAGTTTGAGTTAAAAAAATGAAGCTCTGATATGAATGTCCATTTATGCTGAGAGGGGGTCATGCTCATATAGGAGTTTAGATACAATTTCCAGTGGAGAGTTTCAATCTGGCTTCCATGAATTCAAAGCAGGTTTTAATTTGACAAGGTATCAAGTAAAATTTTTAGCTGAAATAATCAGTTCAGATGAAGATTTATAGGCATTTTACATAGATTTTATCACAGTGACTTTACTGTTGATGTTGAAATTATTTTTAAAAAAATCTTAGATTTATTTCCCATACATTAAAACAAAAATTTCTACTGATATAAACCTGTAAACCTCTAATAGACAATGTCTCTTTTTGTATCCTCTCTAATAACAAAATGTCATGATCAAATTACATATTAAGTCCACAAACTTTAATTTAATTCTTCTACAGCAAAGATAATGATTAGTACTTTATAGGAAAAGTATCTCATGATGAGTTACATGAGTCTCATGAGGTTCCTTAAGTTCAAATAAGCTAATGAGTGACAGATTTCATAAAATGAAACCCAGAAAGTAAAAACTTGTAAACCTTTTCTCTCACTTGTGCACACCCTCTCTTAACATATTAAAAGTTAGAAATCAAGTGATATTTTCTGTCAGTCATCTCTGTGGTAGATTCATGGAAGTGTGTATTTCCAAGATGGACACAGAAACTTAAAGACTTTTAGAAACATCTGTATTATAGAAATCAAATGCTCAACTAAAAGGTAGTTGGTCTTTTTTTCTATTGTACACATAACTCCTTTAGTTTGCCTCCTACATGTTGGTCTTATAAAAGAATTTCAATGTTATCAACTTTTTGCTATGAACTTGAAATTTCAAATGATCTCAAATTTTATGAAGTTGTAAACTTTGCTTGAAGAAGAATATTAATTTTGTGTTTATCTTTCATTTTCCAAATGTGTATGTGTGAAAGAGAGGGAAAGAGAAATAGAAATAAAACATTAAAAACTAGCCTTATTTATTACTGAAAATATAAAACAGCTTTTTGAAGTAATGGTTACATTAACTCTGAAATCAAAATGTCTGTTCATATTATAATGCTGTATCTCAAAGTAATTGTAACTGTTGATTTAGATCAGTTTCCTGAAAACAGAATAGCTCTATCATACTGTCTAGATGCCCATAAAGAATCCCTCTAATTTCTCAGATATAACATTTATTACATAAAATTCAAATTATTTTTTGCTTTATATGAACCTATGTTTCATGCATTTGTCAAATTGATATGGTCTTAGATTTCTATGTGGAAAAACACGTATTTTTTTTAGTTTTTTCCCAATGATTTGTTTGATCTTTAAAAGATATGGCATAGGCTATTACATAGCTGCATTCATTTTGAATTATCCTCAGTGCATAGTTCATTTTCTTGAAGACTTTTACATGATGTGTGCAGAAGAGTTCTTGATAAAAAAGGTTGTAATATTGAGTAGTCTTAAATTGTGAACTGTGTTTTTATTGCATAAGTAACAAAGAAGATGGATTGTCCCTTTCCTGGTTGTGAGTTTGTCAGCTAGGTTTTCAGTATCTGGAAGCTTATGCATCAGAGTCATTATTCTTTATAATTTACTATGCCTATTGGAAGGAAACTAGACTTTATCCTGTGGGTAATGGAAAGCTACTGAAAATTGAGAAATGGAATGTAATGGTCAGACTTGGTTCTTAGGAAAGCATTCTCGCTGCAATGTGCAGAGAAGGTGGGGGGAGCCTGGAGACACTGAAACAATCATGCTACATCAGTCAAGAGCTGATGATGCCAAACCAAGATCAAGATGGCAGCACTGGTTTGGAGGGTGCTGGGTCTACCATGTCATTAGAGTCTCATTGGGTTCTTTCTTCCCTCAGGGCTTGAGGAGCTAGGCTCCTGGTTCTGTGTCCCCAGGCTGAGTTGTTCCACTAAATTCTGCAGTAAGGACAGGAAGCAGATGATTTATTTTAAGCCTCTATTTGGGTCCCTTGTTATTTCTTTGTTGAGTCTCAGAAATGTACTTTGGCCTATCTCTAGCACCATGGCTTCCCTTCTCTTCTGTGACTACTTGAAATCTCACTCCCAATCTGAGTTTTTTACACAGATGTATACTTCCATTATGAAAAGGAATCCAATGATTTAGGGTGACATGATAGGATATAGACCATCTTTTCTTGCCTGCTCAGTTTTAGTTATATCTTAGTCTGTTTTGATCTTCTAAAAACTTCAGTTTTTCATGGAGCTCTTCTCAAAGTATGGCCCTTGGACCATCTGCATCAAGCCATCAAATCTTGGACCAAGCCATCGGCTGAGGACTTTCCCTCTACAGATTATCAGTAACCATACATAGACCTCTGAAATGAAAATCTGGGGATGAAGCTTCAATCTGCTGTTTCATTGGCACTCCCAGTTATTTCTGATGTAGAAATCAACAAACCGACTTTGAAAAAACTAATTTAGGACCTACCAATACTGAAATGATGTTTTAATTGGATCATTAATTTTCTTTCTTCTAATTCTGTGCAGTTTATACTCTATCTTGTGGAAGAAATAGGGAATAAATTAGGTCTATTTGTTTAAACAGCATCTAGTAGTAATCAAATCAGAACTGGTAGAGAATGAAGTTTCTGTACAGAAAGAACATACAAAGGGTGTTTTGACTTATGGATTACATAGGGACCCAGTTTGTACCAAAAAAATAAAAAAATAAAAAGATGCGTGTTTAACAACTCATAATATTAACCACAAACCCTGAGCCCCTAACATCCATCATTACCTAGAGTCTTATCCCTGATGTCATTTCCATATTCTGATTTATCCCTGTCCTCCTCCAACCTCAGAAAGCACCTTTGATACTGTGTTTGCTGGGTAGTAGAATCTGTGCTAGGCAGAATTCCTTAATTTTTGTATGGTTTGAATGTCAAGTGTCCCCAGAGGTCAATGTTAAATTCTTGGTTCTCAGAGTGGGACTACTGGAATGTGGTGAACTCTTCAGGAGGTGGAGCCTACTGGGGGATCCATAGGTCACTGAGGATCTACCCTTGGAGGGCATTGTGGGACCCTGTTTTTTTCTTTCATTTCCATTGATGAGGTTAGAAATATGCTCAATCATGCATTCCCTGCCATTGTCCCCTGGCATGTCAACCAGAGGCCCAACACAATGGCCTGCCTGTTCTTGGACTGGAATCTCCAAAATTATAAGTTAAAATAATTTTTTTCTCTTTGTAAGTTAGTTATTTCAAGTATTTTATTATAGTGATGGAAAGCTGACTAACATAATACTTCTCAGTTTACCTTTCATGTTCTTTGCTCTTGTCAAATGGTGCTATTTTCCCCTCAGCCCCACCTCTAGTGCCAGAACCAGTAGCGGTCTGTGTCTTCCTTCACTCTCATTGCTACTTTCTGACTATTGTTGCCCCTCTCTCTTCCCACAGGCTGCTTTGGAATGCTTGTTGGTAGAACTTTTCCCCTCCAAGTGTTAAGATAGAGACCTTGTTGGAGAGGACTCAGCTGTGATTATAGGGAAAACATTTTATGGGGAGGCATCACGCAAGGGTCACTGTGTTACAAAACTGGCCAAGAAGTTTGCTCCAGGGAGATGCTGGCTGCTCTGCATTGCAGAACTGTGGTGCTGAGAAATGTACTCTGTGGAATTTAATCAGGCAAGTGCCCAGAACCAGGGAGGAAAACCCTTCTTCTGTAATGCCTATCTCACGCCCTCTACTGGTAAACCTTGTATCTGGCTAGTTGGCAACTGGACCCAGCTTCATTTTCACAGATCAATAAAGGATGGATATGGCACTCAGAGTCAATAATTCAATAAGGTACACTCGCACAATGTTTTCAAAATGTATTGGCTATTTATATCTTTCTCTAGTACCTTTTCTTATTGTTTCCCCTGGCTTATCATTTTTATTTTTTGCTTACTTGTGCTTCCCTAACACATTTTTGTTAAGTTTAAGATTGTACTACCCTTCGATAGATATTTTAATTTTGATATTAGATAGGTATTAATTAGATATTATAATTTTGAGTTGTATTAAGCCTTTAAACTAATTTGGAATGATTTGACAACTTTGCTATCTCTCGACTATCCAAATAAATGAATAACATAACTTCATTCAATTCTGTACATCTTACTAAACTTTCATAGTTTTTTCCTTAATGTAGGATTTTTTAAAAGATAGATTTCTGGTCAGTCTATTCCTAAATACTTAAAATTTTGAAACCAATCCCTGATAAGTTTTAATAGATTTTGAGTTAATTTTCCTGCATATTTAAAGCCAATATTATATTAACTAAAATTAATTTTGTCTCTTATGTGTCTTCTCATGAATCTGCTGATATTGAGGCAGTTAGAAGGATTGCCTAACCCAGCTCTGAGTCAGGGACCACTATGGTCCCTTACATTGTGTTTGATGATCTGGATCAAATTACTGAGTTACCATCTGACCTGCTCTGAAATTTGGGAGTAATGCTTGCTCTCATAAAATTGTTCTGAGGATTAAAGGAGACAGTGATTGTAAAATCCTTCATATAGAGTTCATAACTCTTTAAACCTGTCATAGGATAGAAAATGAACCCTTTTCCATTGTCCTTATGTTTGGGATTTTGTCCCAGAGAACAGTCCCAGAGCTGCCAGACAACCCTTCTGGAACATGCTGAGATGTTGTGTGAGTGAGAGTTTGAACTCCCACCCACCCTGTTAAACAGAAGCCCCAAATCTTTGAGGGATAGAATTTATTACCTTGATAGTGAGTTTTGGGTCTGTTTAGGAAGACCCTTGGCTTTTCTCTTACCCTCCATAGATGGGAAGTACATGTCCCTCTTAAGTGACAGATGGCATTTCCAAGAAACCATCTCAAGTGCACTTAATTGTCTACTAGATGGCAAACAGGTATCTTATTGCTTTGCTAGAAACTTGATGAGTAGCAGAAATTCAAGGGCTGTCCTTGGATGTATAATAGCCCCTTCTTAGATTGAGTGTTAGGGATTGGAAAAAAATGAACTTTTTCCTATTGAGTCTGTGATTCTGTGACCCTCTTATGCACATCATTTTATGTTTTTAATTTAATAAGTTATTGCTCTAAGTTTCATATTCTCTCTTGGGCTTTGAATTTTAAGTGACTGGCAGCTTACTCTGAATATATTATTTAGAATAGCATCTGAACCTATAATAAAATGAACGGTAGCACACTGATTAAGGCCAGCACTGATACAACAAGCAAATCCTAAAAAGTAGGTGACATGTCAGAACAAAGTTTATTTCTGGACCTTATAAAGTCCCAGCAGGTGTTTCTTATAAGCATAGATCTCTCTTTCAAATGCCATTTCAGGGATTCAATTTCCTGAATATCTGGTGGTTCCACTATTTTCAACATGGTTTCCAAAGTTGTTGGCAAAGGAGAGAATACATGAAGAGTGTTGCTAGGGAGTTCTGTGGTCCAGCAACTCTCACTTCTATCAGGGCCTGCTGGCCATTGCTTATTCACAGGCCATACCTGACAGCAAGGTGCCTGTATTGTGTCTTGGGGCATGTTCCCTGGAGGAAGAACAGATGGCACTGGTCAGCAGCAAGCCAGCCTCTCTGCCCCTGGCGTATTCTACCTATATTCAAACTATATTGCTATAATCATTTCTTTTTTAATTTTGTAAGTTCCACTTTAATGGGGCAATGACAGGGGAATTTTCTTTTCATTTCTAAAGCTTTGCACTTGCTGTTCTTGATGCTTTGAGTAATCTTCCAGAGGAACCTTAGGTCTCAACTCAGTACTTACCTGAGTGGCCTTTTCTTAACAATTGCAGGTTGAGCAGCATTGTGACCCATATAAACACACACTAATGCATGCCAAACCCAAACATCACATTTCCTTTACCCTAAATTTATATGTGAACTATGTAGGGAATGGGAAGCTCATGATAAATACTAGTTCCTTCCTTTTGCCTCAAGGTATAAACTGAGCACCTTTCTGGCCTACTCTAAAAAATGTTTCAGGTTAAGTAGAAATATTTTATTACAAAGAGATCTTAAGATATTAGGTGAAAAATACACACTTATTTACATTTTACGGTTTTTCAGAATGACTTTCAAGTGAATTTTATTTATTCTTTAGGAATCCTGTTTCCTAAATAAGATATATAATGGTATACAATGTGAATACTGGCTGATTCATGATTCAAATGACTTAAAGATTACTTTAGTAGTATTTTTGTTTTATTTTTTCCCCTTTGGCCTTGGTTCCTTGAAAATATTTTTAAGTCTCTTGGTAAGAGAAAATTTGTAGGTACTGGGATGGGGATGGAGTACTGTTGTGAGAAGGTAATGGACAGAGATTTCTATGTTCCATGAAAGTAAGTAAATGGGTACATTAACTGACTCTTCTCTTATTAGATCCAAATCCTAGAAGAGGACCAAACTGCTATTCAAATCTTTCTTCTCTCAAATATATCAACTTAATGTTAGCCCTTTTTGACAGCTGAATTGGCAAAAGCCCAGAGAGCTATGACTTTCCCCGTATTGCCAACCTGTGGATTTATGAGAATGGCTATACATCAAAGGTTCTCTTTTAAGTACATTGCCTACCCACATAAAATTGAGTCTCTCTCAAAACACACACACACACACACACACACACACACACATACATACAACTATGCAAAAATGAATTATTAGAACATAAACTATATTCAGCTTGAAAACCAATAATCACCCTAAACTTATCAAAGTTATCTCTTCAAATCAAAGAACTTTGGGAAGTCACATTTTTTTTTCATCCAGTCAAGATGGATGTATAAAAATATCACTGACTATACAGTTGAGTTCATTCTATGGACATTAAGTGAATAGAGTCCACCAATAATCAAAAGTCTATCTATGTGCCAGGGACTGTCTTCTGATTGTTGGGGAAACTAGTGACAACTTTTAATTAGAGGATGAACTTCAAATATCTACTCTCCAGTCCTATGGATCACCAGAGCTATTTCTAAGGATTGAACAGTCTGCAGAAAATAATAATGCAATTAAATGAATCCTTGATGTATTGGGCAGAAATTAGAATTCAACTGAAATGCTTAATAATTCCTAGGCTAAACCACCCTGAAATATAATGATGCTAAGTTTCTAGTAAGATACTCGTTAGTGCCACTGCAGAAGAAGAGAATTAATGTAATGCCCTAATGAGATTTATTTTCATTGCAGATAGATAGATCACTAAATTTCCTATAGCTGCTAAACAATAAAAATTTCTGTTTTTTTAAACGTCATTGGAAAGAATAACAATATCCAGGGCCTACCTTCTTAATCGGCTGGACGGGTGCTACTTTAGTGCAAGAGGGAGTTTAGTTTTGTTTGATTTTTAACTCTTTGTTCATAAATCCATAGAGCCTAGGATTCTCTTTTTCTTTGTTCTACTTATCAAATACATATCCTCTGAACTGCTGCCTCATTGCTGAACATAGTGCTAGGTGCTGATGATGACCCAAAGGAATTAAGTCATGGTCCTTGTCCCAGCCAACCTCATTCTCTATCCCATAAACATGTATATCAAATAATTATAATATTTGATGAGAACTATAGCATGACCATTCTACTGTGAGATGAAGGTGAGCCAGCCCACTCCAGAAGGTTACCTCAGAAGTCAGACATTTAGTACTGGGTACTGAAGGACATTCCCCAATGCTTAGTTTTGGCCAAATGTTCTTCATTTCTTTTGCTATAAACTTTCACTCATCTGTGCTTAGGCTTTTCCTCACAGGGTCCAGCTATCCCTTGGGAAAATACTGGCAAGACCTTGTAAACTAATACCATCAAATCTTACCAGCGAGATCTGAATTGAGGCCCCCATCCTTCAGCCCTTTTTTTTTTTTTTTTTTTTTTTTT
>JAJEJO010001548.1:658709-782217 GCA_020662805.1 Glaucomys volans
TCCTACAGCCACACCCACCCACCTATAGTTATCACCCTGTTAATCCATCCAAATGGATTCATTCACTGATTGCATTACAGCTTTCATGATCTAATCATTCCACCTCTGGACACTCTTGCATAGTCTTGCACATTGGCTTTTGGGGGAAAACTATAACTATAACTGACTGATAGGAGATACATTTAGAGATGCACAAATGCAATGTTATAAAAGCCCGTTGCAGACCATGTTAAGGATTTTAGACAGTAGTGAGAAATAATCAAATGGTTAAAAATGGAGGAAGCATTGGCATGTAACCATTTTGAAAAGCAATGGAATAATTACATTACTTGCTAATGTTTTAATTTGCACTGCCACAAAACTTAATGTTGCAGTATTTATCGATAATGTTTAATAGCATGCACTGATGAGGGTGTTGTGCCAACTGTAAAGATTTTATAGCTGAGAACTTCCTCCTTGCTAATTAATGTGTCATGACACAACTACATATGCATCCCATTCTTCTCTGTCCTCACGGAAATGTTTTATAATACCACCAAGATGTAGCAAAGAAACTCAATATCTTGCAGATTGCCACAGAATAGAATAATAGCTCTCCCAACCTTGTTATTTATTCAACAAATATATATTAAATGCTTACCTTATGTGAGATTTATGCCAGAGGCCATTTATGCAAAGATGAGGAAAAAGAGATGTTGACCTAAAATGCTTGGTATCTGGTGAAGGAGCCAAGTAAATAAATAAGCAAGTTGAGGTGTTCGAGTTGAGGTGAGAGAGTTTGTGGAAGGAACAATGGGAGATTAGAAAAGAAAGAGGCCAGTTAGGCCTTTTCATATGTGCCAAGTTGGACCAGAAAAGGACTTTTTAGATCAGGAGGCCCTTGCATTGAGTCTTGAATGCTAAGCTCATCTGCATGAGTTAGATGGGTCAGGCCATTTCTGTAGGGGCTATGGTTCATTTTGTAAGGAAGTGAGGAAGACCTGAATGAGTTAGGAGTTCTAGAAAGATGCCCAGTTCCATTGTGCAGTTTATGAGCAGTACCACTTTACTGATCAGAGCTCACAGCAAAGACTTTGAGGATGCCCAGACCCTCCCAGAGTCCCACACAAGTGTAGCTCTGCAGTGCGTAACCTATACAACTTTATAGTTCCCAAGCTAGGCAGGACTCCGCTCTCCTGCAAGCCAGTCAAAGTACTCTGTAAATCAAGTCCACCATGCCACTACCATCTTGCAGGCCTATCTTTTCCCTCAATTAGTTCTCAAATCCTTTAAACTCACTATAGGATTCGTTTGCGTATTATTAAAATTTCATTTCAATATCCAGTTTTTCTTGAGTCTTTATGCATTCAATCATTTATTGTGTATGCATCCTACAATAATTCTGATTTTCCAAGTATCAGTTCTCTCTCAGAACTCTCTAGACTATTCGAGTGATTGGATTTTCTACCTTTGTATCAATACTCAACTACCTAAGTACTAAAAATGTTTCAATATCCAGGAGTACAGGTCTCCTCTGGTTATTTTGTTCAGTTTCTCTTGCTTTTCCATGCCTGTCTGGTATCAGCCCTGTTTTTAAATGGGCTTGCAATAGCCTATAAAAACAAATCCCTTTAGATTTTGTTTGGGACTATAAAAAATTTATTGCTCACTTGGATTAGGAAGTAACTCACCTCTTTACAATGTTGAATGTCCCCAATAGGAATATTTTATGACTTTCCATTTATTTAGGTCTTTTATGTTCTCCATTTTTGTTTTGCAGTTTTCTGCATAGTAGTTTTCAAAATTTTATTTAGGCTTATTCCTATAAGTTTTATAAATTTTGTTGTTATTGTGAACTGGATGTATTTGTATAAAATCAATATGTTATTTCTGAGGTACATGAGTTGTAGCTCTTTGAATGATTATTTTGTACCTTATCATTTCATTCAGGTTTCTTATTAGTTATGTTTTTCATTGATTATCTTGATGTAAGGAAGTGTTCTAGTCACTTTAGTTGAACTAACTGTTTCTAGAGAATTATCATCAAAAAACAAGCTGTTTTAATAGTTTCTATCAATTACCTTTTATCAAGTTAAATGAGATTCTTTATATGATGTCTACTATAGTTTTTATCTATATTACATACAATTTTTCTTCTGTAGAGGAAAGAATTTCTTATACACTTGCTGTTGTTTTTTTTAACTATTCTTTTCTGTTTATCTCAAAGTTATGCCTAATTTATGGTTAAATGAATTAAGAATTTGTCTAACTTTCTCTCTGTTAAATTACTTTCTACTTGTTTAAATAACTTAGGCAACATCTGACTTTTCAAAATTGGATTTTACTTCCCCATAAAACTTTTTATGTGACTTTAGAATTCAATATGGCCTAAATATATATGACTACATTTAAAATTTCAAATAAGTGGCGTTTTTAAATGTTCAACTTCTCTGAGTGTGTTGTTATCTATTTCATTTGTTATTTTTGCATGATTTTCTTATATTTTTCTGGTGTTGTTTTCTGGTTTTCTCTATATTGCTAAGTTGGAATCTTAGTTTGTTTTCAATGTTTTTTTCTCCTACAAATAATGTAAACTATGTTTCACTCTCAGTGATCACCCTATCTAGTGCTTTTTGTTTAGTATTTTTTTTATATGATAATGATGCTGTTCCTATAAGTGATTTAAAGACTGACTTCATATTTGCAGCCCTTCATGAACCTTGTCATGCCTTTCAAAGCCCTTCTTCCTTCCTCTGGTCCTCTCTGTACCAACAGCCTTCTCCACACTACCCACCCTGCATCCCAATCTCCTTTAGCATGTATACAAGACTTCCATGTGAGTCTTGCTTTTTGAATCTTGCTTTTTGAGAAACAGGAGCCCCATCAGACTTGTCTGCCTTCCCACAGAGTGGAGCACCAGGCCTGTGCTCAGCAAATTGTTTCTCCCTCCATTGTTTATTACTTTCTATCTCTTGGCCCTAACCTCCAGGTATTTTCTATTTTGCTTCACCTTTTCCTCTTTTTGGACAGTGGCAGGATAAGCCTGGATAATCTAAAGTAAAACTCAGTGAGAGCAGCTGCCCCCTGGTCCACAATGCTGTTCCCTTTAAATCAGAGAAGAATGCACAGGGCTCAGAGGTATAGCTCAGCAACCTCACAGGGAAATATTAACAGGCCTTAAAGATCATCTAATGGACCTTAAAAAGTGACTGCCATATTATAATTAGTCATTTCATATTTATGAAAATAAAGAAGTAATAAGTAATAAGGACCTTCTCTTCCATTTAAAATTAGAAATCTGAGCAACACGATTGGAAATATTGGAACTTGAACCCAAGTTACCTACATCTGAAATCTAATTCTCTCTTCTCAATGTGATATTGCCATCCAGGTAATCTAATTCTTCTGAATATACCAACAAAAGGCTTGAATAAAGGATTCAGATCGAATCTATGATCCCTCTCATCAAGCCAGGAAGTGAGAAACCTGATCTGAAACTAAAAGCCATGGTGCTTAGCATTAGCCCATCCCCTGTCTTGCTTTCTCTTGGACATTTTATCCTAAGAGGGAATGGAAGATGGCCAAACTCAAGGTCGCTTCCTGCACCAAGGTCTTAAGGGGAGTAGCAGCATCCATGAGGACCCATAGCATTTCAGGTTAGAAGAGTAGCTATTTGGGGGCCACCTGATCTTCTCCTCCCCACTTATTTAATGACTTAGAAAACATTCTTAATTGCTAAACCTTTGTTATGCTTTGGGTTTGCTTTTGCTTTGTTTATTTTCACCCTATCAAAGAGACTCTTAGCACCTTACCCATGACTGGGTTTTGTTTTGTTTGTTGTTTTAATACTGCTTAGAATTTATGGGACTTCAACTCTTGAAAACCCCATGAAAAATTTTGCTTTTGAGCATTAAAAACCTGGTGTTATCATCTTACATTATAACATAGCAGTAAACAGGAAGCAGCTATTTAGGTCTCCCTTGGGGCAATGAAATAAAAGGAATACGTACCAGACACATCAAAATAACACTTGGGATTTCAGAAAATTCAGGTCCTGGGTGAAAAGAGGGCATGAAATCTCCATTGAGATAAATGCTACTTAGGAAATAACAGAGGATTAAATAGATAAGTAACTAACTAACCAAATAGATAACAAAACCAACCTGGGGCCTTGAGTTCTTCCACTTAATTTGAAATGTTTCAAAAATAAAATGTTAACCCTATTAAGGTAGCAAAACACCAAGACACATCAAATAGAAGTAAAGATCAAAGGAAAAAAGAAACCAGAAAATCAAATGTCACTTGCCAAAAGGTAAAGGTTTTTCAAATAATGAACGGAATATTTGTTGAGCAATAGGAAGTTACCTTGACAGGATAACATTAAAAGGCTAGAGACACTGGAGATACATTTCAGTTAATGGGGGGAAAACAAGGAAATAAAGGGTGATTGAAGATTACAGTGAATCCTGAAAAAATACCTCAGGCCTTGTATTCCTTAAACTAAATACTCTGATGTGATTTTGACTGCTGAGGTCTCTTCAGACTGCCTCAGAGCAGGGTGGAAGAATCAGCAGTGGGATTTGATCCTGGAAAGTTATGCAACTTGGTGCCCTTGTGGGAAATTAACTATCATATCTGTCTACTAATATTTTAAGAGATATTGGTGAGTGCTAACATGATGAATTTGCAAATAGTGCAGCCTCATTTTTTACTCTGAACACTATAGATATTCACCATGTACACAGCAAGGCTCTTGATTCTCCCCATGCCATGGTTGTCAGTAAGCCATGCAGTTGTGTTCCCCTGGTACCTGGGTTAGCTGCTACACTGTTACTCCGAGTGTGGCTCTTTTTAATTCAGAATGCAAGAAAATCCCATGGTATTTAATGAAATTCTGTGTTGGTCCCTGGATTTAATATTTTCCCACAGACCTAGAGCAGACTATAAAATGAGCTCATTAAGTTTGTTTCAGACACTAAGCTTGAGGTGTCAGGCACAATCCTGAAAAACAGCTCAGCCTTGCTAAGTTGCTCTAGGGAGCTATATAAAGTTTAGTAAGGAGAGTTGTTTGTGTGGAAAAGAAGCTTGAATAGACAAACTGAAGAATAATTGGCTTTGAGAATATGGTTAAAATAAATGGTAGAACTCTAATTCATTATATTCCAACCAAGGATCAGAACTATAACACTGAGCTTTGAAAAATATATTGATTTTTTAAAACCTATTCAAGAAACCTTCTTGCAGTGGGGAACTGTTGTTAAGAAGCTGTCTGCTGGAATGCTCCTTGAGGTCAGGGACTGTGCTCTGGTCATGCTGCATCCTCAGCACCCAGAGCAGTGCCTGGTGCAGAGTCCTTCCTGGATATGATAAAGGGGGCAGGCAAGGAGGGAGTACAGGGATGGCAGAAAAGGCAGGGCCTTAAGCACAAAGCACACTAAGCTCTACAATCACCAGTCTCCTTGGGGAGAGGGACACACACACACACACACACACACACACACACAATTTGCTTTGTTCTGCAAAGGAAGATGCTGCAATCCAGTGGAACCCATGAATCTCAGTAACAGAGGTCCTCAACTCTGGTTGCACCTCAAGGTTTCCAGGTTCTAGCATTTGGACATATGGAAACTCACCTCTGAGTTTGAGTCTTTATCTTTAACATAAGAATTATATTAGTCTGCTCAGCTGCCAAAATAAAATGCCATAGTTTGGATGGTTTGAACAACAGAAATGTATTTTCTTTTAAGTCTTGAAGCTGGAAGTCTAAGACTAAGGAGCTGGATGACCTGTGAGGGCTCTTCCTGGCTGGTAGACACTGCTTTCTCACTATTTCTTCACATGGCAGAAAGAGAGCCAATGGGGCTGGGGGAAGAGGGAGAGGGAAAAGGACAGGAGCTTCTTCTTCCTTTGAGACCACAGTTCTACTGCCATAGAACTCACCCTTGAAATCTCATTAAAGTTTAATTATTCCTAAAGTCTTGTCTCCAATTATTCATATGGGACAAAGGGCTTCAACATATACATTTCCCTAGCAGGGATAGTAAATTCTACTTTTAGCAAAGCTATGAGACACTCAATAGATAGATAGATAGACAGACAGACAGGTAAATAGATATTACTTTTCTTCTGTTTGTACCTCTATAAAGTACAAGTGGTGGTGACCCTAAAGATGAAACATCTAAAAGAAAAGTAGATTTTTTTTCCCTTTTGGGCTGGAGTATTTATTTTCAAGGTGCCAGATTTGAATCAAATCCTCTAATTTGGAATGTAGGGCCTGGGTCTTCATGTGAAAAGCAATGAGATTTTTTTTTTTCCTATGTCTAGAGAACTAGTCTGTGGAAAGGCACTGTGGAAATAAGAATTTAATAACATGGCATTGAAGAGAAAGGTGCTTTTCATGATAAAATGGTTTATGTATTTAAAAGCAAGTTTTCTGGATATTAAAAAATTTTAAAAACGTGGCTATACCTCCTAGATATTTAATCTCCTAGAATGGGTAAAAAAAAAAATGAACATAAATTTTACATGTCAGGATCAAAATTTGCCATTGAAATGGAGATTAATAGTTCTTTAGTTAGAATATAAGAGTTTCACAAACCTTTCATCTGTGCAGCTGCAATCTAGCTGGATTTGCATTTCAAGGAATGTCCCAGAGTACAGTTTTGTAAACCCAGGAGCTGAGAACTTGTTTTTCATCAGGGACCTTTGGAAAGCATGCCATGGGTGATCAATATTAAATGGTTGCGGGTAAGTATCTCTTGTTTCTAGGAATTCCGTTAGTTGAATAATTGATTATTTTAAATGATACAATTTTAACCCATAATTTGACTTGGTTACAAGGTGTCAATTAACAGAATACTGAAAGTCATTGCCAGTCTCAAGGTATCAGCTCATACATAGATAACACCATTTCCTATGTAGTCTAGGCTGTGTGTGTGGTGGCCTGACCTCTATCTGCTGTCCCTCCTGACCTATCTTCTCTAGGTACCAGTTTCATCTGCAAGATGAGAGTAAACATCACTCTGAATACAACTCAATTCTGCTCTGGAGTATACTGCAATTCTCTTTTTAAAAATTATTTTTACAGACTGCATTTTGATTCATTGTACACAAATGGGGTACAACTTTTCGTGTCTATGGTTGTACGCAATGTAGATTCACACCATTCATGTAATCATACCTGTACATAGGGTGATGATGTCTGTCTCATTCCACCATCTTTCATACCCCTGCCCACTCCCCCTCTTATTTCTCTCTACATAATCTAAAGTTCCTCCATTCTTCTCTTACCTCCTATCTCCCCACCCCCACTATATATCATCATCCACTTATCAGGGAAAACATTCAGCCTTTGGTTTTTTAGCATTGACTTATTTCAGTTAGCATGACATTCCCCAATTCCATCCATTTACCTGCAAATGCCATAATTTAATTTTTCTTTATGACTGAATAATGTTCCATTGTGTATATATACCACAGTTTCTTTATCCATTCATCTGTTGAAGGGCATCAAGGTTGGTTCCAGAATCTAACTATTGTGAATAGAGCTGCTGTAAACATGGATGTGATTGTTCTAATGTGTAAACATGTATAGAAATAGAGATGTGTATAATCCTAACCCTAAACCAATGTATGTGTTCAGGTCATATTTGAGAACAGATTGACATGTTGACATGTTCAAGCTCTAATGAAAATGTTAGGAGAAAGAGTCTGAAAGGAAACTGTGAAAGACAAAAGAGAGGAGGATGGGCCAGAGCTTTTTGTTTGTTCTTGCTCCCTCCTCTCATGAAGCTCTGCTCCCTGCCCAGTCCTTCCCCTTCCTTATCCTTCCCTAACCTGGGCAGCCTCTGCATGAGGATACCAGTTCAGATAATGGTATTGGGAACAGGAATTCTTTTTAAGGACTCTTAGCAGCTATTGGGGAGAGGGAGACTTTTATAACTTTTTTCAAAGATACTCTTTTGTTTTGCAAAGAGTAGTCAATAAGGTAAGAGCCTGTGGTATGCATGGTCCACATAGTTGGAGTCCAACAAATTTATCTTTTGTGTTTTGCTGTGATTATAGTAAAAACAGCATGAAAACATTGCTTTTTCCATTTTCTGACTCTGGGTTAATAGGGACTGTGGAGCAGCAAATTGCAAGGTGTACTGAGGCAATTTCAAAAGCAATAATAATAAAATGGAAAAGTGAGAGTAATTGACAAAATTCTCAATGGCACTCATTTTTCCATCCCGCCTGCTCCTAAATAAAAATGAAGGTGAATATTTCCTATTGATATAATTTATGGAAAAAGACAATTAAAAGCAATGTGTTTACTTTAGTCTTCCCCCATTTGATAGATTTAGAATTATTTTACACACATGTCAATTCCCCCAACAAATTCTAGTATTCCACAATGCTGTTCAGAATCCTCAGTCTCCTCTGCAGCCTCCCACATGACTCCTGAAAGTACCATCTGACTTCACTATGAAACGTGAAGCTCTCAATCCTAGGTTTCATTTTGAGTTCACTAACCTTATATATTCTAACAAAGTGGTGGAAGTTGAATGTATGTAAAGCCCCACTTTCTTAAATTTTAACCACCAAAGGACAACAGAGATGTCAGATCCTTTCTTCATTTTTTAAACTCTTTTCAGCACCCTCAGAAACTACTTCATCCTCTGCAGCATTTCTCCCAAGTTTTAGATCTACTTCAAAGCAGAGCAAGGATAGAGTCTACATTGTTTTATTAGCAGTCATTTGTCAGAGGTGAAGAGGAAGAACAGAAATTGGAAGGGACATCCCAGTTTTGGGTGAGAGTTAGACAATGTGAAGGACTTTCCTGTATTCCCTGAATGAGAAATACATATTTGATACATTTGTCAGTCAAACTGGATTATATTGCAATAACAATAGTCCCCAATCCCCATGTCTTATAACATGTTTATCATTTGCTCTATTGTGGGGTAATTATGGCTTCGTTCTGAATCATCTTCCATTTCAGGATGCAGATGAATGGGGCAGTGTCTAGCTAAAACACTGTCAGTCATCATGTCAGAAAGAAAAGCAACCAGTCTTCTATTTGCAAAGGTCACATCTTTCCCAGTCACACTTCATTGGTTAAAGCAGGTCATGTGACCAATCCTAATGCCATTAAGATAGAAGTGTGTAATTTTCCTCTGGGGAGCATATTTTGAAGTTCCACTATCAGTGGTTAATGCCAGTTATGTGCTATACATTTACAACTATTAACTTACAGATACAAATTTATATTTACAAATAGTTTCAAATATTAATTTTAGTCCTCATAATAATCTTATATAGGGATTTTTAACTCTCATTGGGGAGGACAAACGCTCAGCAATTTAATTATGCTCACATGTTTTAGCAATGGAAGAGCTTAGGACTGGATCCAGATGTAGCTTGATTAGATAGCTTGACACCGATAATCTGAACTATATTCCAAATAATACACTCATGGTAATAAGTTTCTCCTTAAGGGGAGTGAGGAGAGTCAAAAATCCCACTTAGGCTCTTCAAAATCTGTAAGTGAATTCAGCTCACAAAATTATATATAATCTATATAGTTTTTCAAACAAGGAAATTATTCTTGAAAAATAGATTAAAAAAAAGAAGCTATCATCACAGAAGGGCAATGGAATACATTGATGAATTTAGTAATAGGGTCAGTAACATACACACTCCCACACTGCAGATTAACACAATGAAATGAGCTTCTCACCCATGTAACCAGTCTGAACACTTGTGAAACTTTATTTTCCCTCGTGGATCAGGATTTTAGGCTCTCTCTACCATGTTGCTCTACCATCTCCTAGGATTTTATGTAGTCAGGAGATGAGGAAATTGAAAGTCACGAAGGGACATTTGCTTCTCATCCACCTTACCCTATGACCTGATAGCCATTGCTTCTACTTTCCCTCCATTACCAAGAGCTAGTCACATGGTCCTGGGTGGAATGTCAGGGAAATGTGGTCCCTGACTGTGAAACCATTCCAGCAAGAACTTTGCCTTATGGAGGAGGATTCATGAGTGTTTGGTTAACTTCAGGGTACATCTGCCACACAGACCATTGTCATTTTTTTTTTTTTTTTTTCTTGGAACCGGGGATTGAACTCAGGGACACTCGGCCTCTGAGCCACATCCCCAGCCTATTTTTTGTATTTTATTTAGAGACAGGGTCTCACTGAGTTGCTAAGGGCCTCGCTAAGTTGCTGAGGCTGGCTTTGAACTCTTGATCCTCCTGGCTCAGCCTCCCAAGTCGCTTGGATTACAGGCGTGCGCCACCACGCCCGGCCCATTGTCATTTTTATAAGGACCAAAATGGAAAGTGAATTAGTACCAAGAAATGATGCAAATACATTTCAGTGCATGAGTGTTCTGATTTCTCTTCTCCAGATCAACTCATAAAATTAAATACAACATGATTTTTGTCAAGAAATCTATTACATGATTTTCCAGATGTTTACTAGATATTTTTATGGGTATAAAACTAAATGTGATGTATTTTATGACCTCGAAGGAATACAGTAGGCTTCTTGCATTTGAAGTAAAATCCAGGAACAGAGATAGTCTGTTTGGATCTTTGACACAACTGAGCAGTTAGTTAGCTGGAGAGCCTCAGTCTTCTTACCTGTGAAATGGAAATCCTCAGTCTTCTTACCTGTGAAATGGAAATAATAACACCTGTCCCAGACGATTGTGCTGGGAATAAAATTAGATAGATGTTATAAAGTCTTTTCAACAAAAAGGAAATTAAAAGGGCTAAGTATTTGCTGTCTCAATCTGTAATCCTTAGGAACTAGAATATGCAAGTATTAGCAGAACCTGTTTTTTCATCATGATATAGGAATTTAAGGAAATCATCGAGCTCCACTTCTAAAATCATGGGAAAATATCTTATACAATGCTCAACTTTTAGAATTGAAATGCAGAGATGATTCTAGGAGTTTACTCTTTACTTTTCCAAGTTGTCCAAACTTCTTCAACCTCCCAGGTCTATTACTCTATCCAGAGTCAGGAAATCAGACCTTCCAGAACTATGGGACTTGGTGCTTCACTGTCCTAATTTCAATGACTCCATGACTAAAATGAGGAGAGAATCTGAATGACCACAGCTTTCTTCAGAGGAAGGGAGCATTTTTCATTCAGTCTATTGTAATGTTTTCCTTCTACAACAGGGCTTTTTAAATTTGCCTGATAGTAAAATTTACCTACATCATGCACTCACCAAATGGAAGACTTTATGCAAACCTAGTTATCTAACTGCAGCATGCATCTGAGCCTCCTGCAAGGTTTCTTAAACAGATATTTCTGAGCCCCATCCCAGATGATCTTTGGTAGTGGGTCTGGGAGTCAGGGAGAGTGTTAAGAATTTACATTTCTGACAATTTCCAAGTGAAACCACAGGACCTAAACCTGCTGGTCCAAATCAACCACAGATGTACAGCTAAAATTAAAAGCACTATCCTAATGATTAAAGGCTCCCAGAGGGGATACTTGTTTTTATTTTTTATTTTTTCTTTCAACACCTGGTCCTTGACTATGGAATTTAGCCAAAAATGCTCTTGTAACTAACTGCTTCCCTATGGCTTTTCAGTGTGTCAGCAGGAAGACTCTTTGGAATTTTAATTACCTTTAATCCCTCCTTCTGGTCCTTTACAGTTTGTCCCTCTTTTTCCCTTGCATACTTCACCTCACCTGCTAGCTCTCCTGGCAGGGCACAGAAGGTTTCTTGGCCACTGCATTGAGTAGGGCAGGAGAAACCAAGCCTCCTGCATTTGCTTCTCCTTTCTGCTCGTACCTCCTCCCTGGCAACCTCGAGGACTGGACCAAATTATCTTTTTCTTCTGAAGTTCAATTTCCTCATCAGCAAAATAGAAATAATAACACCTTATGTGTTTATTATGAACAAGAAAAGGTTTTTAGTTCAAAATAGGAGCTCAGTGAATCTCCCCTATTGCATTTTTTTCCCAGGACCTAACCTTCCTCTGCTCTCCACTAACCCTTCCTTCCACAGGCCCACTTTTTGCTGTTATCTTGTTTCTTTCCCTGAACAGCACTCTCAATCTTCAGGCTCTGTGAGTCTGACCAGATGCCAGGCCCCCAGGTCTTGCTCTTTCCACAGTACTTTATTAACATGTAGCAGTCTCTGAGTCATAGTTTTATATATTATTCCTTGGTACACATTCTCAGTATTGCCAATTCTGTCCTCCATTTTTTTTTTGCAGTAAACATTTTTGTCATAATCATGACATCAGTAGCAAAAAAACACAAAACACAAATTATGAATATCCCTAAAGGAATGATCATTTTCAATACTTGAAAATCTAGCTGCTATGTGATTAGGTTAATAGTAAAATGGGACTAATAGGGATCCACTTACTAACAGGGGCATCAAGGAAAATGAATACCTACCTTTCAGTTCTCATTCTGGACCAGGTTTTGAATGAGGAGCCCTTACATTTTAGCAGACAGAGCTGATTACACTGTATTGAGATCAGAAACTAATGCCCTCAATATTTTATGGTCTTAAGTGCAATTATACCCCAAATAACATTTTGGTCAGTGACAGGTTCTATGTATGGCTGTGGTTCCATGACATTAAAAATGGAACAGAAAAATTCATATTGCTTAATTGTAGCCTTGAAAAGTTGTAGTATAATGTATTTGTCCCATGTTTGCTGTGAGGCCAGTGTAAACAAACCTACTATGTTTTTAGCTATAGGAAAGTATAACACATGCAGTGACATGCAGTACTGATCATGAGCAACTGTGTTACCGGTCTGTGTATTTCCTATACTATGCTTTTTATCATTACGTTAGAGGGTAGCTTTTCTATAAGAAAAGTATGCCACGATACAGTAGCAGCAGCTTCATACAGCTGGTGTTTACTGGGCTTCTTGATTTTTATCAGGGGTCCATATGGAGTGATTGACATATACCATGTAGGTTTGTGTCTATGATTCACACAGTAACAAATTTGCCTAAGGACACATTTTCCAGAATGAGGTCTTTTCTTAAAATGAGGCAGGATCATTTCAATTGAATAAAACACTGTCTGCAAAATAGAGTTGTTATATTGTTCTTGAACTTTAGAGGGCAGTAAAGGAGCTGTCTGGAAAGTCTACTTGACCAGGAATTTTTTTTTTTTTTTCTTTCCTAAGTTATTTCTACAAAGCTTTTACACTGAAGGAAAAAGAAGTGTGTTTTAACAGTTGCCTGTTTTTTAAATTTAAATGATGAGATTATCTCCTTTTCCTTGTGAAAATTTTGCCCTGGACTGATTATTAACTTGTGAAGAAATCCAAAAAAAAAATTTCGAGAAGAAATTGATAAACTATAGTAGAATAATGTAGATTCTATTTAAGACCATTTTCTTGTTTATATGTTTAGAAGGCAGGTTTAAAGAACAAAAACTCTCTTTGAATGAGGAGCCCTTACATGTTAAAGAGTTAACAAGTTGAATGACAGGAGGCAAACTGACTTGTGCACAGGTACAAATTTCAAAGGCAAAAGAATCATTTTGCTTTAAGAATTTAGAATCACACCAACAAAGAAGTAAAGAAATTATTTTTGCAGTTATTCGAGTTCACTGGATTAGATTTATCAGCATATGAGTCTCACAACATCCAAATTTGGCCATCATTACAGTTTACAAAAACAAATGATTCAAAACGTAGCTCCCAAGCATGTGATTACACTACATTTTGTCCAGTAAGCTTTTCAGAGAGTGACTAGTTAACCCTGGTAGGACCTCTCACAGTCTTCTGGGGCAGGAGCAGTTCCTATTGATATCAGCTGGCATGTAGCAGGATCTCTTAGCATCTATTGGCAATACCCCAGACTCACTGCTCATGTTGATTCTGCTTTGTCAATCTAGCTATCTCATCAGTTTTAAGACTGTAACCTGCCCAAAGCAGCATTCCCATTTGATGCACCAAAATGGTAGAGGGTTTCACAAATAGTTCCATTGCTGTGGTCCCAAGGGTCCCAGCTGTGCACATTGAGCAACAAGGCAGACTGTGCATAGTGCCAACAGCAGACCTAAATCTGCAAAAAGAGAGTTTTCAAGTTGGAAAGGCACTTCATCCAAGCACTTAAAAAAAAAAAAAATGGCTGTAGGAAACTATCTTTTCTCACTTAGTCTTAAACAAATGCAGAAAAAATGCCTTGAATTTCTATCATGTACCAAATGAGGCACTAACCTTGTTGCTAAAGTTACCAATATTTAAGCAACAAAAAAGAAAACCTGGAAGAAAGTTTTGTGTTTTTTTAAAATTAAAATCTTGCCATGACATATTTCAGAAAATATTTTTAATCTTTCTAAAAAGTTATAGATCAAGGAAAGTGAGGCCATTTCCTTTTATTATTTTATTTATTTTTATACTGAAAATTGAAAACAGGGGTGTTTCATCCCCTTTCCTTTCCTTTGCTTGCTCTCTCTCTCTCTCTCTCTCTTCCTCTCTTTCTCTCTTTCTTTCTTTCATTCGTTTGTTCTTTTCTGAGAGAGGGTCTTATTAAATTGCTGAGGCTGCTCGGGACCTCGATCCTCCTGCCTTAGCCTACTGAGTTCCTGGGATTTACAGGCCTGTGCCGTAGTGCCTGACTCATTTCCTTTGAATATGAAGGGTAATAAATACCTTGATGGTGACTGATGTGTTGTCTATGCCATGGTTAGATGGATTTGCTCCACCTCTAATGATCAATGCCTGGATTGGACACTGACTGTAAAGTGAAGATGCAGACATGCTTGAAAAGATTCAGCTAGTTATAGAATATGTGATTTTCTAGATATTACATGAGAGGCCCCAGGAGAAGTCACCTGGGGCATTTCTGTGAGTGGGGTTGGGTCTCCAGGACATTATAGAAGCTATGCTTCCTACCTTCACATTAAAACTGTGCTGGGCATGATTTAATCTTTCTGGCTGTCTCTTGCTCTCTATCTTTCTCTCATCTGCATTTGAAGTAATTTCAAAATCTTTTAGGACCACAGGTTATCACTGTGATAATTAATTATCATTGATCTTGCAGTGAAAATGTTAGCTAATGGATGGTATTTGTTGATAAAATGCCAGATAGCAGATAATTAATTATAACAGCTCATTTTGGGGAAAAACAAGTCCATCAGAATGAGGTTAATGATCAATTTGCCATCTGGCCTAGATTAGGGGGCCGTTTGGGTCAGGGTTGAATCACTGAGAGTTCTCTGAAGTGTCTTGGTGCAGATTAGATGGATCCATTGCATTCTGCGGGTGTTCTGGATAAGACCTTGAAGTTCAGTGTTTGTTGTTGATAATTTGGCATAAATGATTCCTGAGGGATTTGGGAATGTTAGCAACCTGAACAAATGGAGAGAGGAGAAAGCATTAGAGATAGGAAGGACATATCCCCAGGGCAGCAGGTAGCATATAAAGGAGCCAAATATACTTGAGTTTTGTAGGGGCAGGACAATAATGACCAGCAGCAGGGTGACAATAGTCAGTTTTTTCACAGCAAAATTTCACCTGACAGCCATCTAGATGGCTAGGATTAGGATGCAGCCCACCCCACCTCTTATGCCCCAAAGAAGAGTGCCACGTATCTGTAGGTGCTAGACAAAATGAGATGAAAGACCAAGGTAGTGGGTTTGGTTTTGGAATGAGATTCCAAATGAGAACTTGAGTGCAAAGACCAGAACACAGAGCAAAGAGACAAGTATTGTTATTTGCATGTTCTAAATGATCATTGATGGAGAGTGCCTACTATGTGCTAGGCATCTTATCATATTTAGCTCTATAGTCCTGAGAAATGGGTGTTTATGCCTGGTTTCTAGAATAGAAGCCTGAGGAGCAGATTAAGGCAAGGCAGGCAGGCAAATTGTTCAATGTCACACATCTAGTAAATTCCAGAATCAGGTTTTACACTCAGATCTCTCTGTATACTGAGAATTTTCTATAGTAACACAGTGATGGGGGCAAGTGGGAAGGATGTATAGTCTCCACAACACTGGGCATTGCCCTAGATATAGTGAGCATAGCTGAGCTCATAGACTGGGATATTGGATTAAATAATCCCTTTTGCACAATCCAATGATTGATTAGGATAGGGAAAGAAATATGGGGGAAGTGGGACTTGGAGAAGAAAAGCATTTTTAATCCATCTTTATTCTGGAAGGGCAAGATCCTTGCACCTTCTGAAAATGTCTACTGCAACTAGTGGGATTGGCCATTAGTTTTTGATTTTATGTTATATAAAACCACATATAAGACCTATTTAGGGTCCTCTGAGTTTCTGACCCATAGTAGGCATTCCATTCAATGCTTATGAATAGCTAAATAAATGGGCACATTCTCCTAAAATAGCAGAAAGCAGCATATACCTAAGGTGGCCATACTCACAGCAGGAGAGAAGAGCTGGCATTGCCCCTGTAGCTTTAAATAACAAACATTTTTTTTTCAAATTGAATCTTCAGAGAGCTCATCAGTGAAGGCATTTGTGTACTTCACATTCTATAGCAAATATTTAATCACAGGAATTCCAAATACTCATTTTGTTTCCTAATGGTAAAAGGATATCACTCACACTCCTTTTGTGAGAAATTGAGAAGTAAGATGGATGCCTTTAAAATATTATTATTAAATATAAATTCTGAACAATTTGTCAGAAGATGGAAAAGGTCTCTGTGTCTTCTGTACCATTGGTCTACCTGCCTATTTTGGTGTCAATACCATGCTGTTTTTGTTACTATTGCTCTGTAACATAGTTTAAGGTCTGGTATTGTGATACCTCCTGCTTCATTCTTCCTGCTGAAGGTTCCTTTGGCTATTCTGGGTCTCTTATTTTTCCTAATGATTTTCATGATTGCTTTCTCTATTTCTATGAGGTATGTCATTGGGAATTTAATTGGAATTGCATTGAATCTATATAGTGCGTTTTGTGGTAAGGCCATTTTGACAATATTAATTCTGCCTATCCAGGAACATGGGAGATCGTTCCATCTTCTAAGGTTTCCTTTAATGTCTTTCTTTAGTGTTCTGTAGTTTTCATTGTAGAGGTCTTTCATCTCTTTTGTTAGATTGATTCCCAAGGTTTTTTTTTTTTTTTTTTTTTTTTTTTTAGGCTATTGTGAATGGGGTAGTTTCCCTAATTCCCCTTCAGAGGATTTATCACTTATGAATAGAAATGCATTAGATTTATGAGTGTTGATTATACATCTTGCTACTTTTCTGAATTCATTCATTAGTTGTAGAAGCTTTCTGGTAGAATTTTTTTGATCCTCTCAGTATAGAATCATGTCCTCGGCAAATAGTGATAGCTTTGAGTTCTTCTTTTTCTATTCATATCCCTTTAATTTCTTTCATCCATCCAATTGCTGCTTCTAGAAATGGTGAAAGATGGCATCCCTGACTTGTTCCAGTTTTTAGAGAAAATCCTTTAATTTTTCTTTATTTAGAATGATGATTGCCTTGGATTTAGCATAGATAGTCTTTACAATATTGAGATATGTTCCTACTATCCCTATTTTTTCTAGTGTTTTGAACATGAAAGGTGCTGTATTTTATCAGATGCTTTTTGTGCAAACCCACATAAATACAGTTTGTACTTATAGGGAAATCTGTATCCATATTATAAAAATAAGATCTCAAATCAATAACGTAACTTGCCAACTTAGAGAATTATACAAAGAAGAAAATAAATGCCAAACCAGCAGAAGGAATAAAATAAAAAATATTAGAAAATAAAATAGAGAATACAAAAGCAAGAGAAAATCAATGCAAGCTTTTTCTTCAAAATTTTTTAATTGACCAACATTACTTAGTTTAATGAAGAAAAATGAAAGAAGACTCATTAATAAAATCAAGAATGAGAAAAGAGACATCACTACTGATCTTACAGAAATAAAAATGTATCGTAAGGGAATCCTGTGAATATCTCTTTATAACAAATTAGGTAGCCTGGATGACACAACACATTCTTAGAAAAATTACTCTAAGTGAAATAGAACTTCTGAATAGACCCACAACAAGTAAAAAGTTTAGTTATGGGAGATTTTAAAATTTCTAATTTGAACTTCACTGGCAAATTCTATCAAACACAGAAGAATCAGTGAGAACTTTTTATAAAATCTTTCAAAAATTCAGGATGAGGAAATATTTTTCAGCCTATTCTAGAAACCAGCATTACCCTGATATCAAAGTCAGGTGAAAATATCACAAGAAAAGAAAACTAGAGACTAGTCTCTCTTATAAGTATAGGCATAAAGCTTCCCAATAAAATACTAGAAGACATTTTACATCATAGGTGAACCTTGAAAAATGTTATACTAAGTGAAATAAAATAAGCAACAAATCACATATTTTAGGATTCTATTTACACAAATGTCTAAAACATGCAAATATGCTGAGACAGAAAGTATACTGGTAGTTTCCCAGGAATGAGGTGTGAGGTTGGAGAGAAAAGTAAATGACTGCTAATGGGAACAGGTTTGGGAGATGATGAAGATGCTCTAAATTTTATGGTGGTGAATACTTACACAAAACATTGAAATTGAATTGTATACATGAATTGGATGGGATATGAATTATGGCTCAATCAAGCTGTTAAAATAAATTCTGAATATCCAATAAATTGTTTAGTAAGTGAACTGCCTAGTAGGGTGTGAATCAGAGAAAGACCTCCTAAGGGAAAGGATTTAGATGTATTTATGTCTAGAAGTGAGACCATAGATCCTTTCATAGTGCAGGAGTTCAATACTTTGTAGTAAGCAAAATGCTCCAACAACAGAACATCAATTTGTGGATCATCGATTTGTGAAAGAAAAGAGAAGACATCCAGGTCTATGTAAAAGAATCTGAAGGTCTTCATGGAGCCATTAACCTTGGAACTGAATTTTGAAGGGCAGAGAAAGGTGGCCCAGGCACATGAATGAGGAAAGGCATAGCAAACAGATGAGCATCCTGGTAAAGGCTAGGAATGAAGACCAGGTTGACTAGTAAAGTGGTAGAGGGATAATGTCAGGAAAGGCTCTCAGAAGTGAAAAGTCACAGCTGAATCTTAAAGTGAGTTTTTCTGTTCAGCATACTATCTATGTTTTCCTAAAGAAAGCATTAAGGAAGGACTTCTTAAATTATAAGTGGCAAAGGCCATTTTTTTTTCTTTCTTTCTGGTGTTGGAGATCAAACCCGAAGCCTCATGCATACTTGTCAAGAACTCTACCACTGGGAATGCATCCCCAGTCCAGGGCCAGATTTTTTATTATTATTATTATTATTATTATTATTATTATTAATTTATTTATTTTCAATCTCTCATGAAATAATACTTTTGTAAAACACAATAAAGATGAATACTAGAAATACGAAATGAGAAATAGCAACACACAAGTCCATTTATAATACTTTTGACAGCAATGTCAAACAGCTATAGCATTTTCTAAATACTGACTCTCAATTTCTGTATTTTTCTCAATGCAAACAAGTAATAAATAATTTCTGAACTCATACTGTTCCACAAACCATATCATCACTAGCAGAGATCTAAAGAACACATCCCAAAAGATGCCATGACAATACAGGTGTTCAATGTGTATGAGAAAGATTAGGTATTTTATCTACCCAACCTCCCAGAGGAGATGCATAACATATTGTCAAATAAAAGGCCCTAAGAAATATTGCAGCAAAATAAGCTATAACCTCTGATGAAATGGTATTTGGAGGGGCAACCTTTGGGAGGTAGTGAGGTAATTAGGTGAGGTCATGAAGGTAGGACCCCCACTTTGAGATTAGTATCATTATAAGAGGGAGCAAGACCAAAGCTGTCTCTTTCCCTGCCACATGAGGACACAGAATAGGAGGCCATCTACAAGCAAGGAATAGAGCCCATGCTAGGGGATTGAATCAACCAGCACCTGATTTTATTGGTCAATATCCAAATTCATGAGAAATAAATTCCTATTTCTCAAGCCACTCATTGTGTGTTATTTTGATATGGCAACCCAAGTCAACCAAGACAAGAAAGAATTATGTCTCCACATGCAGTGGAGATAGGTACCAGTGAGGCAGGGGGTTTTTCCAAAAAGAGGTATTGCAATTAAGTAAGTTCACTTTGTAAAGATGATTTTCTGGTACAAACTAAAGACAAGAGAGCAAACTGTGCAGATGTGGGCTGTGTGGTAGGTAGCTTAAGCAGAGACAGCAGTAGTGGGGGCAGGAGAATGCTTGCAACTTTGAGAACTCAGAGAGAGAACGAATGGAGGGAAGAGAGGTGGGAAGGAATGTTTGAGGGGCAAGTAGGGACCAAACATGCAAGGCTTTGTAGGCCTTTGAACAATTTGGTCTTTAATTTTGACTATAAGCCGTGAGAAGTTGGGACCAGAGGAATGATGTTGTCTGACTTGTGTTTGCACAGAACTACCTTGGCTCTTATATAAAGAGGTTCAAGGGGAAAAGGCTACAAGCAAGGAGAACAGAAGGAGAGTTTCAGCAATAATTCAAACTTGAGATGAGCAAGACTCAGAATAGACTAGGAGCAGTAGAGGCGGTAAAAAGTGGTTGGATTTTGAATGTACCTTTAAGTTGGTTTTGACAGGATTAGCTCAGATTGTAGGGTATAAGAGAAGACAATAATGATACTGAGGTGTTCAACCTCGGCAACATGAACCTATTGTGTAGGAAAGTGGGAGAAGTGAATGTCTACACTAATCTGACCTAATGGAAGGCAGCATTGAGGACTTTCTTATATTAGTGATCTTGAAATTAGACCCCATCAGAATGACTGTGTAATTTAAGTACACTTCACTTTTCCTGGAACATCTCTTACAAATCATTCAAAATGCTCTGTGAGGTACTTAACTCTAGTCACAGGTGGGTAATTTTAGGCTGAATATTGACATAGGCAAATTTATATCATAGGAGTATCAACAAGGCATCAGTATATAGGTGGTTTTACCAGGAATAAAATGGAGCTACCTTGTTATCATATTAGGTAATAGGCTATTGAGACCAACAAGAATTAATGAACACCAGTAGAGATTCTTTGGTTTCTGTGTATGTTTGAATGAGTTCAGAGATTTTCATGTTTGAGAGGTAATTCTCCATAGAGCAGTGAAGGAGTAAGCCCCAGCGGTCTTCTATGTCACATGGCTTTGGCATTTTCATTTGAAATTAACTGTGTTTGGGGACTGCCATATGCCAACCCAGCATACCCTAGCTTTTTCCATCTGCCCATACTCTAGAAGAGGTGGGTCTGCAGGAATTAGGGCTTCTGGCAGCTTGTGTGATCTTATTTGCATGAATGAACTGATCTTGCACTGTTTATACTTCAACTGTTTTCTAGTCCCAGCATTTCCCAATATCTGATGAGTTTTCTTCAGAAGATGAAGTCATTTCTCATTGTTTCATAGGGTTTCTTTAAAGAGGGAAAGGCTCAGACTATGAGGAATTAAGAGAGTGAAGGATGGTGAAGGATTATCTGAAAGCATTGCTTACTAAGAATTGGGAGTTAGAGATTTGATGTTTCATCTCGTTTTGGAAAAAATCTGAAAACCAGAGCATCATGCTGAAAGGCATTCAACCTGGCAGGAAGGTAAAGAGAAAGGGCTGGCAAGCTGCCAATAGGGAATGAAAAGAGATCATGGAACTGAGCCCAGGCTATTGGGGTGGTCCAGGAGAAGAGGCAGCAGATGACAAATGATCATAAGCTGAGGCCTGATTCATTCCTTGGGAAATGAAGATGGGAGCAAAGGGAGAAACCTAGACTCCACTAAATGAAAGATTTCTTTTATGAAGTAGACTGAGTATGATGGAAGGAGAGAGACTGGAAAGCTGGGTACAATAGATGTTTTTTCACATAACCAAAGAGGAAATGTGCAAAGGCTGCAGAAGATGATCAAATTCAGAATTTGACTCATTTGAAATGTTTCATCAGAGACAATGTGAAAAAAAACCAGGACCACCTAGAGCCCTGGGTGAGCTGAGAGTGAAGCTTGAAGAGGTATCTTTAAGTTCTTATGGAACTTATCTTGAGTTCTTCAGAAATCTGCAAGCCCATGAGTAACACTCTTGTCCCGTAAATGAATTGAATATAACTCTGTAAGGGAACAACTGTTCCAGCCACATGGATATAATGAGAGAACTACCCAGCGCTAATCAAAGAACAGCAAATCTATGTGGAGCCACAGAGAGTGGATCAGGCTAGCTTTCCCCACAAATAAGGGCCTTACGGAGCAAAACCCAGTTTTTCTTGGAAATTGATTCATACATGTCCTAAGGATGACTCAAAAATGAAAGCAACAAATATAATGTTGCCCTAGACCAGAAGCTACTAAACTCCCTGATTTAAATTATTTAGATTTACAAAATGATATTAAAAGAAAAAAATCAAATAATCTTTTAGGAAAATTGACAAAGAAAACTCAATAATAGACAAATCACCATTGTATATAAAGTTTATTTGTCTGAACCTCTCTATAGATAGTCAATTAACATTGATATGATATGATAATTAACATTGATATGATATATGATATGATAATTAAGCTAAAGTGTTTGATATAATCATAATCATAAATATGAGTAAAAGCATGGCTAAGAACTATTGTCTCA
Organism: Glaucomys volans; assembly: GCA_020662805.1. NCBI lineage: Eukaryota > Metazoa > Chordata > Mammalia > Rodentia > Sciuridae > Glaucomys > Glaucomys volans. The sequence goes on from JAJEJO010001548.1 coordinate 681,269, forward strand.
ACATAGTGACACAGAGTATCTCCACATCAAATTTGCTGAGACTGGTGGATATGTAACTCAGTCCTTCTCTGACTGCACTGATGCAGTTGGTGAACTGCAAAGAATGAGAACTTCCAGGATAGATGGATCTTGATTTAGATGCTGGCTTTGCTCCCTTTTTTGTTGCATGGTTTTGGGAAACTACTTACCATCCCAGTGACTGACTGAGTTTCTTTGTCTGAGGGTAATACCATGTCAAGTGCTTAGCAGATGCTTTGCCCAGAGAAGAAACTCTATCAACATTACTGCCAATGTAAAAACAGGGTCAGTTTTCTTCTCTCTGTGTTAGTCAACAGATAAGGAGGCATTCAAGTTGGATGCATGATATGATAGAAGGAGACAATATATAGAATTGGAATATCTGGATTTAATCTGCAGCATTCAAAGACTTCTCCATACTCAACATGCAACTAACTCCCCTCATTTATTCCCTCTGGGCCATGTATAGAAAATCTTAAATATTAATAGCACCCAATTGTGTCTAAGGTAATAAAATATATACAAGACAATGTCCATGAGACTATCCCATATGGCTATATATAATGAGAGGCACAGAGAGTAGGCTAGAGAAATGAGGGAAGAAAAGAAAGAAAGGGGATTATGGATTTGACAAATTTCTAGAGCCATAAAATCTTAATTAAGTTCCTACCTTTAAATCTTTAGCTTCCTCATCTGTAAAATGGATGAAATGGAACTTTACATCACAGGGTTGCTCCAATAAAACTGTGTGTGTATCTATCTATCTATCTATCTATCTATCTATCATTTATCAATTGAATGAAATGAATCCTTAGTGGATGTCTGTCACATGTTGTTTTCTGTCACAACCAATCTCTCTGTTGTGATCAAGTGAAGAGTGGTTGATTTTAGTGGATTGTGGATTCCTGTGCAAGGAAAGGGAAAGTGAGTTTACAAAGTAACCATAGCTATTCTTGGAGATTGCAATAGGCACCCTACAGAGTCATTGTCTTGATCCTATCTTCTCTAGGAACTGGTTTCTATTTCACAGTGGTGGGTCCTCCAGAGCTAGGGTAGGGTACAGGAGGTGATTGGGTCAGGAGGAGACACTTGACTTAAACCAATACTTTAAGGAAGTAAATCCCAAATTTGGAGAAAGATGAAATAGAGAAAAATGAATCTGATTCAAATTAAGTGCTAGATAGTAAGTTTACTGTTGTGTCTATGCTAGGTAACCAACTGTCCCTGTTCACCTAGGACTGAAGGATTTCTCAAAATGTGGACTCTAAGCACTAAAACTGAGACAGCAATGCTGAAGTAGGGGTGTTGGTCATCCCATGAGCAGCCCTCATCACTGCCTTACTGGAAGACTGATTGTTCAGTTTGTCCTTGGATCCCCACCGGTATGTCCTTTTAGTGAACTGCATTTGTAAGTTTAAACTATGCAGAATGGAACCAAAAGAAATTTTAAAAGATGATGCTATATCCAGAAAATCCTCAAGAAACAGAGGGCAAAGAAATGATCAATATTAAATAGAAAATGTTAACTCAAACTGTCAACCTTGAATGAAATTTTTTATTGCCCCTAATATTTGTGCTAGAAAACTACTGCTTAGTTGAGCTTGCAAAATGGATGCCTTTCCTAATGCTTCTTAATATTGAATGAATTATGTTGGTAAATTGAGAAGGATTATCTACTTACTCTGTTTGGAAAATTGACTCATTACCTCCGTTACAGAAAAGGATGAGGGTGTCTTAGCATCAGAAGCATTTTACCCTGAAGTCATGATGATGAATCAGGAATTCGATCAGGCTGCATCTCCAGTGAATTGAACTGTCAAATAATGTTAATAGGACCAACTGAAGCCTCTCTCACAGCCTTCTCAAGTGTTAGCATGCCTTAGAATCTCTTTGAGAGAAAGTTAAACACTCAGTCTCCATGGTTTTTCTCTCCAGAGTTACTGACTCAGTAGATCTAAAGTAGATCTCCTGAATCGGCAGCTAATAAAGTAAGCCAGGTCCTTGCCACTCAAAGAGTGATGTGGTCCAGCATCATTAGTTCCACTTGGGAGCTTTGAGAAGACTAAATCCTCAGGTTGCACCCTAGATCTACTGAATCAGAATGGGCTTTTGAGCATAATATAATGTTCCAGGCCCTGTGAGATTCTGAGGCAATAGTCTACAGACCACACTAAAAATATATATTCTAGTATCTTCTGAATCAACAATAGCAATAATGTCTTCCAGTACTTATCATGTCCCAGTCATTATTCCTATGCTTTAATATGACCTAATAACCTTCAAAGGTCATTTTTGTTGTTTTTGTTTTGTTTTGTTTTGTTTAGATAAGGAAATGGAGGCTACAGACGAACGTTCCCAAGTTCAAGAGGCCATACTTTAGATAGGACCTACTTTAGAGACAGGCAGTCTTATTGAGAGCTTGTGTGCTCAGCCATCACACATGCTGCTTCCCTGAGAGGGAAGATTTCCTTGCTGAAGGGAGATGGGCCTGGTTTTCAGTCAGCAATGGAGGGAAGACATCTCTTGCTACCTGAAATTCAAAAACTGTTTCACAGTTCTTACTCTGCTGCTCCTAAAGGAATGCCAAGTTATTTTCTGGGGTTCTGAGTGGCCTCCGTCCTCTCACCTGTGACATGTCAATGATGGGTAACAGTACTTCCCCTCCTGGCTTATGAGGCTTGAGTTCCCCAAGTTGAAGAGCAAAGAGCAAGACTGGTGTGGAGGGTTCCAGGAGGCTTTACACTGCAGGAGCTTTGAATTTTGAGAAGCCTGGAGGGGACTCTCACTTCTTGTGATCATTTGGTTCTCTGCAAAGACATCATTAAATTGTGCCTCAGTTTCCTCACCTGTAACATGAGATTCAACCCTTCTCCTAGGATTGCTGGAGGAATAAAGTGAGATCATGGTGGCCTACTACCACACCATCTACCCGTTCCACGGAAAGGTTTCAATAAATAGTCATTAGGTACACATCCCTGTCATAACTGTTCCCATCCTGAATTTCAAGCCATTATCCTCTTCCATGTGATGATGAAATCTCAGCATTTGAAGGTTTCTCAGATGCTGTAAAATGTGTTCCCACTTCTCTCACTCGAGCCTTCACATTTCACTGGACAGCTGACTCACACATTATTGTGAGATTCATCTTTCCTTCCTAAACAAGACCTTTTCTTTGAGTCTAGCATTCCATAATGACTGCCCAAAGGCAGTAGAAAGTGTCACATCTGTGGCTAAAGGTTCCCTAAATTTTGGATAGCCCCCAGAGTCTCTGAAAGTAATCATTCTTGAATAGGAAATCTGTAGACTAATAAATATTAATCATAATAAGCACAAAACTGTATATGCTCTTCATTAAATAAACAGCCTCTCTTTACATTAGTGATTTTTATGGAATTAACTATTTTGAAAAGGTTTGTAGAAAAAGAATTTTTTTGTCCAAGATGGCAGAAACTTTTGCTTTCTTCCCTTGCTCTGACTTCTTTGGAGAAACAATTCTCTGTGGAGGACAAATCATAGCACGAATGATGACACTGATGATAATGATAGCAGTTATGATAATGGTTACAGTAATGACAACTGTCACTCACTGTTTATTGTGTTTATTTTGCACAAGGTGTTGCTTTCAGGCTTTAAATGCTTCTGGTATCTGTCAAAACAGCCTTCTGAGGGACAAGCTGTGACTATAATCTCCTCTAAGGTTAAAACACCCAAGACCACGTAGTTGATAAACATGGAAGCCAGGCTGGGTATCCTGGAACCATAATGGTAGAGCCCAAGACCCCCGAGCACCAAACAGTGCCAACATCAGGGAGCACTCAACTCTGCCAAAGGTTGCCACCATTTACTTCCCAGGATCTTCTCTGTTGGTGGGTTTTCATTTTCCTCTGTCACTCCACGTAGCTTAGGGTCAATGTCAGGACTCAGCTAAGTGCCAGAGGATCTCCACAGGATTTAAGAGGTCTAAATCCCAGGGTACTAGTATCATTAGAACTCTTGCCTTCAATTTTCTTTTAACATATTGGATCTGGGCTTTCTCAGGTTTATTTTCTTCTTATATTGATGAGCACCTATCCACTCTATGCCAAAATTTCCAGAGCTATAAATCAAGCCCTGTGGCAGGCAAATTCTCCTTGCCAGCTTCTTGAAGGTTAAAGAAAGGAGAAATTTTTCTGTTTGTGTGTTTGTTGGCTTTTAGGGTTTGTTTGTTTGTTTGTTAGCTGTCAAAATATGAGCCTGTCATTTCAGTTAGCTTTGAGTCCTTCTCTTTACAGTTAGTTAGACTCCCCAACCATCTCCACTGTTCAGATACCCTAAGAATTGTCCTCCAGCAATTTCCTTTTCATTCAGTTCTCACTTGACTTTGGGCCCCCAGATGGACTTGAAGCCTTTTGGTACATTGTTACCAGGACAAAGATGTTTTCATAATATTTTCTCACATGTCTTTTTGTGAAAATTACTGAGACTATCTTAAGGTAGTTTTGATTACTGTTACCACACCACTGATAGATTCGGTAACGCTCGTAACTGTGCAGCATGACTTCATTAAGGAAGATTCCCTTTGTCATCGTGGGGTGGGAGAGAAGTGTTTAGTTATTTTCTCTTCTAAAAACTGATCCAGTAATTGCTAAATTCTATATAGCACATTACAATTCAAAGATCATATACATGCTCTTGAGTCTTCAAATAATTGCAAAGTAGGAGTTATTTCTATTTTATAAATAAGGAAAATAAAAAAAGAAAAAATAACATAAGCAATGAGTAGACACAGGATACAAAACCAAATTTCTGCATTTAATCTCTTTATACTACTCTATTTAGCAAGATTCTCTTGCAGTAGAATATTTTCTGGGATATTAGTTTCCCATGCATGTTTAAGTCTGATTAGATTGTACAAATGGCATAAGCCACTGTGTCTTAGCAGTGACATTTCACCTTATGCCGCTGCTATTCTAAGCCACAGAATGCCAGATGGGAAAGAGATCTTGCTACTCATTACTCAGGAAAGGCAATAACTGCAGAGTGAAAACTAGCTTCAGGTTCAAAAGAACCGCTTGCTGTTATCACACGACTAAGAAAATTTTCCCATTGCCTGTGGGTAAGATATTGAATTTCCACTATTCAAAAATTTTTTGAGTAGTTTTCAATGTATGAAAGACCTCTTTTATGCCATTGAAATTCACTATTATGCCATTTTTGTTCTCTGTTGAAAACCACACATTTGTCCCAATATCTGCAAGAAGAATATCTAAAGTTTAATGTTCTCAATTCTGACTATGGCAAATCACAGATTCTTCCATGACTTTGAAATAACCATAAATGTTACTTGGTACATGACTGAATCTCAATAATATCTTCATGAAAAATAACCTCTATTTTATGAAGCAATTAAAAATTTCAAAGTTTCTTCACAGGCTTTTATTTGATTCTTACGATACTCCTATGGGTAGGCAAGGGAAGTGTTGTTAAATTAATTTCACAGATGATAAACTGAGGCAGAGATACATGAAGCAACTAGTCTCAACCTTTTAAACTCTCAGGTGTTAGATTTGGGACACTAAGCAAGACTCTCTAAAATGAAATACTCTGTAATCTGCCTTTAAAATAATGCTGTAGACTTCCTCTTCCTGTGTTTCTTCCTCCCTGTCCTATTCCCCCTCCTCTTCCTTTTCTTCCTTATTTCCTTTTCAGCTTTTTCATGGTCAGATAAAATGTTGAACACAAGGAAAAAATGCATACCTTACTTATCTAAGAATATTTGCCTATAAAATAATCAGAAATATTCTGTCTTTAATATTGTGCTTTGAAATGGCCATTGGTGCTGGGAAATTAAAATGAAGGTTTGAGAGAATAGTTCAACTCTACCTCTTTTATTCTATAAAGATTACTATGCATTAGGCTGAAAATGAATTTAAAAGCCAATATTCATTCCCTTGCAAATGCTCATTTGTTACTGTGATATAATCAGAAGTGAATCTGAGAACTATTTATGAGATTTCCATGATCCATAGGTAAAAGAGAAGTTAGGGTATGTAGCTTTAGATAAGGAGGAAATGCTATTTGAAGACTTCTCATCTAGATTACACATTCTTTTCATTTGTTTCTCACTAATCATAATCATGACATAGTGTTTTCCTAGTTTAACTACTGTCTGTTTTCCCAACAAAGAAAAAAAACAAAAAACTCTAAAGCTTGCTTAACTTTAAATACTCTGCATAAATCCTGGCACTAACTGGTTAAAAGAATAATAACAGAATGAGACAGACATCATTGCCCTGTGTACATGTATGAATGCACAGATGGTGTGACTCTACTTTGTGTACAACCAGAGAAACAATAGCTGTACTCCATTTGTGTTCAATGAATCAAAATTAAATAAATTTAAAAAAAAGAATAACTACAAAAATGGTTAACTGAATTAATGGAGAAAGAAGATGGGTGGATGGATAAAGGTATACAATGTAGAAGGATGGATGAGTGGATAAATTGAGTAATGATATAGGAAAAGAAAATATTTATGTATTCCAAAAGAATTCTTAACACTTGTTATAGACCACTGTCACTATTGAAGGTACAGGAGATATAGCAGTGAAAATCAAACAAAAGTAGACAAAAGTTGGCTGCTCTTACAGAGTTTAAATCACAATAGGGAGGGGGACAGATAACTAACAAAGTAAAGAAGTAAAAAAGAATGTTTATCAGCCTTTTATTTTAAAAATAAATGCATATCTTATGTAGACATAAATGGGAGCAACAAAGCAGGGGGATATAGAGAGCATGGGAGAATGCTGTGATTTCAGAGTACTCCTTCCTGTATTAGTTTCCTGTGGCTGCTATAACAAATTACTACCATACCATCAACCCAGAACTCCCAAATCTCATTATCTCCCTTGTCTATATCATGTATGAGTGACACTCTGGGCATGATCCATCTCAAGACAAAATTCTTCTCCATCTCAGGACCTGTGAAAACTAGAAAATAAGTTACCCACATGCAAATGGTGGAACAGGTGTAGAATAATAATTAATAGGCATTCCTATTCTAAAAGGGAAAACAACATGGACCTTAGGAGTCAAGAGCAATGTCACAGTTCACCCAGGTAAGCTCCATTAGTTTGCAAGGCCTCTGTGTTGCAGGTTATGCCCTTTGAGCTGGTACTTCTGATCTATGGATGGACACCTCTACCCTCTGAGGTCTGGATTCTGACCTCTAGGCCTACAGCACCCATTCAACTCATTTTTCTTCCCTGGAGGGTTGCACATGTTTGTGGTAGAAGGGTCTTATCAGCCTGTGTTCTGACAGTCAAACTTGTGGGAATTCAACAGCATTTTTTTCTTTTTACCCTTTCTCTGCCCTTTTAATCCAGCTGGCCCAGATATATAACCTATTTAGATCATATATACATATAGATATAGATTTAGATATAGATATAAATATAGATCTCTCTCTCTCTCTCTCACACACACACACACATGCACAAACATATGACAAATGAAAATAGATGGGAGATTTATTTTAAGGAATTGGCTCACATGTTCTTTGAGCTGGCAAGTCCGCAGTCTCTAGGCAAGTCCAGTGGGCTGGAAATTCAGATGTGTTAATGTTCAATCTTCAGCAGATTAAAAATAGGGATTGTTTCTATGTGAAATCCTGAGGAGATTTCCTTCTTCTTTAGGGAACCCCAGCCTGATTGGAAGAGGCTCATCCACATTATCCACTGTACTCCAAGTCTGCTAATTAACACACCTTAAAAATACCCTTGCTGCAATGTCTACACTTTTGTTTGACCCAACAACAGGGAACTATTGTCTAGGTAGGTGTATGCATAAAATTGACTACCACACTGATACCTTCTCCTGGGATATGTGGTGAAGGAGGAAGCCAGGTAGTTATTTGTGGAAGTCTGTTCAGACAGAGGGAGGATCAGGAGGGGTCAGGCCTTTTAGGGCATCTAAGATCTGTGGCTTTGGAGAGTGAGGAGAAGCTAGTGGAGATGCTGCACAGAAGAAAGTCCTGAGGACTTGCCCAATCTTGTTCTAGCTGGAACAGTTCAGCCGGAGGATATTTCAGTGGTATGGTGAGAGATTGGGGTTTGGACCAAGGAGATAGAGGTGAAATGGATGTGAGGCTTCAGCTATTGATACATTCTAATACAGCGATAACACACTTTTTTTGACAAATTGGCCATGGGTTGTGAATGAAAAAGAAGAAATCATGTCAAACATGACTCCAAAGTATTTGGCTTGAGTAAAGTGAGAAAAATGGGAAGAAGTGATTTACCCTCCTCATCTGAGGTTAGGAAGACCAAATGGAATTGTTTTAGAGTAATTATAAAGTATTTGGTTGTGGTCAGATTATGTTTAGATATTTACAGATATCTAGGGCCTCTTAGACATTTAAGAGGATTTTGATATGAACCTTAGATGTCCAGAATAGAGAGGAAAAATAGTGATCATATTTAAAGCTCTGAAACTGGATCAGATCATCAAGAGAATTAGAAATGGCAGAAAAAGAATGAAGTAAAAGAGCTGAACCCTGAGACATTCCAGCAGTCACAATTGGGATAAATAACCATGAACCAGCAAAGAGGAGTAAGAACAGCTATTGGTGAGAATGGAAGAAAATTAGGTACTTGTGTCCTGGAAGATAAGGTGAAAGTGAAGTGCAAGAGAAGGCAGCATTTAGATAGGTCAAATGTTCCTGAGATGCTAAGTAAGAGAGAGAATGAAGCTTACCTCTTCCATTCAGCAGGGTAGCAGTCCTTATCATCCTTGTGACGGGTAGCCTTTGACTGGATGAATTCAAGAAGGAGTATGAGAGACATGAGGTTTAGTGTGGATCTTCAACTTGATTGGATCAAGGGACACCTAGGAAATGCCTAGGATTAAGAGACTTCTCGGTACACCTGTGCATGTATTTTGCAATGATTAGCATGTGCAACAGCAAATTGAGGTGGGGTGGCACTTTCCATAGCCTGGGAACCCTGATGGGTTATAAAGCAGAAGGAGAAAGTTGCAAAGGATGCAGCTTGATTCATCCTGAGCTGGTGGCTAGATTGTTGCTACCATCACCTGTGGACATCAGATTCCAGCTCCTTCACTCATCTTCATCAGAAGATGAAGAGTGAAGGAGCTAGGCTCTCACCTGCAACTCTCTAGGGAACTTCCAGGCCTTCAACCTCTGATGACCGCTGAATCATTGGTCCCTCTTGTTCTGAGACTTCCAGCTTCTTTGAGCAGTGATTGGCTCCTCCCACTCTCCAGCCTGTGGACTATTTGTGGACATAGCCATGTGGGACTTTCTGACTTTGATCCTGTGAACCAATCTAATAAATCCTAGTTTATAGTCATGTAGATATCAATTCTCTTCCTGTAGAGAACCCTAACTAATACAAAAGGAATTGGTATATCAAACTTAAGTAACTACTGAAAAATATGGGTATAGTCTAAAGTCCCTACTCTTTACCCAAGAATAGCTGATTTTTATATCCCCAATGGATAAAATCCACTGGGACTTTTGGTATTGAGGGTGACATGAATCACTAGTGCTGAGACAGGAGAATTATGAAGGACCTCACTTCTTTTCCTTCTAGGGATCCTAATAAGCCCTGGAAATAGAATGTCTATGATAGCACTCTCACTGGCAGAGTCTGGAATTGAGAGCAGTATTACAGAGCACAATGTCCTGATTACAGCAGCAATGCAAAACACAAAGCAAAAAATCAAACAAGCAAACAAAACCAGCAAATGATAAAATTAGAATTAAAACTAGAAATAAAAATTAAAAACTAAAAACAAATAACAATAAAATACCCAATTAAAATATAACATAAATTGATAAACAAGAAAAGTAGGTCTTGAGTATTTTATTATTTTTTTTTATTTTTTGGAACCAGGGATTGAACTCAGGGGCACTTGGCCACTGAGTCACATCCCCAGCCTGCTTTTGTATTTTATTTAGAGACAGGGTCTCACTGAGTTGCTAAGGGCCTCACTAAGTTGCTGAGGCTGGCTTTGAACTCGCAATCCTCCTGCCTCAGCCTCCGGAGTCACTGGGATTACAGGCATGCGCCACCACGCCCAGCTTGAGTATTTTAGTTTTGTCCAGCAGATAACATTTGCAAGTCTTAAATGAGGTAAACTTCTCAATTAGATATTCAGTAAATATTAAATCTTTCTCCAGGATCTCAAATCTACTTCAGAATTCTTCCACAGATCCTTCATCTAGTGTATCTGACAAAATATTTGAAATTAGGAGAAATATGCAGTCAATTTGAAAGTAATCACAAAAAGACAAGTGATTACATACAGAAAGATAGAGTGGGGAAAATATTTAGTTAGGGCCCTTGCTATGTTTCCATGGTGGGAGAAAGAAATGATTCAAGGAGGTTACATATTTTGTTCAAATTCTGTGCTTTCTGACTTTTGATGTGCCCTTCTTCCAATGAGTTGCGTTGTAGTATATAAAGTCCAGTGAAGGACAAGGGTTCTAGTGAATGGAAAGGGGAAATTCAGAAAGACATCATCAATAAGGGCAGATGGAAGTCCCTGGAGCAGTGAGAATAACTTAAATTTCATACTGAAGGGGACAGGCAGCTAGCTCTGAAGGTTTTAGAGAGGGAAGAATGGTTAAAACTGTGAGCAAGAAGAATGTCTTGACAGCCTTTGTAATCATTAGATATTTTGTGATATAAAACAGTGTTCGAGGGCTTTGGAAAAATATTTTACATTCATTGATTTGGGGGAGGTATTTTTCCAATATGATAGAAATTGCTGCATATTCTAAGAATTAGGCTCCTTATTGTCATTTGTTTTGCTTTGTTTTAGGGAAGTCATGCAATTCAGTTGTGTGCCTGCCAGTAGCTCAAGCCCAATCATTTCATTTGGCTTAGCACAATTTTCACAATATAGAAATAATTTGATATTTATTCAAGTTGATAAAGATGTATGATCTCATCAAGTTAATTATTAACAAAGAAAAAATGAAAGTGTGATATTGTTTAAATAGCAGATGTGTTAATACAGAGTAATTATGTTGACTGAAAATGAACAGCTCCACCAGGCAGCCTCCCAATTTTTTCCCCCAACAGTGTCAACACTGAATGTCTTTTAATACACTGGAAAATTACTAGGCAGATTTGAAATAACAAAGCAATCACTGCAGGCTTTGTTTAAGATTCCTCTAGAGAATAGGACAAATAACATGATTACAGTGATTTGAACAGTTAGAATGTTATAGCTGTTCACTTAGGAAAACAATCTTCCAATTAGTTGACAATTGATAGCTTCTGGTATTTTCTGAAATGGCTTCTGAATTCCAAGTATTGATCCGTATTTCTATGCAGTAGGTTACCTGAGAGAAGGTTATTCTCATTATAGTGAACACATCATACAGCTACACTCAGAAATACACATATTTGATAAATTTATTAGCCAAAAGGATTATGTATAATAACTTGTATCTCTTTGCTGTTAAGAAAATTGCAATAATATTATACTGGACATTGGTGAATTTTGGTGGTTTTATTTTCTTTCACTTGTCTTAGCAAGTTCTGAATTTAATGTTTTCATTTTTCTTTATCATTGAAATAGAGAATAAGCAAGTTCAGTGGGTTCTCAAACTTGAGTGTTTGAGAAGTCTGCTTTTGTATGTGATTTTTAAGGTAAGGTATGAAAGAAATATTCACATATATCCACTTATAAAACGAATCAACTTTGAGCAGATACCCTTCTAACAGATATATTAGATAAGATCTTTCTGTGTAACAGAAAAACAAACTTACACTGTCATGAAAAGATAAGGTTTACATTCCTTACATTTCAAGGAATTTGGAAGGAGATAATAACATTTTGATTTTGCATATCAGCCACGAAAGAGCCATGGTCTGACCACTCTTGTAAGCATCATTTACTCCTGCTTCCAAGATGGCTGTTTCAACTGCACGCATAACGTCCACACTCAAGGCCAGAGGGAAAAGGGAGATGCCAACCCTGACTGTGCCAGTCCATCATTAGAAAGTGCTAACTTTATCAATGGTCTGTTTATTTTTCATTGACAGGAATGTATCATATGGACATCTTCATTTATAAGGGAGTCTGGAAAGATGTGTCATTTCATAGCATTTTGATGGAGCCAGTCCAGGAAGAAAGATTGGGAATGGGCACTGTTGCATTAATTAGTCAGCCAGCCATGCCTGAAATAATTAGTGACTTAGGTGGAAAGACTCCCATACTCCAGGTTTCCTTGGTTGGCCTAAAGTTAACTGTTTAACATTCCATTAGAATCTAGGAAGGAATTTACTAACTCAAATATCCAGGAATGAAATTTGATGGAGATATTCATGAACAAGACCTTGACCTAGTAACTCACATTTCCATAAGACCCAGGAGACATGCAGATGGAGACCATGACTGGGTGCAGACTCCCCTCTACCTACTCCTTTCCCTGTTTTTTGATCATTTATTGTGTTCATTAACATAACTTGGCTCAATCTCCCAAAGCCATATTTTTAAAAGTAATATGCCTTAACTTACAATCTCAAATACATATTTATATTAGCATATTTAAGTAACATAATAATGTGAATCATCTATAATTAATAAAATTACTATGTAAATGATCTTTAATATGAATTCATTTTATTTACATGCTCACATTAGCTTAAACATCTACTTTCTGGTATTTTATTAATAGTTTATGGTTACCTTTCTCAGTTTTTATATATAACCATCTTGGTTCTTTATGAAAATCCCTTCTGATTTTTTTCATTTTCATTTCACTGAAATATAATTGTACACAGACCAGATAACTTACATTTACAACAGCTAGTAGTTCTAGAAAAAGAGCCCTAAGAAAACAGATGTATTTGAGTCATATTTTTCCACATGAAAAATTATTACAGTAACATATTTCTTATTTTAAATGCTTTAGAGAAATGACAAAATTCACTGTCTTAAGTTTCAAGAACACTGTATATCATTATGGAACATATTGCATAAGCTTATTAATCCTATACCTTTATTAAACCATAGCAAATTTCATAAAATTGCATTCAGTATCATCAGGAAATTTTAGCCCTCAAAAAAAAAAAAAATAGGACCTTCACCAACACCAAAATGGCCTTAACATGTCTTTTCCCTGGCCACTAGCTGAACTTCAAGATGTGTGTAACTCCTCATGAACAGGTTGTCTTGAGTGGAAGGGCAAAGGCTAAACATATGTGTAAGATTGAGGAACTTTGCTATCACGTGACAACAGGCTTTAAAAATTTTTGACAAGGCACACCAATTATTCCAAATGCATATACACACATATCACACATCTATATGAAGGTTTGGGGGCATATGTATACACACACACACACACATATTCATATATATATGAATTAGGATATTTTTGCTGTCTTAGCAACCCTATCATGAAGTGTTTAGTTAAGTCGCTTTGGAAGATCATGATACTCTTTTTACATATTTAGTTCACACTCTGAAAACTGGAAACACTCCTATTAACACATCAAAGGGATTTAGGTAACAGAAGTTGTATTCAGGAGCATCCAGAATTACTGGGTCCAAGACCGTGAATTTATAATGATGCTTGCTGAAGTCATAAAAGCCCAGCAAAGCTTCCTCAGGGACTTTGGAGAAGTGGGACTTTGAGAGGAAAAGCAGCTGAATGATGAGTCCAAGGCTCGGAAACACTCACTCAATACTGTAGATATCCCTGAACCGTTTTGTTATTTATTATATAACCTAACTTCTGTAAATGTGTGTCTGAAGAAAGTACAACATACTTTAATTTTTTGTTGTTAAAAAAAAAAGCCGTGTTAAGGGAATACAGATACGTTTTTAAAAAGTAAAAAAGAGGAGGCCTGAGAACCACATAGTGAGAAGAACAAGGAAACAGCCTTTTCTGGTTCATTTGGCAATGTTATAAGACAGCATCTGAAGGAGATTTGACAACCCATCAAGTATTGACCGAGCATTCCCAGTGCTGAGCACTTTAATATGTCCAGGGGATGAGTCAATGAGTAATGTACCATCTTGGCATGGGAATGGGGCTTTTGTTGAGGTAGGAAAAGTCTGTACTTTAAGAAAAATCAGTTCCTTGTCTTGACTCCCCTGGAGGATCTAAGGCCACAATCATTTTACTCTTAGAACTGTGACTTGTCATCTTGTAAATAGTAGCACAGTTTTGGCAAGTATCTGCTATATGACAGAGACTTTGTCAGGCACCGGAGTTCCAGAGATACATGTGGTCTGCTACCATGCCCTGGAAGAATCCATGGACTAGTGGTAGTAATCTGAATAGTAAACCAGCTCACACGTATCAGGTTATTATTCAGGGGCAGGCAATATTCTGAGCACTTTTACAAGTTATTTTAATTTTTTAAATCTTCATGGCAGTTCTATCAGGTCCATGATATGTTTATTCCCACTTTGCAAGTAAAGAAATGAGACAGGGAGGTTCTGTAACTTGCCCCATGTCACACAGGTAGGAAGCACAGAGAGAGATTCTGGGCTTAATTCTCAGCATGCCAGAGTCGAGGCCCTGGACAGTTTCACTCTGTGGGCTTCTCTGAGTTAAGGAGATATGGAGGGAAGGACATCTGCAGTGGATTTGTGAATGCACTTTGAAAATAATATCATTCTGTGCAAGTGTTAGTTGTCCTTACATCAAGGAAAATTGATAATTCAGAACTTAATTTGAATTGGAACCATGGAACATTGGAACTAAATGTCCACGAATGTGTAAGGATGACAGCAAAGTATAGAGTTGTTCACGAGGACTGCCTCAGGTTTGTAGGCCATAAGGAACTCCATCAAGGCTTCTGTGCCTTCATCCAGAGTCCCTTCTGGATTCAATGTTCATAGGAAGGCGAGGAAAGGTTGGGGATCCCTAGGCCCTGAATACCATATCTCTGCCTCAGCAGACAGCAAGATAATTGGAATGTACATACATGGGATTTTCTAGACATTGGACTTTCCTGCCCTTTGGAAAAACGGGAATTCCCTTTGAGCCAGAAAATGAACATTTTCAGTGGAGAAAATGGTTTCACATGGTTTCACTCGTGTTCCAGAATTAAACCACCCTGACAAGGACAAGGTATAACGGGAGAGTGGTGTCTGCCTTTTCCTTCTCTGCTCAAGCCCGGATTGTATTCAGCTATTTTGTCTAAAATCTGTTCTGTTCAAAGCATATTTGCAGAAACCACTTTTGTAAATAAAAGCCGATTCAAGTAATCTAAAGGTCAGGGGGAAGCTTCAATATAAGCCGTGTTAGGCACAGCATCCAACAGAACACATCCTCCGTAATAAGGTGCTGCGAACATTCTGAGGTTAGGAATTGGTTTTAATTCAGTTAGTGAGGGAGAAAAAAAATCTTGTAGGGATTTATAATTTTGGTGTAGCTCCTAGCTTCCAGAAAATGTGCCCTTTATTAAGAACATGAAAATAGACGTTACAGAAATTTGTTATCCGGTGTCACTCCTCAATTAACTTCTATTCATTCAGCCAGCAAGAATCGGTGTTCAGCAGCTTAAAAAAAATATGAGGCTTCCTTTTCTGTTCCCTTTGCTGTTATTGATATTGTTAATCATTTTAATTAGTGGCCTCCCATGATTCCAATCAAGCCCAATTAGACTCAAACCCGATAAACAAAGAAGAGGTGGAAACAGCAGCTCAGGACATGGATTAATCTCACTAGCACAAAATGGAAGTAACTGCATTTTAAATTGCTTCCATTCACCTTTGACTGAGGAATTGCCAGTGACTCCAGGAGCCTCTGGCTGCTTATCTAAGATGCCATCCACAGTCAGCCCTCATAGACCTTCACGTGCTCTCTGACTTCATTCACTTGTCTTCATGTCATTGCCCTCCTGCCCTGCTTTACATTGTTCCACACCAGCTACCAAAATAATTTAAATTCCTTGGATGTCCCCTTTCTTTCCCCATCTTGTCTGTGTATATTTCCCTGTCTTTTTCTGCCCTGTGAATGGTCTGGTCTTCTTTGAGAAAGAGAAGTCCCTATTCTCAATGATATTATGGAAGTTCAGTGCACAGTTTATCAGACAACCACTTGGATACCTAGCCTGGATATTGTGCTAAATTATTTGACAAGACATATTTCATTTAACTTTCTCACTAGTTCCATGAGGCACTCACTTTCATTAGACCCATTGCACAGATGAGAAAACTGAGGCAGCCAATGTAAATGACATTCTTAAGATCACTTAGCTAGAAAGAGTTCAACATAGGATTTTTTTTTTTTTGTACCAGGGATTGAATTCAGGGATACTCAACCATCAAGACGTATCCCCAGCCCTATTTTGTAATTTGTTTGGAGACAGGGTCTCACTGAGTTGCTTAAGTGTCTCACTTTTGCTGAGGCTGTCTTTGAACTCAAAATGCTCATTCCTCAGCCTCCTGAGCCCCTGGGATTACAGGCTTGCACCACTGAACCTAACTCAGTGTAGGATTTTAACTCAGTTCTATCTGATCCCAGAGTCCCATCACTTAGATTTTTTATTTTTTAATGTGATACTGGCCTTTCACTTAGAAACAGGATTAGTTTAGTCTCCTGGATACAAAAATGTCCAAACCCTTAAACTTCACCATTACGTGTTCTTAGAATGACTTTGATTAATAATGTTGCTTTTAAAATGAGAGTTGCATTGCCTTATCCAACCCTTCTTCATTTCTATGATGATACTTGCCAAAAAATATGGTTCATACATCTTTCAGGTAAGGCAAGAAAGTTGTATCAGAATTCCTAGCTCTAGCCAGTGGACTATCATGGCTTTGGAACTATTCGATTATAACATAGATGTCTACATAATTGAAAACTTCATGCTCCCATTTTAAAGCCATGACAGAAGAATGTGAAAAGCAGCCTTGGATTTGATTCATGGCTTCTATCTCAGATGTCTGTGATATTGTAGGCAAGTTTCTCACCGTGAATGAGCTGAGAACCTAGGATATACCTATAGTAGTGATAAAGAAAAACTGAATGAAACCAAAAAAATGAAAATTTTAAAGTCTGCCTGTTAGTACTATGAAAATTCATTGAAATGTGGATTAAAATATGCCTAACATGTAACTGTTTCTTTCTTTTTCTTTTTTTTTGGTACTGGGAATTGAACCCAGGGGCACTCGACCACTTAGCCACGTCCCCAGCCCTATGGGGTCTCACTTAGTTGCTTAGGGCCTCGCTAAATTGCTGAGGCTGGCTTTGAACTCGCGATCCTCCTGCCTCAGCCTCCCAAGTGCTGGGATTACAGGCGTGTGCCACCACACCTGGCTGTAACTGTTTCTTAATAAGAATATTAATGTAACTTATTTTTCTTGCCTCATATGTAAATCAGCTGACAATTGCTCTGTATGGAAGCCTGTAGATAGTAGTTTCCAATTAGAAGGAATATCTGGAGAATGTGACAAAATATCCAGTGGATAGAAAATACCCAAAAAAGGAACTCAAATGCATTAAACTTGGTTACTAAAGGTAGAAGAGAAGATTGAGTCATGACTGAAAAGAGCAAAGAATTTAAGACAAAAAACACTACTGTACCTGAAGTATGTGTCTCAGTCAGCTATAGACACAATAATGCTGAGAAACTGCTCTAAAATGCAGTGTGCTTATTCTACACTCATTTTGTCCAACCTAAGATGGGATGAGCTAAATCTCTGCTTCACATTGTGGGTCAGTGAGGGCTAAAAAACAGAAGTACAGTATAGTTCTGTTCCATGCCCAGGTGGAATATCCTTGGACAATATCCTTTCCATAGCAGATCACTGAACCATTGCAGAGAAAGCTGACTTACATAGCACATTTCAAGCTTCTGCTTGCATTATGTCTAGTAGCCTGTTGACCAGAACAAGTCACATGGTTCATAGGGAATGATACGACTCTCACCAGCAGGCAATAATATGGATATGCAACTTTATGATGGGAAAAACTTGGGATCAATAATTGAAATCTACTATAAAACTAAGGAGACAGAAATATTTAAAAATGCTATATCTTTGAGCTATTGATCTAGAGATTCTGCTGCCCTTTCTCCAAAAATCTTTGTTCCAGAATATAGACCCTGCCTGAAACTTGGGATAGGATTGAAAACATCTGCTGTGGGAAGAGAATGATGATCATTCTAGTAAAAGAATAAATCAACTCATTTGTGAATCACAGCTGACTGTGGTTCAATGATATTTCTGAGTCCAGGTAACCTTCTATTTATGACATGCCACTCTTAAATGCTTTGCTTTGCATTGTGGGTTTTATATGTTTGTCTTTAACCATGGATGCTGGTGTATATTGGTGAAGCTATTGATTGAACATCAATTTGCCTTTCTAAATTTTTCCTCCAGGAAATTCTTGCTAGCATTTCACTTTCCATGTATTAAGCACCATTTATAAACACAAGGCAAAAAAATTCAGTTGTTTCACCATTGGTCCTGGTCTTTTCCCATTTGACTAGTTTGAACACTGATAATGAAATTGCAGTAAGATTGTATTTTCTTGTCTTTTATGAATAGGTGCATCCATTAGGACTGTTGAATGTCATAATTTCTGTTATGCAGTTAAGATACATATCTTCCCCCAAATCAATATAAGTAGAATTGAATCTAAGTATCTTAAGGATACCTTTATGCTTTGCTAAGTCAATGTTCTTTCTTATAGTCAATGAATGAGGAGCAACTTATGCTGTTTCATTGGGAACTTTGATTGGATCTGGGGAGAAATGAGTGTGATTATTCATTGAGCAGCTTGAGCCTCGTCTAAACTTCTGACTTTGCTTAGAGTATGCAGTCTCTCATGGCACAATACCTTATGTGGTTTTCTCAGTAAAAAATTTGGGGCATTCTCCCAATCTCCAAATGCCCAAGTGCCAATATGATTTTAGCTGCATATTCCTATTATAGCCCTTTAGAATGTGTTCTAATATTCTAATATTTCTGTTCCCTGGTGCCATTATGAGAGCAATATGGCAGGTGCAGCTCATTCACTCCTATGTGCTCCCACCACCTGACTTGATTAAAATTATTAATCAAGTACATTTCATTAAGTGACTAATTGTTATGGTTTTGGTGAACTATGACAGATACTGCAGTCATGACTTCAAACACTTCACATGGTTTTCCTCTGAAATGTTCCCTTACTTCTGTTTGTTATTATGTTTAAAAAATGACCATTTGTGGGCACTAGTAGCTACAGTTTAGTCTTTAATAATTTTAGTCAAGTGCTGTATACCCATACCATGTATTGGTTCATCTCCTAGTTGGATTCCTAAGTAAGATGTCCCTCTACAGTTTCTTGGCTTTTTCAATTCTGTGTCACTCTAGTGTTAATGAACATTCTACACTCTTCTAGTAAACTCTTGCTCTTAGGTGGATATAATCCAAGATACATATAGCACATAATCTGTTAAAAACTATTCTCTTATGGAATCAGTTCTGAATTTCTGTGTGTGTGATCATAATCTGCTGCCATTTATGCATGCCTTCATTAACATTATATGTATCCACTCATTCAGAACATTCAGTATGGAAAGGGTCAAAATCAAAGCAAACCAAAAACTATGGTTAGGATTATGGAGCTTATAAATATAATTGGTTTGCTCATGTCATTTTTAAATTCATATCTATTTCTTACTTTGCTGTGTAGTGGTGGGAATGTTCTGAACAAGAACTCTCTTGCATTTATTTAGAATTTTCTTTGGTTCTTCAGACTCTTAAATTTTCCCTGAATTTTTCATGGTCCCCTTTGATATTCTCTGCATTTTCTTACACAAGGTTCTGTATTCTTCACCGTTCCTTCCTTTGAATTTATCAGGTACCCTGGATCTTCTGCTCCATTCCTCTTAAATTCAATATATTTTATTGAAGAAATGCTTGTGGCGAGTTGACAACAATCTTGCTTGTTCCCCATATTTACTTATTATCTGGGGTTATTCTTATAAGAAATGAACACCAGAAGCACATTCCACTCCATTTTTTTTTACATTGCTTTGATGTGTTATTTGAATTTCTTCTGTAAATAGTATCTTACATCAATGCCTTTCTTTTGAAGGTTTTTGAATTTATTTGGAACAGTGTGACTGTTTTTATCTTTGGCACCACACTCATATTTCATGATGCAATTTAAAAGCAATACAGCACAGTGGAAAGAACTGGATGTATGAGGTCTGAGCTTTATATCATAGGTCAGCCACTTAACCACCTACATAGTCTTGGGTGAGTCCATACACCTCTCTGAGTCCCAGATTCATCAGGTAAAAGTCTTCTGGTTGTATCTATAACACCTTTAACCCTAATAGGCTATTGGAATGATTGAAGAGAAACAAAATAAAAACACCTTGTACCTAGCACACCTTTCATAAATGATGGCTAATGATGCTGACAGCTATTTGAAGAATATTTTTCAAAACTAGCTTTTGAATTATTATCCATAAAATGAATCAATGGTAGGTGGATCTAGCTGAGTCTTCTTCCATTTCTCCAGCATCACTGTGCTGTGTTGATATGGGTACATGTCATCTTCCCTGAAGGCAACTGACACCATCACTCAAATTGTGTAAATCTCTTTCACTTTGCTGATAAAACTTTTTTTTTGGAGGGGGTGTTTTTGTTTTGGTACCAGGGATTAAATCCAAGGGGGCTTTACCACTAAGCTCCATCTCCAGTCCTATTTATTTATTTGTTTGTTTGTTTATTTATTTTTACACAAGATCTCACTGAATTTCTGAGGAATTCACTAAGTTTCTGGGGCCATTCTTGAACTTGAAATCCTTCTGCCTCAGCCTCCAGAGCCTCTAGGATTGCAAATATGCACCATTGCTCCTGGATCCTAATAGGATATTGCTGATGAACTTGTTCCTATCAAGTTCCTTTTTCTTCCTTTTTAAGAAAAACAATTCTGCAAAATCTTTAATACTTTGTAATTTTTTGCAAATCATCAAAACATGCTACTTAGTATAAAACCAGATGCACCAGTAGACTACTATTTGTAGTGAATCATTTAATGTTTTCATTTGCTCATACAAATGATTCGCCAATAGGGAAATGAATTATACTAGATAAATACAACTGTAGTAGACAAACACAATTATACTTGGTAAATAATACCCTAATTCAAGTGAAGAGATAAAGCACATTAATTCTGTTAATAATTACTGAGAATATATGGTCTGCAAGATGCTGACTTAGGGTCATAATTGGTTCCAAAATGGTTCAGGTATATCCAGAATCATGATTATCATGGTTTTGTCAGTGTATAATTGTCTTGAAAAGGAAGTTCTTTGCTTAGTCTTCATAGTAACTTATGAAGGATGGGTACTCAGTCCATACTAGATTGAATGAAAGGAAAGATCAGGATTAGGAAGGTTTAATTAATATTACTTAAGAGGTAATTAGATTGAAAGAGAATTTAGGGACATTCATTTGGCAAGAGTGAATGATCAAATATTTAAAGAAGTATGTATAAAACTAGTTTGCCCCCCAGTTTGAAGGATAAATAACTTGCAGAATTATAAGCTATCAGAACAAAATAGTTACTAGTTAATTGCATATTAAAACAAAAATGGGATACTACTAAACACCTTATTAGAATGGCCACAATTTAGAATATTTATACCAAGTACTAGCAAGGATGTGGAGCAACAAGAACTTTCTCTCAGTTATTGCTGGTGTGAATACAAAGACAGTACAGCCAGTTTGGAAGAAGATTTATCTGATACCTTACAAAAATAAACATTTTTTATCACTAAATCCAGCACTCACACTCCTAGGCATTTACTCAATGGAGTTTAAACTCATATTCACATGAAAACCTACACGTGGGTATATATAGCAGCTTTATTCATAATTGCAGAAATTAAAAGCAACCACAATGTCCTTCAGTATTGAATGGATAATCTGTGGTACATCCAGACAATGGATTATTCAATGAGCCATCAAGCTATGAGAAGTGAAGGAACTTTAAATGCTTATTACTAAGCGAAAAGCAAATCTTGAAAAGACTATTTACAGTATGATTCCCGCTACATGACCTTCGTGAAAAAAACAAAACTATGGAAACAGTAATAAATATCAATGATTGCCAGTGGATAATGGCAAGGGAAGAATTAATAGGTGGGGAATAGAAGATTTTTAGGGCAGTGAACTATTCTGTATGATGTTACAATAGTACATTAATGTCATTACACATTTGTCAAGATCCATAGAGTGCACAAACCAAGAGTGGACTCTAGTGTAAATTGTGAGTGATATTAATTTAAGTGCAAGGATTGTAACAAATTTTCTGCTGTGGTGCAGGAATTTGATGGGGGGAGGTTGTGCATGTGGGGGGTGGTCAGAGAACATACAGGTACTTTCCATTCCCTTTTGCTGTGAACCTGAAATTGCTCCAAAAAAAATTAATATAAATAAATAAATGAATAATATATTGGCATTTTAGAAATGATTCTAGTCTGTCCTCCTTATTTTAGAGGTTCAGATGAGCTTAAATTCATCCTAAAATAAGTACCTTAATTCCACCATTTCTCCCAGAGACTACCTTCCCTCTTGGCCAATGAGTTAGCAAGCATGCGACCATAGGTGACACGTGGGTGTTTTTAGACTTGTTCTACGGGGATCCTGTTGTAACTAGTCTAAAAAATACTGTGGATTGCCTCTTAACTTCTTTCTACCACGGAGTATAATGATGGGCTTCATCTTCATGTCAACTCTGGTGGAGTGTAAGATTACAGGCTGATTTTAATGCTGGCCAACTTAAGCATAAGTCATGTGATTTCTTCTCATGGAAGAACTTCAACTAAATGTACATCTACTTGGGTTGACTTCTGGGACTCCTCTGCCTGCTGCTTGGAAAGCTTCCGTTTCTGCTCTGCATAGGTCATTATTCTCCACATAATGTGGAGACCTTGCTCCTCCCCAGGATTCCAAGTGTGTTTGCTTTCCTCTCATTCCTCAGAAACCATAAAGCAATGCTTCCCCCAAACACATGCCTGCAGATTTCTAGAACAGGAACCTGGGATTCTTTAATGAGCCTGCAGGTGATTTTATGGATGCTACTGTGTCAGATCCTATTCCCAGGAAAGATTAATACTAACTTTCCCTGAAAGTCCCTCCTGGACAAACCCATTTCCTTGCCTAACATCTCAGCATTGAGGCCCTCTGCCCACCCCCCCTTTTTTTTCATTCAGTCTCTTAGTAAATGGAACATTTTCTTAGTCATATATTGAAAATTCCAATCGAAGTTTAGGAAAATGCTACTTCTGGTAAAAAAAAAAGGAGCTTGTCTTGCCCCCTATGGTCACTTTGAGTGTCTTTGTGAGATACAAAGGTTGTAATTCATGTGAAATGTATTGAGGACATGATTTGATATCATGTATCTTGAGCAAAAAAGAAGAAATAGGAGTTAAAAGTCTGTGACATGCTCATTTAAAGTATTTCTTTAAAATTTCTTAAAGTGTAATTTGAATATTCTAGGATATAAACCTAATTCACATCTTAAGCTTAAGCTTAAGCTTAATTTAATAAGATGTGTTTTTAATATTAGTTTCTTCTCTTTATTAAAGGGATTTTTACATTTAAATGTTTCTAGGGAATTTAAATAGGCCAAAATAAAGGTGTGTTTTAAAAGAATAATACCACGGAAATAAGTGTTTCCACAGTTTCAAAATCCTGTTAGACCTTTCCTACCTTTCTATGCTATCTAAATATTTAGTCCTTAACACAGTAATTTTTAAATTGTTTTTTAAGTTGTAATTTGCATGTTTTCATGTCTATTTAGGCATAGAATTATTTCTAAAAAATTGTTTTTAGTTGTTGATGCACCTTTATTTTTTTCATTTATTTATATGTGGTGCTGAGAATTGAATCCAGTGGCTTACACATGCTAGGCAAGTGCTCTACCACTAAGCCACAACTAAAATTCTAATTGTGTTAGAATTTTAACAAAAATTCTACTATTTTTGTTAAATTTCAGGTTTTCCAACCACTCTAGCAATCCAATCTGAGAACAAATTTAGAACACCCCCCATGACCCCTCGGTCCCCTCCGCGCAATTCCTGTTCCCACGCCTTGCCTTTGGCAAACTCTAAACTCCATCCTGTCTCTATGCCTTTGGCTTCTCTGGAGATCTTATATACGTGGAATCACATCAAGTCTTTTTACCTCTTAATTCATTGTCACTAGGATTTTGAGGTTAGTCCACATTCTAGCATCTGTTAGGACTTTGAACCTTCTTATAACAATATTCCTGCACATTGTATTTAATATATGTAAATGTACAATATAACAGAGAAAGCAAAATGTTTGAAACTCTGAAGAGTTTCTTTTCTGTTATTTGTAAAAATAATTTGTATCAGCAAAACTTTTGGAAGATTTAGTAAAGTTTATTGATATATATGTTGTATGTGTGTTAATGATATATGGATGTGTATCTATGCTTATATACATGAACTGTGAATGTACAAAAATCTTTCTAAAGTTTATTGTTCATGTACATATTTGACACATTCTTTGCTTCAAAAATGAAGTATAGAAAGGTAAGGGAAAGTTAGATATTAATGTTTTATGGACTCATATCAAAGGAAAAAAGATTACAGTTTTATCATACATGATTTTAGTTATCCTCCAATAAGTCAAAATATTTAACAAAAAAGTGCAAATTGCTACTTGATTACTTAGGAAAATTAGGTGTTTGTTAATCCCATGACATTGAATTTAAATTTATGTTAGAGAAAGGCAACATTTTATGACTATTCATTTATTTCATTAATGATTTAAAAAGGATCAGGGCAAGATAGAGAAAAGGCTGCATCTGACCAAAGTCCTCCAAAGGTCAAGCAAAAATAGATTGCTGTGGATTATTCTATCTCTTTCCTCTCTCCTGGGGGTTCATGCTTCTCTTCTCCAATATCACTTCCCCCAACTTTTTATTTTGAATCTTTTTCATCTCAGCACTGAACAAACTTCATCTCCTTGATATTTTACAGAAAGAACTTTGTTGTGAAGGACAGAGAATTTATGAACAAAGATTGAAAAATGGCAATAAATTAAAAGCCTGGGCACATTTGGGGACAGTATCCACTCTACCTGGCTCATACCTCCAACACAGGGCACCATGCATGCTTACCTGAAGACATCGACATTCATTTCATAAGAAAAACAGAATGTTCCATGATCTTCTAAGGTTCCCTTTTCAAATGTTTGAGTTTACCTGTCAACTCTCTTGGCTTTCAGAAATTTAGGTAAATATTTTGTAGGAGTGTTTTGTCATAAGGGTGTAGAATGAAAGGAAACTTCCTTGATTATTTTTAATAAATATATATTAGAATAAATAGTCCAACATAGAGATAATGTACCTTTAATGGCATAGAATATAAATGTGCTTATGAATGTTCCCTTACCTGTCTTCTGTCCAGTCTTGGAAAAGCAGGTAACTAGGTTAAAAAGATATTATAGATTGCATGGTTGAAACATAGGATATCATACACCCAAAAAGCAAATGCTAGCAGTGTGGTTTGCTCTCTGTGTATTTTAGTGAAAACATATCATCTCTTCTATAGAGAAAAAATCCTGTGAAATTTTTACATCAATCATGTTTAACTATGTGACATGGCCATGGAGTACAGAGATGGCAGGAGGTATGGAAAGAGTGACTTGTAGGTAATGGCAATGGGAGCATGTTAAAAATGAATCCCTGAATTGTTTTCTTTTCTGAGTTAGCATAAGTTCCTCCTATGCTTTGTCATTTATTGAATGTCTGAAAGTCCCCTTCTTAGCACTGGGCACAGAGTTACCTATGCAAAACATGAGCCATAGGAACAGACATTCCATAACTATAGCAAAATGAAAACTTAGAAGTTGCATCTCAGATAAGTGAACTCATACTTGTAATAACAGTAGGAACAAAACAAGCTGTCTTTTACAGTCTGTTGAATTTTGTAGTTGAATTGGAAACAACAATCTCCAGATATATAGTGCAATGCTTGCCTTAATTATTGCTCATATTTTGAACCATTTATTTTAGTGGACTTGGGGGGTCTTCACAGTTGGGTATCCAGTGCCCATCTACTTCACGAGGCCACATAAAACCACCTTTATAAATAGAGAGGAGTGAGGCTGTAGCATTGTCAGAGGTCTGGCCCAGCTCCCAAACAACGTCAAAGCTACTTCTGAAATTCCTTTGCTTATTCTTTTTGAGGTTGGAATGACCCCTGGGCAAATGCAGAGAGAAAATCAGAGTTCTTGCTCCTTTATAATCACCCATCCATCTCTGCCCAAATCTAACAGCTGCATGCAGTGTAATCTTTGTATGTACGGAGATTAATTTGGAGGATTTAGTCTAATAATTTTCTCCTAAATCCTGTCTGTGCACCCTTCCTTGGATTGGTCTTAACAGTTACATTGCAGGGAGCAAAGCTGAATAGAATCAAACCAAAAAGCTCGATCTTTTCTTTCCTCTCCTTGCTTCTCCTCTTACCTTCTCAAAAACAATAAATGATGATAAATAACAATAACTAATCATGTTTCATCCCTTATAGGTTCTGAAAATTAAGTTAATTACTATACCTACATAATTTATTTATTTTAAAATTAATATTATTTTATGAGATATAATAAATATTACTGAAAGCTCAGCTTCTCTGACCTAATACTCTCCACGTCCTCAACCAAAATCATTACCCTCTTCATCATGGTTCGTCACCATTGCCATTTTCATCATCATCATTATCACCAAATCAGGAATAGCTCTTAGAAACTGCCTAGAAAGCTATTCTTGGATTGGAAGATAATGATACCCTGGATCATTATTTTTTAAATGTATTTCACATTCCACATACCATGCTTGGAGCTAGGGCTGGAAATATGGTCGCCAGGAAGACTATTTCTGTCTCGCTGTAGTGTGGAAAATAGAAAAGATAATATGACAGAATGGCAAGTGCAGCAGAAGGTGGGTGAGCCTGGTGCACACACACTCCAGGAACAGTTCATTATGGAGTGAGTGCAGGTGACCACTCCCCAGTCAGGACCCACAGCATGGCCGCTCCCCTGTAGTGGCTGAAGGAAGTGCATGCTGACTTGCTCCCTTGCTGACCTGTGTCTGGTTTTCTTTGCTTCTTAGCTCCATCCTTGAATAATCTTATTACAGCTTTACAAAATAATTCTTATTTTCCCTGCTCTTTTGGCTAAAAACTTTCTGTGACTATTTTAATGTTTCTGCATGATCAGAGTCTTCTGAGCAAAGAACAGTGGCACTTGGGTTAAAGGATGGTTGACTACTAACTCAAGGTGAAGAACTCTAGAGAGAGATAAACTCTTCTCCCTCCCCTAGGGACATTTTCTTACATCTCAGAGTGTTAAACTAGAAATCGTCTTCCTCCCCTCCCAAAGAGGATATTTTACTTTACAGAGAAAAGTCCCTTTTTCCCTCTCCAGAAGGACTGAAAAAAAGACATCCTATACAAGTTTCAAGTTTTATAATTCTAGGGTTCCTTTTCTAAGAATGTAGAGCATATATGACTTTTGCTGCATCACCAGTAGGATATTTGTGCCTGAGAAACTGTTTGTGCATGATGTAAGATGCTCTGTGAGTAAGCAAGCAGTCTAAACCATAGTCCAGAAGTCTTGGGTTCCTTCCCACCTCCTCTCTGTGATAGGCTGGCTGGCTGGCTAGATGGATGGATGGATGGATAGACTGACATTATAGACCCTTCAAAGTTTTACATTTTATAGTTATCCAGATAAGGAAACTCATACCAGAAACATTCTTTTTCCTTTTTACTATTTTATTCTATTTTTATCTAAAGTGATTCCTTTGTTCTACTCTTCCTTGAGTTTTTAAATGGAGGTCCAAAAGGCATGAGTCACTATAAAGTACTGGTTCTTGCCTCTACTTTCTCTTTAAACACTCATGTCCATTCAGCTGGCACAGTGTCTCATTTAGGTCACTGTGAGAAACAGATTTCTAGGAAGGAGGGGCAATCCCAGAAGTATGTGCTTTGGCTCGGTGGCTGCAACTCTAACAGATGAGCCAGATCTCACGTAAAAGTGGAACTTACTGTCTGAACTACCCTGATTTCTGTGAAGAATGTGGGAATGCCTCCCTTTCTTCCCGCATGGTGGGGGTATGTCAGAGAACTGCTTCATGACCTCAGCTAGAGCATTCCCTTCCAGCAGTAGGTTATAAGGGTTGGGTCAGTGTGACCTCCCAGCCAGATCCAGCTCTAATCCAGTCCCAGGAGATCATGAGCTTTCTCTGTCCCCATTTCAAACCACCACAGAGGAGAAGGTCTTGTGAATGTTACCATTTTTAACTAACCTATTCCTTAATATCCCCAATGAGGGAGCTCATGCATTTGAAATCCTCAAAGATACCTCCACATGGAGTTCCTCTTTCCTGTTTTCTTTTATCTTCCCACAATCCCTTTTCAAACCTTTGTCTGGTGTGCCCCTCCCTACCCACCCCATCACACACACACATGTATGTGTACACACACACAAATACACACACCAAGAAACTAAACATACCTACATGTGATGGAAATGCAGCCCTTCAGTCTCTCTCCTGACCTGTGCCTTATTAAGTTCTTAATTTATGTTCAGACAGGATATTGAACCTAGCTTTCATGTGTCTTGCCTTTGCTGGCCCCACAGGGTGAGTGAGATGGGGACTCTGATCTCTTGATAGAGGAATAAGGATGGGTGTTACACTTCCAGGTTATACTTAAGAGTGGAAGCTGCTACAAGGTTCCTTATGAATCACTGAAGGCAAACACTCTTGGCTGCAGAAAATATGACTTCTTACTTTTTTCCCCTGGAAGGCAATGAAATTTCACACAAGGAAAGCCCCTTCCTCTTATTAGCATGACTTTGACCCTACTCATTTCAAAGCAATAACCCTGGCATCAATATCTAGGGAGTGTGCAATTCTGTCTTCTGTCTGAGTACTGGAAAAGTGAAATTCTTCCCAAATAAATTCTTTCCAAATATGACTGACATATTTTCCCCAGACAGATTAAGAAAAAGGACTCTACTACAAATCACTGTCAATGAACGTATATAGTCTGTAGGATTCCTGTCTTGCTTCTGCACTTGAAGTCAGTTCTCTTAAGAAATGTGCTTGTGTGCAAGCTTGTATTTTTAAATATAAGGAGCTTTAAATGTGTTTAATTCATGGTGCTCTTCATTCATTTTCTGTTTGCTCTTGTCTTCAATCCATTTTCTTTGGAATGTTAAATGATGGTTAACTATGAAGAAGACGAAAATAGACAAAGTAATTGCCACTTGTTCCTTTGTCTCTTGGTGACTTGCTGTGCTATAAATGTATTTAATCTGGACCAAACTAGGGAGGTAAAACCTAATTTAATAGCTATCAATCACAGGCAGCAGGCCTGCCAGAGGAGAAAATAAAAAGGTGGTTCTATTACTCAGTCTTCTCTTAGGAAAAACAAAGTGAAACATTAGACACTCCATATCTTTACAAGAAGCCTCCTAATCCTTCTACCAAGTTATACATAACTTGAGACTCTTTGTGTATTCCATTTCTACTATGTCACCACCCGTATATTAAAAAGTGTGTGACTGACAAGTTAGCAAAAATATTTAATAAGAATTAAATACATTGAGCTTCATTAGAAGGAAACAGAGCCACTTGATATGAAATTCAAATGCTAATTAAATAAAGTCTCCCTGTGTGGAGCGAAGCAGCTGCTTTTCTTAGCCCAGCATAATGCACATGGCTTGCCTCCCAGCCTTCTCATGGAGAGACTCTCCAAATGTGAAATCCTTCCAGAAATTTCTCATCTGACTGTGAAGAAAGTGCCCGAGGTGTAAGAGTGCAATGGTGAACCAACCTGCCTTCTTCTCTCCCATCATTGACTCCACTCCAGCCTTGCTGGCTTGTGGGTTTTCCTCTCCATCAGCAGAATAGCTGATGTCCATGCAGGGCAAGTGTGTACATGTGTGTGTATATGTGTGTGTGCCTGTGTGTGTGTGATAAGGATACTTAACATGATAGCTATCCTCTGGGATCATTTAAGTATCCAGCATTGTTGGCTGTAGGCACAAGGTTGGACAGATCTCTAGAACTTACTCATCTTGTTTCAGCTCTGAAACTTCGCCTATTGACTGATATCTTCCAATTTTCTCTCCTGCCCAGTTCTTGGCAGCCACCATTACCCTCTTTGATTTTAATCTGCCTAACCTAGGTATCCCATCTAAGTGGAATTATGCAGTATTTGTCTTTCTGTGACTGGCTTGCTTTAGAATAATGTCTTCAAGTCTCTTCCATGTATTATTACATACGTTCCCTCCTTTTGAAGACCAAATAATATTTCTTTGTTAGCATATGCCCTGTTTTCTTTATCCATTCATCTGTTGATAAACATTTAGGTTATTTTTATTTCTTGGCTATTGTGAATGGTTGTGTCTTTTGCAGTCTGAAAACGAAAGTGCTACTGTGTCTTCAAGATCCTAATTTCAAATTTTTGAATAAATGCCTGAAAGTGGGATTGCTGGATTATAGGGTTCTAGTTTTAATTTTCTGAGAAAACTGCATACTGGTTTCCATAGCAACTGCATCATTTTGCATTCACACCCACAGTGTGCAAAACTTCCAGCTTCTTCACATCCTTACCAATCCTTGCTGTCTTTTGTTATTTATTTATTTATTTATTTATTTATCTATCTTTATTAGTCATCTGGTAGGGTTGAGGTCACATGTCACTGTGATTTTGATTTTCATTTCGCTCATTATTAGTGATAGCAAACATTTTTCTTAAATCTATTGGCCTATGCATTTAATGTTTCCTTTTCCTAAACACTTTTTTTTTCTAAGATATGCTTGCATCTCCCTTGCCTTCTTTGATTGTCACTCTTACACTGAGACTGTCCTGACCACTCTATCTAAATTTGCAGTCCAACCACCTGAGGCAATTCCTGCCCCACTTCCCTGAATTTTTCTCTATAGAACTTAATCTAGCATATTCTATATTTTACTTTTGCAATTTATTTATAGTTGGATTTCCCTTTTAGAATGTAGAAGCAAGAGTGTATTTATTTTTTTACTATTGTATCCTTATACCAGTGACCTATACCAAGCAGGCACTTGATAAATATTTGCTGAATGAATAAATAGATGACCATGAAAGTGATCTGTTCTGCAGAAGCTGCAAGTAATTTCAAAATGAAATTGAGCATAGTAGAGTTGGTATAAAGGTTACCCAGGGTAGAGAATAATAGCCCTGTGAGAAACATATTGAACTACTGCAGATAATATTAAACTAGTCTAGATACTTTACTTAAATTCTAACTTTTCCTGGCTATAGAACATGTTGGTTCTTGTTGGGGACTGAAATAGAGAACAGGATAAAGAAGGCAAAGATTCACTTATTCATTATTTTTGCCTTCTAAGAGAACTAGGTAATGTGTGCATGGCTTGGAGATGTAATGCTGCACAGGATCTAGTCTCTGTCCTGACTGAATTCCTGGTGTATTGGAGAAACAGATAATAAATAAGTGCATTACAATCCACTGTCCTTAATGGTATGAGTGCTGTATTAGCAAAGTTCTGAGAAAGAAAAGAAGGGTCACCAAGCTGACCTGCCTGTGGGGACTTGAGAAGGCTTCACAAAGGGAGTTAATTTTATCTGGATTTTTGTTCAAGGCACTTTCAGTTGCAATTAATAGAAAATTCAACTCAATTAGGATTGAGCAATTAAAGGAATTTATTGGTTCACATAACTAAAAGCACTCAGAGACTGCACAGATGGGTTAGGGTTAGGGATAGTGGCTCCCAGGCTCTCTCAGCTGTCACCTCTTCCCTGTGGCAGCTTCATCTCAGGCTGGCTTCTCTTACAGTTTGGAAATGACTGTATCAGTACCACTTTTCAAATCTACTTAGCCTCCTGTCATACCATCTACTTCAAGAGCTAGTGTTTCCCCAGCAACTGAATAAAAATATATGGTTTAACTTGCTGGGTCACCTAAGGCTACTGCTCACACTTTAAGGAGTTATTGTGTACAGGAAATGCCAGGAGCTAACTTTCCTATGTCTGGGTTACTTACCCATTTCTGCACCTGCCACTGGAGCAAGGGGGAGAGAACTCTGTTCTCTGGTTTATAGCATCAGTGAAGTCCCACCTCTGTTGTCACTCCTGTTCAACCACCAAGCAGATAAGCAGAGGAGAAATAGGAGAGATGCTGCTTGGGAACTAACTGCAACATGCCTTCCAATCAAAAAGGTGGAATAAGAATTTTTCAAGGCAATGGCAGAGAAAACTAATATTAAATGTAGGAGGAAAGCGTGTGAAAAAACATGCAAATATAAAATGGTATGCACTAATGTGGGAAAATTTTGTTGGATAAGAGACAGATGAAGTGTTTAGAAATAGGACTCAAAGTGAGATTGTAAATAGATTGATATGGCTTCTGTATATTATGGAAAGAAATGGGGTGATTTTGAGAAAAATGAAAAGCTTGGGATCTTCTTCAGTCAAATAAACATACTAATTGCTAGTCATCAGCAAAGTATGTGAGGAATCACATGAGCAGAAGGCATGGTCCCTGTTCTCCAAAAGTTGTGGAGACAATCAAGTCAGGTAACTGAAGTACAGTGAATGGCCAATCATGACTTCTTCATTATCTAGTCATGAGTTACAAACTCAATAAAGAGGTCAAAGAAAGTTCTATGAGAATTTGTGGACAGAGAGAGGCTTGAAGGAAGAGGCAAGAACATGGGGAAACTTTTTGGATGATGAACCTTTCTGAAATAAGTGGAAAGGAGCAGAGGATGTATTTCATGGAGTGAAATCAATATTGTTTTGACAGAATATTAGATAAGAACATCCAGTAAAAGCAGGAACAAAGAGGAAAGTGGTCACTGACTGTATGTAACTAGCAAAGTTCCAAACACTACAAAATAGAGAAAAATAAATAACCAACAAATTTAGAGACAGCCTACAAGACAGGAGAAAATATTTGCAAGCTCTTCATCTCACAAGGGATTAGTAATATTCAAAGAATATAAGGGACTCTAATAATTCAATAGCAAGGATAAAAGATCCTATTGAAAAATGGGCAAATAATCCAAATGGATATTTTGCAAAAGAAGATATAAAAATGGCAAAAAAATGTATAAAAATAGTCAACATCTCTAATCATCAGAGAAATGCAAATTAAAACCCTGAGATTGTCACCCTGGTTAGGATAGCTATTTTCCCAATGATGAAAAATAAAAAAAAGTTGGTGAGGTTATGAAGAAGGGGAGCTGTCATACACCATTGGTGGGAATTAAAATTAGTAGAGTCATTATGGAAAACAGTAGATAGCCTTCTCAAAACAACTAAAAATAGAACTACCCTATGATCCAGCAACTCCACTATTGGATATATTTTCTAAGGAAAAGAAATTGGTATTTTAAAGATATTCTGCACTCCCATGTTTATTGCAGCACTATTCACAATAGCCAAGATATGAAATCAACTTAAATATCTATTTGTGGATGAATAGAGGAAGAAAATGTGGTGTATATACAATGGAATACCATTCCACAATAAAAGTATGAAGGAATGTTGTCATTTGGAATAATATGATTGAATCTGGAGGATATTATGCTAAGTGAAATATCAGGAACAGAAAAAGAAATATTCTTTTTCTTATACAAAAACGTTTATCTTGTAGAGAGAATACTGGTTCCATAGGCCGGGTTGGGTGAGTGGAAGGGCAGTGGAGAGAGGGTGGTTAACAGGTACTGGGTGCAGATGGATAAGAAGACAACTTCTAATGTTCTATAACACAATATGTGTCCTAGTCAGCTTTTTTTACTGCTATGACCTGAAGACCTGACAAGAATTTTAGAGGAGGAGACATTTATTTGGGCACTCCGTGTTTCAGAAGTTCAGTCCATAGACATTTAGCTCCATTACTCTGGACCTGAGGTGAAGTTGAACACAATGGTAAAAGGGTGTGGCAGAGGAAAGCAACTCAAGAAACCAGGAAGCAGAAAGAAACTCTCACCACACACAAAATATACAACCAAAAGGCCCACCCCAATGACATACCTATTCCAGCCATGTCCTACCTGCCTAAAGTTACTACCTAGTTAGGCCCTGTCAGGGGATTAACATGTTCATTAGGTTAAAGCACTCTCAACCCAGTCACTACACTTCTTGCATTTTCTCACACATTAACTTTTTGTGCACATCTAATATCTAAGCAATAACAGTAGGTTATAACTATGGTTAATGACATTTAATTGTAAACTTCAAAGTGGTTGGTGGAGAGTATTTAAATGATGTCAACACAAACAAATGATAAATTTTTAAGGAGATGGATATATAATTATCTAATTATATAATTAACATACATGTACTGAAATATCACACTCTATCCCCCCAAATATACAATTAGTACATGTATATTAAAATTTTTAAAATAATTTGTAAGGACAAGAAAAATTTTACATCAAAGATGTTAGTGTTTTTAATCCAGGCTGTGGATGTTGCATGTATTTCTTTTACACTCAGTTTTCTCCTTTGTAAAAGAGGATAAGAATCCTTTCCTTACATGGTAGTGCACAAAAGAGCTAAGAGAAATTGAGAATGCATTATCCCATATGTGGAAACAGTTCCTATCAAAACTGTTTCTCCTCTTCTTCCATCTCTGAGGATAATAGGAGAAGGAGGCTCATGATCATAATGAATGAAGGTTAAATTTTAACTAATCAATAGAAACAAAGTGGAAAAAGCAAAATTGGTAAGATATTACTGACTTCTTGAACTGAGGAGAGACATTTTCTTTGACCTGAGCTGTACTTTGATACCAAAGTTGTTGATCTTCATTTACTGTTAGTGACATAGTAAAGAATAATCAGGCAGAGGTGCATTGATAGATTTTTCTGTTGTAACTGATCTCAGCATATCATAAGAGAACAAATCATTGGCCAAATCTTGATAAATTGCTCTCACTATCCAAAAGTTTTCTTTCCTGAAAACGAACTCCTCTTGACAATTACATCAAAGTTCATTTTTCACTAACACAGACTCTACCTCTCCTCCAGCCTCAAGGTATTTATATTGAAATCTCAAGGCATCTGTTACCTGAGATTTTATTCCACCTAAAATTGAATTCCTCTTCCTAAATACCTAAAGATTTTTGTTTAAGGCAGCACTGATCCCTAAAGTGCTCCAGCTCAAAAGCGTGGTGTCATCTTCAAGTGAATGATCCTTGACATGTATAGGCATCATCTCTTTTATTGCTCTAGTTCCCCTTGCATTGATCTTCCTCAGGTCACCTCTACTCTGGGAGACTAAAAGAGAGCGAGTCACCTTCCAACACTGTCTGATTCAGTCATCCAATCCCTCTGTTTGTGCTGCCAGAGTAGTATTGCCAAGATGGCAACCTATCATGACATTCCCCACGTCAGGAACCAATAGGGCATGTGAGAGGTCTAAAACATTAGAAAAATTCATTTTTAAATAGTGTTTTTATCAGTTATTTTTGCATAAATAAATACCACACACCATATTGTTTTAAATTTTAAAAAAGTAATTATAATTCACAGAATCCTGCAGGTGGAACTCAGAAGCAGCCTGGCTGGGTGGTTCTGGCACAGTTTGTCCACAAGATTGTAGAGATGTGTGGCTGGACTTCTGTTTCCTAAAATCTTAACGTTGCTGGATGGTCTACTTCCTGTGGTTCACAGAGCTAGTAAAGCAGTGGGGTTTTGGTCAGAAACCTCAGATCTTTTCCATATGGGTTCTCACAAGTCTGCCAAGATGTCATCATAGCATATAAGCTAGCTTGGCCCAGAGTGAGTTTTGCAAGAGGGAAAGAGACAAGCTATATCCTTCTGATGGTCTTCAAGTCCCTATGGCATCAGTTCTGCTATATTCCCTGGTTGGAAAGGATTCCTAAAGCCCAAAATACATTGCAAGGAAGGAGAATTAAGACCACCTTTACAAGGGAGGACTGTTAAATAATTTGTTTAAAAGCCACTATTACATTAATTACAATTTTTTAATTCTACATTGTACTTTTATTTACTGATAATAAAAATATCCAGACAAGTGAAGTAAGATTGTCTGAAGTCACACAGCCTGTGAGCAGCTGAGCCAGGACTAAACCTCAAAACTGTCTGGCTTCAGTACAAAAGTCTTCCACCTAACTAACTTCCCAGTTGGGGAGCATAAAGGGAAGAATTTGTCAAAATCCAAGACCCAGGGTCCTTCAGAGATGCTGTTCAACTTATATGCTTAAGATAGAAAATACATATATATCAACATCACTGAATCAACCCAACCTCCCTTTGCAGTTTAACTCACTATACATCAGAGAATTCATACAGCCGTAGAATCTTAACGAACTTACCACAGAAAGACTTCACTATTAGCTCAAGCCTTAATAATAACTAGAAACCTGATTACCTTGATGAATATGGGACAACATCTTTATAGCATCTTTATAGGTAAAATTTTCCTTGGGAATAAATGTTTCTAGTATGGTGATGCCTTTTTCAACAAAGATAATTATATATATGAAGGTGTTTTTAATTACAATTTTTAATAATACATTCATTGTAATTTTCTACAGTCTCTAGCCCTTTTTTTCTTTAGGCAAAATACCTCTAAATTTAAAGCAATGGGTCCTCTTGTCAACTTGACCTAAGTACAGTAGGTATTTTACATCCCCAGAGTTTCTAGATGTCTGAACCCTGTGTAGTGTCTTAACGTACTCCTGTAGCAGGTGCCCATCAAGTGCAATTACTACAGACTGCCCGTTTCCTTCTTCCCTCACTCTCCCAGAATGTCTTGCCATTCAGTTAGACTGTGTTCTCACTCTTTCAGAGCTTGTCGCTTTCACTGGGGCCTCCGTGGCTTTAGGGAGGCCTTGCCTTTTGGCCTCACTCTGCCTTTCTTAACCCTCAGCCCTTGCACAGACTCAAGTTGTACCTTCTCAGTGGGAGTGCAAGTTGGTGCAGCCACTCTGGAAAGCAGTGTGGAGATTCCTTAGAAAACTTGGAATGGATCCACCATTTGACCCTGCTATCCCACTCCTTGGCCTATACCCAAAGGACTTAAAATCAGATTGCTACAGTGATGCAGCCACATCAATGTTCATAGCTGCTCAATTCACAATAGCTAGATTATGGAATCAACCTAGATGCCCTTCAGTGGATGAATGGATAAAGAAACTGTGGTATATATACACAATGGAATATTACTCAGCCATAAAGAAGAATAAAATTATGGCATTTGTAGGTAAATGGATGATGTTGGAGACTGTTATGCTAAGTGAGATCAGCCAATCCCCCAAATCCAAAGGCTGAATGGTCTCACTGATAAATGAATGATGATGCATAATGCGGGGGGGGAAGGGTGGCAAGAATGGAGGAAGGATAGATAGCATAGAGGGAAGGGAGTTTTTTTTTGGGGGGGGGGGGTAAAAATAATAACAGAATGTGTGACAGATACCATTGCCCTGTGTACATGTATGAATGCACAGATGGTGTGACTCTACTTTGTGTACAACCAGTGAAACAATAGCTGTACTCCATTTGTGTTCAATGAATCAATAAGTAAATAAAAGAAAAAGAAAAAAAAAAAGAGTTGAATGGCAGCTCTGTCGCATGCCCTGCACTAGGTCTGCTTACATTTCTATCTCAAATAGGGCAATACCACAGACTGGGTAGGTTTTAAAGAAAAAAAAAGATTTATTTTTGGCTCACACTTCTGCAAGCCAGATACACACGTGCATTTGTATTGCATGTCTGATTATATTCAGTTCAACATAATTTTAAACAGACGTATTTCTCTAATAATGCCTGTCATAGAAAACACTCATTATTTATTTAGTGAATGTGTATTTTTAAACTCTTTTATTAACCTAGTTATTCAAAGGATTATTTCAACACATAATCAATACAAAGTTGTTAATAAAATATCTCCTGCTCTTTTTTGTGTCCTATGTAAAGTGTGTGTATCTTTTATGTACTTCAAATAAATACGTTGTCAGGAATTCTCGATGTATGTTTAGACTTTATAAAAACTATACTCCAAAAAAGTAGATTCATAAAAATTATTTCACAAATGCATCAAAGTTTTCCAAACACTAAGTTAAGTGTTCATTTGTAAATTTGTTTTAATTAAATAGCATAAAAATTTAGTTTATCAGTCTCACAAACCACATTTGAAATGCTCAGTGACATTGTGTGACTGATGGCTAGTGTATTTGACAGGGAAGCCCAAAAGCAAAAGGAAAGAAGCACATTTGTGATGTCACTGGTTTGCGAACTAGCCTTTACTAAAATCAATGCTTAGAGGTAAAAAGATGAAAAGAAACATAGTTTATATCTATATATAGTCAGACTCTACTAATGAAGAGCTGGGAGTGTAGCTCCAGTATGGGATAATCACATAGAATGTGTGAGGTGAGGCCTGGGATTAAGACCCAGCAAGGCAAACAAAAACAATAGAAACTCTACTGATGAAATTTCAGCGCACAGATGACCAGGATCCACAATTTGGTTGTTATATCTAGAAGAAATATAATTCCAAGTCCAAACATAACATAGCAAAGTAATTTGGTTTTAATACCATTTCTCAAAAAAAAATTCTAAAGGATTAATTAAATTTCATTGCATTGAAATAATTAAATTGAAACAATTGCACTTAAAATAATTACTTTTCAATGAACACAGCAAAACAACCCTCAAAGGCTCCCCAACTCCCGAACCTTCACACACAAGAACTAGCCCTAAAGTCTCTTCTCTTTCTCTCTCTCCTGCTCAAACTCTCTTGGAATCCTTAGCCCATTCTCTTCTGGCTCCTCTTCCACTTTGCCTCATTTAAAAAGGTCATACTATAAATCAAACTACATTTCATT
Source organism: Glaucomys volans (assembly GCA_020662805.1). Classification (NCBI taxonomy): domain Eukaryota; kingdom Metazoa; phylum Chordata; class Mammalia; order Rodentia; family Sciuridae; genus Glaucomys; species Glaucomys volans. The sequence continues at coordinate 720,167 of JAJEJO010001548.1, forward strand.
CTTGACATCTGTCTCCTCTAACATTCTTGTCATTTTCAAAACAGGCTGTGTCTCAAAACCTGTGAAGGCCAACACTGAGTTTCTCTTGGAGAACAGAAAAATGAAGACCAGGGGCTTGGGAGACTCTAAATGACATTGTTTTTCTATTTTCATATTAGTATAAAATACAAATCTTAATTTATATTGTTTTTAGGACTAAAAGACACTTGTTACCCTTTTCATTAAAAATCTGTATTAAAAACTGTATGAGATTTTGGAATGGACCCAAAAGAGTATGGTCCATTACTGAGAATATTATATATCCACAGGATTTGTCTTGATTCTGTAGAATCCCTATGTATTCTAAGCTTTTTTTTACAATTCTATCTACAGAAACAATTTTCTGTTTCTATCTACAGAAACAATTTTGACTTACAGAGATTAATTTGTTTGTTGTCCTATATATATATTGATCAGTTTTTCCAGTTTTGCATTTACTGAGCAAATTTATTTCAGCATTTCTGGTACCCCATATCTGTATAATTTATTCTGAAATCTCCATACACTGAGTATCACAACCTACTCTTTCCTTCCTTAATTAAAGTACTTAGAGTGGAGAAGGGACAGCTCATCTACCAAAACCCACAAATCTTTTCTAATTAAGTTATATTTTCCATCCTAAAGGGAAATGGAGAATTGAGTACTTGTATGCTTTCAGGCAGTTCAAGCATATAATAGTGCATTCATTAAAGAGTTTAGGTCCTGGCACCAACCTGATATCAACTCCAGCTTGGCCAGGAAAGCTGTGCGAGTTCATTCAAGATATTTGAATGTTGAATGTGCTAAACATTTATTCACTTATTGACTCATTCATTCAACAAAAATATGTTTAGTACATAACATGCTCCAGATACTGTTCTGGCATTCACAAGCGAACCAAAGAAGCAAAATAATTCCTGATTCATGGGTTTTACATTCTCTGGGTCAAGTCTAAGAATAAAAATTTGGTAGGGAATTGTTATGGCTTGGATATGTGGTGTCCGTCAAATGCTCATGTGTGAGACAACACAATAAAGTTCAGAAATCAAATGATTGGATTATGAGAGCTATAACATATTCAAGAGCTTAATTCACTGATATGGATTAATTGGGTGTTAACTATAGACTGGATTGGTGTGGTTGGAGGAGGCAGGTCCCTGGGGACATGTTTTTGGGGGTATACATTTTTGTCTCTGATAAATGGAGCGCTCTCTCTCTCTCTCTCTCTCTCTCTCTCTGCTTCCTGATTACCATGTCCTGAGCTGCTTTCCTCTTCCATGCCCTTTCACCTTATCTTGGGTTCAGAACTATGGATTCAGCCATCTAATGAATGAGACCTCTAAAACTATGAATCCCAAGTGAAATTCCCCTTCTCTGTGTTGTTCTTGGCAGGTTTTTTGGCCACAGTGACAAGAAAATTGAATAAAACCGGAACGTTTCATAATGATAATTAAAATGAGCAAAACTGAAGACGTGGGGAAACTACTTTGTGTAGGGTGATCAGGGACAGTTTTGCTTTGAGGATTTATTGAGAGATCCAAATGAGGTGTGAGCCCACTGTGGGACTCTCTGGGGTCAGAGTTCTCCAAAACTACGAAATAGTGTCTGAATGGTCAAAATGCATGATAACCAAAACAAAGCAGAACATAAAGCATGAGACAAGAGCCCAGTCTTATTAAAAGGTAATAAATAAGAAAAGGTAAGGAGATAGTTGTGGCAGCATATAGACCTGCGCTCACTGTGAAAAAAACCTTTGCTTCTATCTGGCATTTTGTGTGGATATTCTACCCATGCACATTGCTGGCCATTTGGAGAATCTTCATTCACTAAATTATACCCATTTTCAAATGTTGTCACATTTTATTTTATAGTATTAAAAATCATCATTCATGGGAAAAAAAAAAACGCACCAATCTAAAAGTCAGAGAATACTTACGTTTCATAAACCTGCCAAGCTCAGGATGGCAGTTGTGAGTTTTCCTAAATCTAATTTCTGTTTGAAAGCTCAAATTTTATCCTTTGCCACACATACTGTCAATTGTTTCCTTGAAAGAGCAGGCTCACTTTATTCACTTCAAAGAAAATATCTGCCAATTATTCAAGTCTGAATACCTCTAGTGTGTCAGTTGCTCTCTCAAGTGAAATTACCAGTCCTTGAAAAAGGTGGTTAATTCACCTCAAACCCAAACAACCGCAGAAGTGCTTTTCCTGGAAACAACTGTCAGATTAAGGTAGGCCACAGAGGTATCTTATAGATATGTCCCATTTTTGTCACAAAGAGTATTAAAATGACATGTGCTCAAGTGCTGAGATTTAATAAGATAATAATTTGTATTGCTTCATTAAGTATACTATTAGTTGAAACTGGCTCATTGGGTGTTTGTCCATGGGTGATAGTGAACAACACCATGCTGTTGGATGTCCCTAAGATGCTAACACACCTCTGGTTTTCCCCATTATTGCAAATACCAGGCCAATGAAAAAAAGAAATTGACACTAATGATGATGATGATGATGATGATGATGGTGATGAAGAAGAAGAAGAAGAAGAAGAAGAAGAAGAAGAAAACATGTCTATCTTTTCCATGCTACTATTCATGTCCTCTGCACTGTTTAAGTCAGAAATGCATCTCATTGCTGCCCTTTCAAAGATTTTGAATTTTACACCCCCCAAAAAATCTTTGCAAAGGAAAAAAGATCTGTACAAAGTTCTCTAAGTTTCCAACTTCTTGTCCAGGTCTTAGTCAACAACCCACTTGGTACAAGAAGCCAAGAAATTTCAACTTTTAGATGGAGAGCAAATACCTTCTGTCTTTTTACTTTAAAAGCCTACAGGCCAGTAGCTGTGACAGGCAAGATTGTCCCCCAGAATGAGATGAAGCAATTTCAGGATGTATCAGCAAGTTATGAACAGTTTACATGTTTGTAGCAAATACTTGGACTGGCAGGAGTTACAAAATAATGATAATGGTTGACATATATTAGGTTCATATATCAGACCTAATGCTGGGTGGTTTTCAGACATTATTTAGTTGAACTTTCTTGAAAAATAGAATAGAGAGGACAAGCAAGTTGCTGACCTGGTAAGTGACAAAACAAGACCCAGATTCCCATCTGTGAGAATGCTGAGCCAGAGCTCCCCACTTCTACTGCCCCAAGCATTGGCTTGTAATGGAAGAGAAATACCTGTTTTCGCAAGATTCTGGTTTAAAGGAGACTGCCAGAAGACTTTAGTTCTCCATCTTCTCAGATTTTCTTTAATTTCTTTCTTTAGTGTTCTGTAGTTCTCATTGTAGAGGTCTTTCACCTCTTTTGTTAGATTGATTCCCAAATATTTTATTTTTTTTTGAGGCTATTATGAGTGAGGTAATTTTCCTAATTTATCTTTCAGAGGATTCATTACTTATGAATAAAAATACATTAGATTTATGAGCATTAATTTTATATCCTGCTACTTTACTGAATTCATTTATGAGTTCCAGAAGTTTCCTGGTGGAATTTTTTAGTTCCTCTAAATATAGAATCATCTCATCAGCAAAAAGGGATAGTTTGAGCTCTTCTTTTCCTATTGGTATCCCGTTAATTTCTTTGGTCTGTCTAATTACTCTGGTTAGAGTTTCAAGGACGATGTTGAATAGAAGTAGTGAAAGAGGGCATCCCAGCCTTGTTCCAGTTCTCAGGGGGAATGCTTTCAGTTTTTCTCCATTTAGAATGATGTTGGCTGTGGGCTTAGCATAGATAGCCTTTACAATGTTTAGGAATGTTCCTACTATCCCTATTTTTTCTAGTGTTTTGAGCATCAAGAGATGCTGTATTTTATCAAATGCTTTTTCTGCATCTATTGAAATAATCATGTGGTTCTTAACTTTGTTGATGTGATGAATTACATTTATTGATTTCTGGATGTTGAACCAACCTTGCATCCCTGGGATGAAACCCACATAATCATGGTGCACTATCTTTTTAATATGCTTTTGTATGCAATTAGCTAAAATTTTGTTAAGAATTTTTGCATCTATGTTCATTAGGGATGTTGGTCTGAAATTTTCTTCCTTGATGTGTCTTTGTTTGGTTTTGGTATCAGGGTGATATTGGCTTCACAGAATGAGTTTGGTTATGTTAAAGAAAGTAATTATTCAATGACATTTGTTAAAGTACTGGTAAGGAAGAATTTATTCAAGACCATGATGATAGGGATAGGGATCATGAGAATGGGATTTTGCAGGGGAGGAGAAAGATAGGGCTCAACTCAAAATACAGCATGGGAAGGTGGGAATTGGTAGCCAAAGAGGGAGGGCAATGGCAGTGAGTGGATGGAAGTTAACCAAGGGAAAATATCAGAGATATACTGACTTAACAGAAGTCTTGCTAAAGGTAGGCCAGGATGATCAGATATGCAGAGGCTGGATGATGGAGAATAAGGAACATGATTGGATGTTGAAAATGATCAATTATCCAGAGTGGGATTCTTAACAGAATGAATTAGCAGGGTTCTTGCAAAAACTGGCTTTTACTAGAAAATGCACAGAAAGGTATAGGAAGTAGTTCAGAAGTTTGACTGCAGTTCGGCTTAGCAAAGAATGATTTATTGTCAGTTGTGAAACTGTTACAGAAAATTTGGATATCCTAGAGCTAATGTCATAGTTTAATTATCAGTTAAATTTTGAATGTGTGACAAATCAACTGCATTTGCCATCTGTTCCAGACTACTACTTTACTCTCAATTTAAAACATTTTTCCCATTAAAATGATGTGTACAATCACTTATTGTTCAGCTCATAGCACAATGACTAAAACTTGCTCTAACATTTTTAGTATATATCTATAATCCTGGAAAACAATAACTTTCTGTTAGATATTGGTTGTTAGATATTTTGATAGGAAAATTTTTTGTTTATTTATTTATTTATTGGGTACTGGGGATTGAACCCAGGGATAGTCTGCCACAGATTTACATCCCAAGTCATTTTTATTTTGTTTGTTTTTCTAAAATTTGAAACAGGGTCTTGTTAAATACTTAGTATCCACTAAGTTGTTGAAGCTGGCCTCAAATTTGTGATCATCTGCTTCACCCTCCTGAGTCCCTGGGACTATAGGCATGGACCACTGCACCAGGAAAAACTGTTAATATTTTACATGCCTCTGTGCATATGCATATAGGTGTGTGTGTTTAATCCAATACTTACTGTGTGTATGTGTAAGTTTAGGACACTAGGAAATATAAAAAGTTCTCAAAATCTAAATGACATTTGGAGAAAGCCTATGACAGTAAGCAAGGCATATGGAGCTGATATTATATTCAGAGATGGAAGTTCATTCAATTTCAGATATTTATTAACTAGTTGCTAAGTGACCAGGACTATTCTAGACTCTGGGGAAAAAGAAGAGAATAAAACAAATTCCTGCTGTCATGAAGCTTATAATCAAAAAGGAAAAAGCAATAATGAGCAAGTATATATTTTGATAAAAATTGCATAGGATAAAAAAAAATAAGGTGGATGGGAATAGAGAGTGCTGTGGTTTGAATGTGTGTGTCCTTCCATATTTGGTTCATATGTTGAAACCTAGTAACCAATATGATCATATTGAGGTTAGGCCTTAGGGTCAGTGATTAAGCTGTGAGAATTCCACCTTCATTAATGGGATTACCAGTTTTATAAGATGTTAAAGGGACTGTCCCTGTCCCTTTTTGTCCTTCTGTTCTTCTGCCATGTGAGGACACTGCATTCATCCTCTCCCAGAGACGCAGCATGAAGGAGCCGTCTTGGAGGCGAGAGCAAACCCTCACCAGACACTGATCAGCTGGCACTTTGATCTTTGACTTCTCAGCCTGGAGAACTGTCAGAAGCAAATTTCTATTTTATATATATATATATATATATATATATATATATATATATATTATCAAGTCCGTGATTTTTTTTTAATAGAAGAAGGAATGGATTATGGAAGTTAAGGCAGGGAAATCATTCTGTTAAGTCAGAGAGGTAAAGCAGAATAATCATGTTGAAATTTTCAGTTTTATTCTAGATGATAATAGGAGGAAGGAGTTCACACTGAGTTTTGAGCAGAAGAGTAACAAGATTTGATTTATATTTTAAACGAAGAGTCTTGGCTTCTGGGTAGAGAACAGACCATAGGTGGCAAAAATGGCAGCTTGGCCACTTCTTAGGAGGCTGCTTCCCTTGTAAAGAGGTGAGAATATGGTGATATGGACCAAGGTGGCATCAGTGGAAATCTTGTTTTAGCCGAGTTCCAGGTATAATTCAAATGCAGAGTCAATGTAATTTGGATGGGACTGTAGATGGCTGTTAACAGATTTGAAGACAGAACTCTGAGCTTTTCAGAATATAAACATATGTAAACTGATAGTTTATCAATAATGAGACTGAGAATAAATACCCTGCAGGTGGAAGGAGAGCCAAAAACATCTTACAGAAGCCAAAGGAAGACAGTGTTTCAGGAAGCATACATTTATTCATTACTAAACATTGCCAATCAGTGCAATTGTTTGAAAAGACTGCAGGATTTGGCAGAGGTTCATAGGTAGACAATGACGTAGTGTAGACCAAAATTTCACTGGATGGACTTATGTATGGGTTCAATCATGAGTAAAAGGGAACACCAAAGCAAAAAAAGAAAAAAAAAAGATATTATATGGAATACACTAATCATCCAGAGAAGAGGAAAATTTAGTTCTAGAGCACCCTAGAAAAACAGGTCTATGATCTGAGCCTAGCCATGAACCAATGACCAGAGGGAGAAAATTATATCAGCCGGTGCAATTGAGGTTTGTTAGTGGTATCGTGTGGGTTTTCCATTCTGAAGATTTATTATAGAGATGAAAACTCCAGGAAACAACTGTAAAGAGTATGGGGAAGAAGCAGAAGAGAGATTTGGCAATGCATCCAACTCCTCTTTTTAGGAAACCAAAGAATGGAGTCACATTCCCCTACAAGGAGTCATCAGGGCATGACAAGGACTGCTTACAGTACATTGCTTTGTCTTTCCCTACAAACAGAATTCCACGATGAGCTCTTTCTATCTGGTGCTACCATTCGGTATCATATCCATGATCACAGTAACATGAAAACACAGATGAGGAGATGAAAACTTCCTGTGAATTATTTACTCTTCAAGGAAGAAAAAGCTGTTTATGCTTCCATTTGGAGAAATTTGAATTTGCAACCCTGAGGGAGCTATCTTTGTTGAATAACTTCACTTTCTTTAAAAAATGTACCATGCGGATTTGGGGAAATTGAAATAAATCCTAAGGATCTATCCAGACAGTGAATTTAAGGATGACCTATGATTTTTCTTTCCCCTCACTCTGCATTTCAAAGCAGTTAAGTCTGTGCCTACTGTAAGTCACCTGGAGGAGAGTACACGCTTTTTACAAAATGAATTGCATCAAAGACCTTTTAATGCCTCATTTAGGCCATTGCCTGCTTTCTCATCCATGACAAGTGAAGGATCTTGGCCATGCATGTAGAAACATGTACTTGGGGAAAGAAAAACCTGACACCATTCTTTCATTATTAAAATGTCAGGGGTATAAATAGCATGGGCTTCTGAAAAAATAGGGACCTGAATTCTCCCTCTGTCAGAGGACTTCCCTCCTGCTTGTCTAGCACCTTTGTTTTCTAGAACTTGCCCTCCCTTGAGAAAGGCCCCAGAATCTTGCTGAATTATATAATGGGCCCATGACATAAGTATAGAGAAGGAGCTACGAATTAGCACATCAGACTAATTTTCACTGGTAACCTGATTTTACACTGCACGTCTCACTGCCATAAGTAAAAGCAGACAGAATCCTCTGCTCCTTAATTCTCTGTTGCCAGCCCTTCTACAAGTAAGTAGTCCCGTGTTTTAATATGCTGAAAGTGGTTCTTTTTCCTTTTCTATTCACATCTGCAACGGACAAATGTCAACTTGCCCCAAGTTTGGCAGACCCACATCCAAATGGACACATTCACTTGCTGATGAATTTTCTGAACAGTGACACCTTAATAAGTCTGCCCCAGAAAAAGACAAATGGAAGTGTTTGGGGAGCTCCTTGAGTTTCCCTTTGAGGGAGATTTGTAAAATGGGACAGTCCTCTCACATCTTCATTCCTTAAAGGGAAAGTCCATTCTTTTCCTTATTTGAGAGAGATCCAAATTAGAAGCTAGTCTGATGGGAAATAAAATGAAACTGAAATTCAGCTGTGTATTTTCACCTGGTAATCTTTAAGAAAAGAGGGTAATACAAGGAGTCTGCAGTTTGAATACCCTTAAATACTTCAGGCGAAGCTCGAATTCTAGAATCAGTCTTACTGGGCTCTAATCCCAGACCTTCCAGTAACAACAGTTACCTGATTTTCCATTTATTATCTTACCTAGAAAATTATGGGATTGGCAAATGTTTATTCTACATCAAAAAGTCTATGTGTTTGCTAACTGTAAATCTAACAGTTTAAATTTGGTGTTCTTGGTCCATGATCAGTCCAGCACCACTTAGATTACATTAATCCCATCCAACCATTAACTTTACCCTTGATGGTGCTGGCTTGTTACACACCATCATTGTTATTAGAAATTAGAAAAGAGCGAGGAAGAAAGACAGGAAGAATAAAGAGGGAAAGGAAGAGAAGTCAGAGAAAGAAAATACTTGTTAACAAGATGATTACTCCTGACCATCCAAGTGTAGCCTACCTCTCCCTGGAGATCCAAGCTCAAATCCAGAATCCTTCAGGACTGGCCTTTCTGTTCCCTTTTCTACACCAACATGGTGGCATTGCTGTTCTTTTGTATTTACCTATATTTGTTCTTCTGGGCAAAAGAGTGTCTTTGGAGTAGAGGAATTGGGATCGTCTCATGCCTACTACTCAAGTGCTCTCTATAATGTCTATGAATTCCTGGTGAAATAAAATGCAAGAAATGAACTCAGGCAGGTCATGATTAACCTAGCATTTGTTGCCACCTCCTCCCTCTGTGGATGAGTTCTAGGACTCCAGGTTTGAAACCCATGTAGAGAGAAGATCAGAGCAGGAAAAAGGAATTTGGGATGTTGGCTTGATAAATACCTTGACTTTTCTCTGTTATGTTGTGATAACTAACTGACTCTTGTTCTCCTAAAGGGAAGTGTACAAAACACTTTACTGCAGCCCATGGTATTTCTGTGTGCTGATGTCATGGGCATCTTCCCTTTCTCCATTGGCCCTTCTTTGCATCTAGAAATTGTTTCTCACCTGAGTTAGGATGAATTGTCAGATTTCCCAAGTATTGAATAGGAAATACTTATACTGAAAATTCATTTGCTGTTAATCTGAAATTCAAATTTAACCAGCCATTCTCTATTTTATCTTGCAACCCTACTTAGGGTGAAGTGGCTTGAAATTCAGCTTAAATTGACTTCCACAAAAACATCAAGAATTTATTGGCCCACATAACTGTAAAACCCAGGTGGCAATTTGGGTTTCAGGTGGGACTTAATTTAATATGTCATTAGGAATCCATTTAATCTTTCAGCTCTGGCTTCTCCTCTAATGGCTTTATTTTCTGGCTTTACAGGGTGCTGGGTGTTTGCAAATAACACCTGCCTTACATCCTGGAGGGTTAGTCTCAGTGGGTTGTAGCAGCTGCCTCCTGCCACTGTCCCCGAAATCGACCACCTCATGTGCCACAGGCCTTCCCTGGACCCCATTCCCCACTGAACCTACCTCCTGGTTGAGGTACCACCATGTTGTCCCTGGACAGTCCTCCACGCCATATGGCACACCCTGGAACCTCACTGAAGGTGCATGGACTGTTTGGGAGAGAATATTTCCCTACAAATTACACTGGAGTTCTGATATCATAAGAAAAAGTAGATGCTGGGTGACAGAAATGAAAGGGGAATGAAAAGAAAACCCACGTGTTGTGCTATGTGTTCTGTTCCTAAATACATAATTATTTTTTTGAAGAGATTTTGAAGGAAATGGTCCCAGGAGCTCTGGGCATTATTCCTGGTTTACTAATGAATGACTCTTCACCAGTTCAAGTTGCTTTGACTTTATTGATCAGTTTCTACAGGTGAAGGATGCACAGGTGGGAAGTGTCGACTTCTGAAGTCTCTAGTCTAATGCTCTCACATATTGTGAATATTAGCCAGAAGTTGATAATGGCATTTTTTAAGAGGGGAGGTGGGGATTGAGATACTAGTGTACTCTATGAGTTTGGGATTGAAATACTATTGCTAAAACATAATTTTACTAAAAATGGCATATGCAATTTTGTATATACTAACTGGTCACTTTGGCTGGTTTGTTCTCTGCTTTTGCAGATTCTTTACTATTATTGAAAAACTAAAATTTAGCCTCCCTATTCATAAGGTATGTGTTTGTGTTTAAAAACTGTTGCCCAGTCACTGACACTGTGTTGGTTTTCCTCTTCGAACTAATTCAATAGAGAAGAAGAAGAAACTGAAACCTGAGAGGAATGACCATGCCCCTGTGCTTTTATTTCAGCACACCATACCATTAACACGACATAGGTCATCTTTGTTCCATAGCGATTAATAGTAGTTTGTGAGATTCTGAAAACCCTTTGAAATGTTTAGATTAAAGGAATTAAATTATATTTTAAAATAACAAATCTAATTTTTGGTTTGTCTGAACATTCAAATTAAGAAGAAATTCAATTTCCTTTTTTCCTACCTTCAGATGTCTTTTAATTTGTTCACTTACCACAGAACCTTCAAGTTCAAAGGCAGTTTTCATAATTTTAGCTTAAATTCTGGGAAAACAGACCCGAATAGACTTGGCCAAGATTTAACCTTGACAAAAAAAAAAAAAAAAAAAAGAAAAAGAAAGAGTCTGACAAGTCCCATTCTTGGTTAAAATTGTAGCTGCCTGTAATAAACTTGTGAGGTCTGGGTTTTCAGCCTCATTCAGCTAAGTCCCCAAATCATCCCTGCAGGAGAGTGACCCCATGGTGTGTGTGATTGTGTTTGCTTCCAATTTTTGGAAAATAGCTTAAGTAAGAGCTGACTTGGGCTTTCGTGACCAGCCATCTTGGAATAATCTGTCATTTTTATGACTTTTAATCATGTAGTCCATCACCCCCTTCAATTTATAGGTGTGAGGCAGAGCCCCAGTTAGGGAAGAATGGCATGTTCAAGGGCAGACAGCTACCAAAACCAGGAGCCCCCACCTCTGCCTCAACACACAGCCCCCATTCTGAAGATCTAAAGTGATCATTGATCCACTACCATCTTTATCTCTTTAACAGCATCCTCAGATTCATTAAACTAACTCTAGAAAAGAGTGGGCAAAGCAGATGTTGGCCCTTAAAAATATTAACAATGTTTATTAACACTGATGATAAAATTTACATACTATCTTATCTGAGGAATAATGTTTAAAACTCAGTGATTTGTTATTCTATTGATAAATGAGATATCATAGCTATCTCATGAATAAAAATTAAATCTCAATGTTTCCCTTACTCCAAATGTTTATGAGACCCTTTATGATATTGAAGCCCCAAGGAAAGGTGTGAAATAGGTTTTGCAAAGCCAAGCAGATTGAAGATTTTTCCAGAAGTTGTCACCTAGCTATTTTTACATAATTTTTAATTAAGAGAGTATCAAATATAAAGACTTGTTTCAGATTTAATTTTTAATGAGGCCTGAATTTGTGGTTGTGCCTGATTAATTTTCCCCAACACCCCTGGCACACTTTTATTTTTCCTCAGCTAAAGACTTAGAGAGAACATCCCCAGTTGCCGAGGGTGATGCCATGTAAATATTGTTTTATTTTCCTTGCTGGGAAAACACTATGTGAAACTGTATTAGTTTCCTTTCGTAGCTATAATAAATTATCACAAACTGAGCAGCCTGAAACAACACTAATTTATTCTTTATAGTTATACACATCAGAAGTTGAATTAGTCTCACTGTGTTAAGATCAAGAAGTCACCAGGACTGGTTTTCTTCAGGGACCTCTGGGGAAGGATCTGTCTGCTTGCCCTTTTCCAGTGACCATACCCAGCACCTGAGTTCATGACCCCTCATGCTAACCTGTTTCTACCATTCCAGGTCATTGTTTGAGTATGACATGCCTGATTCCCTCCTACAGAATCATTGTGATTACTTTGGACTGGAATAATCCACTCCAGGGGCACTGGTGGCTTGGGCAAGTCTTAGCTCCACCTGTATTATCCATCTACATAACCTGATGGTTTATCTGTCTATTCCAAGGATCAGAATCCTCCCTTTAAGATGGAGATAAGAAAGTCTACCACAGTTAGTCACCAGAAGAATGAGAAAATATCACATACAGTATTCATATTCTTTAGCATAGACCCTGCCAAGGGAACATGGGATATATATCAGCTCTCCGTGTAGTGTAGACTGTCAAAATAAAAGGTGTGATTTCATTTTGAGGATTTTGGGATGAGATGGGACTGAGGTAAAAGTGTGTGGGGCATCAATCTCATTTAGATGAAATCAGTGGTTTAGAAAATTTCAAGAGACTTGAATTCTCAAGATTGCTCACAGTTTCTTTGAAGGCTACTTACCTGTGTCACTTATGGGGAAGTTCTTTGATGAAGATGAGTGTCAGGACGTGGATGATCCTTGCAGCTTATGTACACAGGACTGTCCCTACAGATGTCTTCAGTATGGACAGTTTCTAGCTCTCTGATTCACACACAAAAATGACAAATACTCTCATGTTCATAGAGAAAACGCTATATATTTTTATGGGACATATAAGTTTTATTATGGCTAATGGCTTGTGTGTGTCTATGTTGGACATCTTTAATTTTCTCTACTCATTTACATTTAGTAACTGGGGCCTGTGAATTAAACTGACAAAAGACAGATTAAGAAGAAAGAAAGAGTTTATTCATATGGACTAGGGAGCTAACAAAAGAATTTGCAAGCTAGCTAAATGGGTAAAGTAAGAGACTTATGGACACAAGTACAGGAAAGGGAGGGATGAAAAAGGCTTTTATAGGAAGAATAATAGTTTTCTGTAGAAAAGACAAATGGAATTTTAGGAGAACAAGCAGGAGAAAAGAGAGTTCCTGGTAATGTTTGTTTATGCAGGTGAAAACTTCTCTTAACCATAAAACTCCCCCAGAAAGGGATTTCCAATAGGTTCATTCTTGGTTTTTCTCCTGTTAATAGAAAGAGGAAATTTATGGCAACCTCATTTCTGAGAACTTTCTGCATTTAGTCAGTTCAGAGAGGCTCCAAGTATTGATCAATTGAAACACAGAAATAGGAAAGGTAAAAAGTGCTTTGTTTGGAGCCTTAGGAATTGCATTTCTGGAGATGTAAGATCAAGTAGCATGAGTCAGTGTTTGAAAGAAGGCAGTGAAAAAGGGAGTCTGTAAGGACCATTGAATGCTGAGAAATAAGGGGGCTATGTGATGAACTGAAGATAAATATGTATATGCTTAGTAAAACTTTCCATAATGTAAGAGAATGATAACCCCTTGATATGCATCTTGAGCTTCTGGCCACATGTATTTGACTTCTTTAGGCCCTCTGGTCATTCCAGATACCTGGGGTCACAGGGTGGAGATGGCCAAAGTTCAGATCCCTAGGCAGTTGCTTGAAATGTGCATAAGTCCTTATTCCTTAATGGCCTCAAACTCCATTGATGAGTGGATTAAGAAAATGTGGTATATATACACAATGGAGTTCTACTCGGCCTTAAAGAAGAATGAAATTATGTCATTTGCCAGTAAATAGGTGGAACTGGAGAACATCATGCTAAGTGAAATAAGCCAGACTCAGAAAGTCGAGGGCAACATGTTTTCTTTTGTATGTGGAATCTAGAAAGGAAAAAAGGATATAAAAAGGGGATCTCACAAAAATAGAAGGGAAATCTACAGAGTAGAAGTGGGGGACCAAAGGGAAGGGAGGCGGGATAGGGAAATGGGAAGAACTGGGGAATGAAGTTGCCCAAATCATGCCATGCGTCCGAATGAATGTATCATTAATTCCTATTTTATATATGACTCTAATTTACCAATTTACAAAAAATAAGTAAAAGGAAGGCAGACCATTAGAATAGAGGAAGAAGATCAGGGGAAAAGTAGGGGAGGGAAAGAGTAAGTACTGGGGATTGAAATGGGGTAAACTATGTTCTATGCAATTATGAATATGTCAGAACTGACTCTATAATTATGTATAACTATAATGTATTAATAACAATTTTTACAAAGCTTTTTAAATGTTGATTTCATCATGATTTACAGGAAGGTTTCCTTTTGAATCTGTTAAATTTCAAATATCATCAGCCTAAAATAACCTTCATACCAATTCTGGGGTTCTAAGTGAGTCCCCTAATATGTAAATTATCCATTGACTAAGACATTACTGGAAATAAGGAATATGGCTTATTCTTTGAGTCTAATGCTTAGAATATAGTAAATGACTAATAAATGTGAATTTGATAAAGAATGCCAAAGTATGGAAATCAACTTATTCAACCAAGAATTGTCAACAAAGGCATTTTCAATTTTAGGAGAAAGATAACATAAATGGGGGTTTATTAACATATATTCTAAGAAGCACAGTACAGCTGGTTCAGATCAAGAGAGGATCTATAAGGATATGGAGGTGAGAGTGGGGACTCAATGATGCTTGTCAGTCTCTCATCTTTTATTTTCTCTGCTTCTGACTGTACGTTGATCTCTTTGTAGCATATTAAAGTTACCCTTATTATTGCAGCATGGGATATGGGAGTGCTGCATTTCCAGGATAAGAGAACATATTTCCCCTGGTGCCATATTAGTAATCTCAGAGGACACTGACTGGACATGATTTATAGTTTTTAGTTGTTGTTGTTGCTTACTGAGACCAGAGAGATAGAACTTTGAGTTGGTAATTTCTGGGTCTCTTAACTACCTATGTGTAGCAGAGATGGGAAGATGTTGAAGAAGAGGAGGCAAGATGAGAAGAAAAGGGGAAATTGAGAAGATTTCCAGTATACTAGATGCTATGTCTATCAAGGAGAAGCACATTTTAAAAATGTATATCCATTTTTTATGTGGTTTTAAAAATATGTGAGTTTTATGTAGCTGCTGGCAGTAAGAAAATAGCCATTGTTATTATGAAATCACGGGTTTTTATTTTCCTAAATTTATTCAAAGAATCTGAGTCATCCTACAGGTTCATAATTCTTCCTCAAAAGATTGCACAGTAAATCAACAAAGAGAAGAAGTTGTGTTTAAGGGACGTAAATAACTTGCCTAAGGTCAGCACTTCACACAATAGGCAAGTAGGAATTTAACCAATATTGAATAAATGGGTTATTCAGACATTTGGTCAGTGGGTTTCAAGCTATATGTTCTTCATATAGACTGTAGATTCTGGGTATTCATGTGATTAATTATTCAACTATCTTAAATTTACCTGTCTAAAATATTTTGTGCATAAGAACAGTGGAAAATTTCAATCATGGCAGTGGGGAACTTGATAATCACATTAGAGAAAAAAAAATTCATGCAATATTCTTAAAAAATCCTATCAGCATGATTCTAATAGCTTGAAGAGTTAGAACAAGATTTTGATTTTTAAAAAATCTGTTCTTTATAACTTGAAATTCTGAAGGTTCAAGTCAATAGCTACCATTAATCTGTAGCATGACTTTGCTCTGTGTACCAAAGCAGTAGTGGCTATCAGCCTGAGATACTGGACATTCTGAATTGTAGAACTCTGGGGGCTCACCTAGCAGAGGACATACAGTTTCCTTGCTACCCCTCTTTCTGGTGGCCTTACTAATAATAGCATCACTCTATGTAGTTCAAGCTGAATGCTGCTCAGTGCTGTTCCTTCTTGACTTGGCTTCCCTACAGTGAAATTTTTCTCCATAATGTGAACTCTGTTACACATTGTGAAGATAAGACTTCAGAGTTAAATTAATTGAAAAAATATCCTCTAGATCTTTTTTTAAAGGAAAAAAAAGGAAAGAAAATTTTCAACACCCAAGCATTAAACTACTTTTGACATGGCTTAGATCTTGTGATGTGCCTTTCTGGGGATAAATAGCTATTCCAGTGGACAATTGAAGGATTGAAAGAGAGTTTTCTAACAGCAATCACACAAGACTTTTTTTTAACAAATGCATTCTGAAAACAGTCACATGACCACCTACTGATTAATTTTTTCTGGGAAAGAAAGTCAACTCTTTAAATGATACATCATCACAACAAATTTGATTCCATTTTATGTTTATATTTCAATGACAGGTCTAATACTTAAATCAATGTGTTTTAAAAGAAGCCCTCTTAGGTTTCTTCAAATGATTTATTGCCTTAGTTACATTATTGCTTCAGGTGTAATCGGGATTATTTGTCTTCATGTCATTGAAAGGGAGATATGAGATAGGATATGCTAATGTGCCTGTCTTTGTACATAATGTTTTATTAGTCTTTTGTTTGTTTCAGTCTCTTAATTAGTGACATTCATTTAAAGCCATCTATCTTTGTTCAAATTTATGCAAATATTGCAAGTTGATAATGAAAGTTTCAAAGGACTCTGTTTATCAGCTTTTGAGTTTTTAGTCTGTTAATGTGTTCAGCTAACTAAAATGCCTTTCTTTAAACCTATAAAGTTAAACATTCACCTATCAATTATCAAAAGTTCTTAAGAATAATTTTGTGCTTCACAACAGAGTACAAATATCATTTGTGAAGTTCAACAGCTCTTCATATATCTCATTATTGCTTCTGCCTCAATGAAGTTCCCTGGATCTCTATCTTAGGTGACTTCTGAGGAAAGTGGTGAAGTCCTATTATCATTTATTCCCAAAGTGCCATCTCAAATTTATTGACTCATTGAAATTTAAAACATAATCCTTATAGTTTCCTAATGGTAATTGGAGTTAATGCTATCAATGTTGATTAAAATGCTTGTTGGCACTATAAGAAATGAACCTTAATTATAATCTTCTTAGTAGTTAGCTCACACAATCAAGATAAAAATTATCACTTGGTTTACAGCTTTGCATATTTATTGTATACTTACACCGTCACATTAAGGTTATATTGCTTTATTCTAAAACTCATATGGAAGAACGTTAGAAGTGTTGCTGTGCAGTTCTCAGAAGCATGTTGCTACCATTTCTTGACATTATCATTATTATCAAAACAGTCTATCTTTCTATGAGATGTGTGAGGATTGGTAACTCCAGGATGATATCAAAATTACTCTTTTTATAATCCAAATTTTTCAAGGGACTATGCTTGTTGTTGAGGTTTTAAAAGACAATGATATAATCTGGGAGCTTAGTCAGTGTATAGGACAATAGTAGAAACATATACTAGTAGACTTTAAACTCTCTCTAGAACCAGGAAGTAGATCATGTCCACTCTTGTGCCCTCATTGCTTTGCACATCAGGAGCACAATAGGTTCACAAGGTACTGGCTAAATGAAGAAGTGTATGCACAGAGGAGGGAAAGTAATGTAACTGCAGGGCACAAAGTGAACTTTGCAGAGGTGACAATGACTTTTGGGATGATACCCATGGATTCATGATACCTTCATGACTGGAAGAGGGAAAGTAGAAATTTCCCTTATGAAACTAGGGAACCTGTGGTTTAACTTCTGTGTAATGTGCAGGGTTAGGGATGGCATAAAGTGAGTCTGGGATGGCAGAGTATTTCAAGACTGGGTGGGCTATGGGTGTTTGGCTGAGAAGTTGAAATGTTATTCTCTGTGTAGGGGGAACCATCAAAGTAGGATCAGAGAAGGTGGCGGAACAGAGGAAGAAGTTCATGCACTCCAGTCTTCTCAGGTGGCCCTACTATCAGAAGAATTGTCAGGCTTTTTGGGCTTCAGTTTTAGCTGAACAGGCATTCCTACATTTGTCCCTTATTTTACTCAGTGGATTGCTCCATTTTTCTGATCTTGTGTGTCATAATCAGAACACTAGGGATTCTGAATATAATTTGAAGGATTAGTTTTGAGATATTAAATATTGTAAAGTACTTGTAACACAGTAAGTGTCTTGAAGTTCTGATAGAATAAAGAAATAGTTTAATATTAATTATGTTTCTAATTCAGATAACCCAATTAAAAAAAGGTATCTGAATAGATGCATGCCCATTGAAGGCGTCAATAAGCACCTGAAAATCAGCTTCATATGATCAACTATTAGGAAAATGAAATCAAAACAACATTGGTATACCACTTCCCAGCCACTGGACAACTAAAATAAAAGGTAAAGATAATGACCAATGTTGGCAAGGATGTGGAGAACTTAGAACCCTTGTGTACTACTGGCAGGAATATAAAATGATACATTTATTTTGGGAAAATTGCTAACAGTTCCTAAAAAGATGAAATAGATGACCTAGCAATCATACTTCTAGGAATATGCCCAATATGTTACCAAGAAAAATGAGAAGTACACAAAATTTGCACTTGAAATGTGCAATAATATGCAAAAAGTAGAAGTTACATAAATGCTCACAACTTATAAACAGATGAATAAATGCATTTTATATATGTACAGTCAGCATGATTCATCATTGAGAAGAAATGATTTAACAATGGTTGCTACAACATGGGTGGATCTTGAAAATATTATTTGAAGTGACTGAAGATAGTCACAAAAGACCATATATTGCATTACTCTTTTATATGGTATGAAATATCCAGGATAGGTAACTCTACAGAGTGGTGTCTAAACCTGGGTGTCTAAACCCTGATTGTTAAAGGGGACAAGGGTTCTGTGAGAAAGATTTTCTAAAGTTGATCAGGTTGATGGTTCCATGACTTTGAATATGCTGAACATAAATAAAATTCATTTTGACAGGGTGAATTATATGGTGTATGGATTATATCTCGATAAGTTTGTCATGAAAAGTAAGATACTAATTGATATGTATATTTAAGACTTAATATCCGAAAAGTGATGTGCATCAGTTATTGCATTTACTCTTTGAATAAACCTCTTCCTGTGAAGAAAGGGACACTTTTAACACCATTTTGCAACCAAGAAAGCAAAAACTTACAGGTTTATTTTGAGTGGTCCAGTTGAGGATCCCTTAGATTTTATGGCATGTATAATTAGTACTGTATATATTCATACTATATATGCAACATGTAATGTGCTATTAGATTATAAATATACTTTTATAATTATAACTTATTATAATATAATTTTTACTTATAACTATCATAGTAATAACTACAGTTTACTTGGCTGTAACTAAGGCTCTAACTTCCCTTATTCTTGCTCAGGAACCTATTTTGGGGCACCAAGTACCCTCTCCAACTGTTCCCACTATTGAAGTTTTGTGGGGAAGTGGCCCCCATTCAGAGACCCACAGAAAGGGTATTTTTGACTGTCAACTGCATTCCCCTTCTGAGGTGGCCCTGATGTCAGTTATGCAAATTGACACATTCAGGAGTAGAGAGGTCTCATGCAAAACTGTTTAGCACAACACCTGCCCCTGGAAAGCACCATAATAGTAGCTGACATTGTAAAATTAAATTTATTTTAATCGATACATAAAAACATAAAAGTGGTTCATATTAATGGGTATGTAAAGTTTAGGTCGTGTTAAACATGTCTATCTCCTCAATCATTTATCATTTCTTTGTAGTGAAAACTTTCCAGATCCTTTCTCTTAGCTTTTTAAACCTGCAGTACATTGTTATTTTTGGTCACATGACAGTTGCACACCTGAACTTCTTACTCCTCTCTGGTTGTAACTTAGTGACATTAACCAATTCTTCCCCTCCTGCCCTTCCCCTTTATTCTGCCCAGCCTCTGGTAACAACCATTGTATCTCATCTTCTATGAGATCACCCTTTTCAGATTCTGTATGTAAGTGAGCTCATGTGGTACTTCTCTTTCTGTGCTTGGCTTATTGAATATTTGTAAATGCCAACTATTATTATGATATGATTGTTTATTTATTCTTTTTAGGTATACATGACAGTAGAGTGTATATCCTTACATATTATGCATACATAGAATATAACTTATTCTAATTAGGATCCCATTATTGAGGATGTGCAAGATGTGGAGTTTCACTGGTATTTATATGGACATTGGAAATTTATGTCTTATTCATTTAACTATCTTTCCTATTCCCGTTCTCTTTCCCTTCCCTTCATTCCCCTTTGTCTGGTATTTTAGTAAACATGATTTTATTCAATCACCAGTACAAATATATGAAGAAAGTGGGAGGATGACATATTAAACCTGGTTTTTCAGGGAATTTCTTATTTTAACACTGAGTCCGATGTCCTCAGAACCCCTTCAACCCAGGAAAACAAAAATAGTTGATCAGGCTTGTTAAAGGATTCATACTGGCTCAACTTCTACCCCAGGAATTTGATAGTGTGTGCTATTCTTCTTTCCATAAATGAAAATATGTTTCAAGGTGCAATTTCAAATTCTTGCCCCCTACAAGTTTTTCTTGATGATACATCATTTGTTGATTGGATCACCAAGCTTTATGAAGACAGGTTAAAGACATTCTTAAAATAGTAACCAAGTGTATTTTAGGCAACATCAACAAAAGGATTGATAGAGTAATTAAGCACACCTGAAATCTGGTGTAAAATATAATTGCATGTTGCATACAAATTTTATATTGAACCAAAAGTAAATGTGTCTCTTATTTAAAATGTCAAATTGATCACCATTCCTTATCTTTCTCTTGGCTATAGAGTGACATTTCCATGGACATTCATATCTGGTTCAGTGATACAGAAAAACACAGTAACCATTACTAATGAGTTAGTTCCCACTGCACTGTACATAAAGGAATTGTGAAAGCAGGAGTATCAATATATACCCTTTTTTTCCCTCTCCTATCTGCTCTGTTTAAAGATAACATGGTGTGAATCTAGGCATGAATTAATTAGATACTTTAAGCTTTGATTCCAAAACTAAGTTTCTATCTTTACTTCCTCCATCTCATACCAAAAAAGAAATCATCTCTCTTTTGGTGGTTTATCCACTGAATTCAATTCAAATTCAAAGTTTTGACTGCCCAGGAGGAAAGTAGGGTGCAGGAAATGAACTTTTAATTATCTGTTCCTATCGGGTTTGTGAAATTTTCTTTTTTAAAACTGTAATTTATTATTTCTCATCAGTTTACAGATTGGTGAAGCAGGTCTGAGGGTTTCATTAGAACTAACTTCTGAGGATGCTTTTATCTGGTGGGTTAGCCAGAGCTGAAGGGCCTAAGAAGCTGTGGCTCCCTTCCAGGAGTGTCTTATCATTATTTGTCTAGACCAGTCTTATTTCCATGTGGCTGAGTTCTGAGAGACTATAAGTTATGAGATTGTGGAATTCTTGCCTTGAGGATGATGAGACCAGACAGGCAGCTCCCTCATGCCTTGTGTACTTGTCAGAGGGAAAGCTGCTCCTCCAAAAATGTGCAGAGTGTTTAACCTGGTATCCGGTGTAGTAAATACTGGAGAAACATTGGTCTTCTCACTCACCTGAGGGACAAAAACAAAGTAGATATAACTCACTGCTGTTTTGTTGAAGCTTCTAGAAGGTAGGATTCATGAAGGGTCGGACTCACCCTTGGAATTGCCTAACTCAATTTGTGGCTTACAGTAATGCTCAGACATATTTTATGAATTATGACACAAATTACTGAGTTTCTTTGTAAAGATATATCTCATGGAGGGAACTTAAATGGCTTGCAAACAGGACTTGCAGAAAATGTGAGAGATGATTGGATCATGAAGGTTCTGACCCCATCAGTGGATGAATCCTTTGATAACTGAATGGACTCCTGGGAGGTGGGACCCAGTTGGAGGAGGTGTGTCATTGGAGGCATGCCCTGGAAGGGTTTATTTTCTCCCTAGCTTCTTTATCTCTTCCTCTCTCTTTCTCTCTGCTTCTAGCCTGGCAGGAGTTGAGCAGCATCCACCATGCTATCTGCCTCAGCTCAGGCCCAAAGACACAGAGCTGACTGACCATGGACTCTAATTCCTGAAATCATGAACTAAAGTACATCTTTTCTTCTCTGAGTTTTTCTTGTTAGGTATTTTGGTCAGAATGGTGGAACATTGACTAACTCTGACAGTCCCTTATAAGTCCAGCCATGTCTGGTTGGAGTATATGAACAGTCATCAAATTGCAGCCCAAGGTGCAGATCCATGTTGGGGTCAGGTGACTGGGAACATACACAGTGGAGTAGAGATCCTCCCTCTTCAGTACTATTTGAGGAGACTCTTGTCTATTTATTTAGGGACAAATGATTATCTCAGCAGTTGCTCCATTTCCCATTATTGCCTAAGAGGAGAGCTAATTCCACTCTAAGAAAGAAAAAGGATACAGAAACATAATGAAAAATGCAATTACATTCAAACCACCAGGTTCTGAAAAGTTATAGTCAATGTTTTTATTATTTCTAGAGTATTGGCTATTAAAAAGTCATTTCTGAAAATTTATACCATCCATTTCAGACCAAAATACAGCATTAGAAATAGATAAGAGTAATAAATTTTCTTGGTTGATGAGTATTAGATCATCAAGTTCCCACAGATTGTCCCTGTTCCTCAAAAGTTATAGCTAATCAGTCTTCTTCTGCTTGAGCTACTTTTGACCTTGTCAACAATATTATTAGGAAACTAGGCTTGATTATTCAGTGATGCTTGCATTGATACCATTTGTCTAGTAATTCTTGTATCTGTCATTCCACAGATGAATCCTGTGGCATCTGATTTGCAATGTTTCCCATAATCTCCATTGCTCTATCTAATCACCCTCTCCTAGTCTCACAGCAGCAATCCACTACTCCCTCAATCATGGTGATGATGATGACAATGACAACTAAATCTCCTTATGTGGTTACAATGTGGTTACACCCTACCTAGATGCTTTAATATATGAGTTTTTTTTTTTGTTTTTTTTTTTGTTTGTTTGTTTGTTTTTGTCTAGACAACCATTGCTATAGGTTCTAGCTCTGGTCTCTTGTGGTGATGAAGAAACGGAGTCTTAATGAAATAAAAGCCAATTGCTTGAGTTCACCCTAGTAGGAAAGGGAAGAGATGGAAATCAAGTGCAGGCATTCTGGGGTGGAAGCCCAGCTTCTTATCCATGGTTCTGTGAACCTTCATCCTGGAACTCTTATTTCCTTTTAGTCTGAGCTCTTCGCAGAGCCTCGATGCTTGGGTGCCCAGTCTGTGCTTGACTTCGACTCCAGTTTAAGCCTTCACACCTTTATTCCCATATTCCCTTGGAGAGATTTCATCTATGACCATATTTTAGCTACATCAGTGTTAGTTAATTTCTCCATTCCCACAGAATGCCCACCAACACACACATTTAAATCTGTGCCTTCAAATTTCTGAATAACATCTTACTACACTACCCTTTAGAACATCTGTGCCTTTGGGATTTCAGGTCAATGCTATGCCTAACCTCAGTCCAGTTGCTCCTAGTGCTGTCTTCCAACACTGAAGATCTATATCTGAAGTTCCCGGGAGCTGAGCTTCAGAAAGGCAGGCAAGATGTACAGTGGGCAATTGTCTTTAGAAAGAGCCATAGTGTCTCTCTTAGTGCCAGTATAACTTGGTAAATCAGTGCAAATTATGCTGCAAGTATATAGGGTTCATGATATTTGGCTGTGATCTATTTCATCTCCCCTTCCAACATTTTTCCCCAGAGAGCTCATTTACTTAAAACAAAAGTCCGATTATTTCTAAGACTATCTCCGTGTGAGGTAGACCTTGCCAGTGCTGTCATCCAAAATTTACAGGACACTTAATATGCTTAAGTGTCTTGCAGACAGTCAAATGACAATACCAGTTGGCAAATCCTTTGGATCAATTCTGTCTTTTTTGATTCACTGTGATTTGTGAACGCACAGGAAATGTTCAATGCATTCTTATAGTCACAGGCTTAACTTGCTGCATGTTATTTCCTATCAATCTGGGATGGGTTTTACTCCCATTTTTGAACTTGGACTTAACTTTATCTCTATTTTTGGGGGAATAGCATAAAATCTTCCCATTGTCCACTATCTCATATAAAAGATGAATTTATAGATGGCATGAATTTATAATGAGAGTCAACTTGGATGACTGAATAGTGTTCATTTGACCTGTATTTACTTAATATGTACAGTGTGCTAGTCATTGTGCTGGGAAAGAAGTATATAGACAAATGAGGCTTCTGCTCCCAGGGAACTAAAATTATAGTTTGAGAGAAAAGAGAAGTGATGGAGGGGAAGCACTTCAGTAAATAAAATGGTTTAATATAAGATAAGTGCTATAAAAATCTACGGTGATACAAAAAAAGAATTCTTTGGAGAATGGTGAGAGGTACATTTAGATAGCTGATCTTTCCAAGGAGGTGATGTTTCCATTAAGGTCTGAAAGATGAGGAGATAGACATGCAAAAATCTGGTGAAAGAGTATTCTAGATAGAGGGAATAGGATGTGAAAGGACTCCAGAGTATGAGCAAACTTGGCATGCTCTTATGGATCAGCAAGAAGACAGTGTGGCTGGGGATGGGGTGAGGAAGGGTGAGATGAAGGTGGATTGAAATAGAAGTGAGGTAGGCATGGGCTAGAACGCAACAAATTTTGCAGGTAAGAGGTTACTCATTTATTGCTATATTCACCTGCTTATTTATTGACTTATTCACTTATTTGGAAGTGCTGTGGGAAGACCCCAGGATTCCTTAAGAAACTCAGCGATATGACCTATTTCAAGGTTTTACAAGAACCTTCTGGCTATTGTCCTGAGACAGGTTATTGGAACCAAGACTTGAAGTGGGGAAAGCAATAAATAGGCATTTGCATTAATCTAGGTGAAATCTGAAGATATGTTACCCATGATATACCAGATAAGGGTACAAAGGAATTGGCAAATATGACTAACTTCTCCATGCAAAATACCCAGTTCCTCACACTTGTACCTCGTCTGCTGGTTTTTACACATGTGTCTGTACCCATTCCTTGTTGAAACATTCTTTTATCCTTATCTTTGACTTGCTACTCCAACTTAGCCTTCATCCTAGTTAACAAATTGTTTAGTTGCCCCATAGCATGTTAAATTCCCCTTGTCAATAGAATTTATTCTCTCTCTCATTATTTTTAATCTTTGTGTATCTCTGTTGCTCAGTAAACCATGAACTGCAGAAAGATCTATGGCTTTGATGTATTCCTTTGCTGCCAAACCAAGTACCATAGGCTGGGTAGCATAAACATCAGAAATTCTAATTGATCATGGCTCTGGAGCCTGGAAGTCTAGGAAGGTGTCAGTTGGTTTGCTTTCTTCTGAGGCCTTTCTCCCTGGATTCTAGATGGCCATGTTCTCACTGGGTCCTCACATGCTCTTCCCTTTGTTTGTGTGCATCACCAGTATCTCTGGGTATCCAGGATTTCTCACCTTAAAAAGCACCAGGCATATTGCATTATGGATCACTCTTGTGTCTTCATTTTAACTAAATCACCCTTTTAAATGTCCTCTCTCTGAATACAGTCACATTCTGAGCTATTGGCTGTTAAGTCTTCAACATATGAATTTTCCACATGGGCTCTAAACACGGGGCTCACATAAGGAAAGAGAATTTTTATTTTTAAAGCATGGTATTTTTGTGTTGCCCAGATTAGGCCCAATCTCCTGGGCTCAAGTTCTCCTCCTGCCTCAGCATCCTGAGTATATGGAACTCTAAGTGCATGACACTGTGGTGAATCTATGAATTTTGGAAAACACAATTCAGGTTGTCATAGTCACTATTAGATGCATAGTATCTGGAACATGATAGGCATTTAATAAACAGGTTTTGATGAACTTTATGTTTAAGCTTTTAATAATAACTGTGTCAAAGTGTATGTGATGATGTTCCACTTGCAACTTCAAGTATTTTGACACTGGGATAATTCAGAATTTGAGCAATGAATTCAGCTTACTTTTCACCAAGTAAAACAATTACATGGCAATGGGCTTCTTTATTACCATGTTTCAAAGGTTAGTGCTGAGGATTTGGGTAGAGTGCTTCTTTAGCAGTCACAGGATCCTGGTTCAATCTACATTTCTGCCAAAATTAATAAATAAATAGGCTACTGCAGGTAAATAAGCTAATATATCTTGATGTTTTCCATTAATGCCCCATTTTCTGTGCAGAATTATAAAGTTTGAGCATTGATGTGTGCTTTTTGATAATAGATGGAACAAAATATTCTCATGAAGTTATACCCGGAGAGTGCATTCATTAACTCTTCAGGATGCTTAGTACTTTTAACTTTTACTTTGAATATATTCATACAACTCTCTCTGATCATTATATTAATCCTTTGAAGTTGTCAATGTAAGCTCTAATTATCCCAAATTTTCAGTGGAGTGGTCGCTTTTTAACATACCTGATCAAATCACTGCCCTACTTAAAACCCATCTACGTCTGCCGTTGTCCTTAGAATGGAAGCCAGTTCCTCACCATGATCTGTGAGGCCCTGAATGTTCCCATTTACCTCATTAGGCTTATGGCCTGAAATGCTCTTTCTGGCCATGAGCTTGGCTGAGGCTCATTTTACTTTATTCTTTTCTATTTCCAAGCATTACAGATTTTAGCATGTCCTGTTTTCTCTGTCAGAAGATATTTCCTTCCATCTCTTCTTACTCTGTTTTCATCTGAGGTAGTACAATATTTTATTAGGATTACTTTTGGAGATATCTCCACTTCCCTCAAACTGGCAGATGTGTTTCATTCCATGTGGGCTCCCTGAGCTCCTGTTACTCTATATTCTTCACAGCACTTTGATACTTTCAGTGATTTTAGATATACCTGTGTTTGACTAATGCCTGCCTTCATGCTAGAGTGTCAACACTAGGTAAGAATTACTAGGTCTCTTTTATGATCACTGCTATATCTTGAGGGCTTATTTCATAATTTTACTCTTAGTTGGTTCTCAATGACTACCTGCTAACACAAGCATTATCTTACTCCCTAGTAATTACCAAATGCAATAAGACTAAGACTCCATGCTCCCAATCCTATTGCAACCACTGTCATGGTAATAAATAGATAATTCTTGGTAAAGTATGAAGTCCAATTTGGATTTTAAAACTAAGACTAAATCAACTCTTGAGCATTCAAATTTTATCCCACCAGCAATAATTATCATCAACTCAATACAAGAGCTCTATTAACATGATACATGACTTTTCCCCAAGTCCACATTTTATATGAAAAAATCCCAAAGATTAAGGGAATTAAATTCTCAGCCCCGGTGATTTCATTGTACTTAATGTAACTTGAAAGGATTTTGGTGGGAAGGATGCTAAGTATCTTTTCTAGGTTCAGGAATCAGCCAAGAATGACAAGTAGTTTAAAATGTTAAATACCAAAAAAAAATGCTATGTAAAGTATGGATGCATATGAATGATAAATCTAGCCCCTAAATTGCATGTGTCATTGCCAATCATTACAAATATATGTCTGTAGTGCTGTGAAAATTACCCATTCTTTGCTACTTTCCTTCTGGAGAAATACAGAGATATTAAAAAGGTAAAATAAAAACTTCCAGCTTAATTGGGTGACAGTGGAAAAGCAGAGAGAGAATTATTCCTTAAAGCCAATTTTTCAATAAAGCCAGTGGGATAACTGGAAAAACTGACATCTTGTACCTTCCCTCAAGCTGAGATTTAGTTATTAATGAAGGTTCAGGGCACCTCTTTAGTTGTTTACTGAACCCCATTGCCAAAATCAGTAGATAACTACACTGTGGATCTCACCCACGACTGCCTTTCACTAGCTGTGAACAAGAGCTTTGACCCTTTACATTAGAAGAAGCAAAAAACCAAACACACCTGGGTCTGCAACCTGGAGTTAACAGGCAAGCTGAGAACAGGTGCCTATCACCAAGCTTATGAAATGTCCTTCTGTGCTGTGGAAACCAAGGCTAGTTGGCAAGACAGTTCATGTGTATATGTGTCCATGACACTGCTAGAAATATGTATCGGTGAGTGGTGGAAAGAGATATTGAAAAGTGGAAGAAAGTAAGCTTTGGGAATTGTGTATGAATGAAGAAGGTCTATCCAACATGATGAAGAATAATTAGTTAATTTTTGGCCAAAAATGTATGTGTGGATTCAGGCTGAAAATTTCTAAGTTTCTTCCCTCACACCATTTTTAATTAGTACATTATAGTTATACATGACTTTTGGGTTCATCTTGACATCATCATACAAACATGGGATATGACTGGCTCTCATTCAGTCCCTAGTACTTCCCTTTTCACTCCCACACCCCTTCCCATGTTTTCCTTCCTCTACACAACTGATCTTCCTTCTGTTATTTATAGCTTAATTTTTAATTAGTGCTTTATAGATAAGTATAAAGGTGAAATTCACTGTGGTATGTTCACATATGTATTTAGGACAGTTTGCTCAATTTCATTCCACCATTCCTCTATTTTCCCATCCCTCCCCTGACCCTCCACAATCCTCTTCTCAGCACCACTGATTTCCCTTCTATTTCCATGGTATTCTCAGCCCCCCCTTTTATCCCTTATTTTGCTTTAGCTTCCACATATGAGAGAAAACAGTCGGTCCTTGACTTTCTAAGGCTGACTTATTTCACCTAGCATGATGTTCTCCAGTTACATCCATTTACCAACAAATGCCATAATCTCATTTTTCTTTATGACCCTCTTTGTCATTTAATTGAAGTACATTTTAAAAGTGTTCCACATTTCTCAGCATTTCATTGATTCCTTCCTGAAATCTAAACCATCAATAGCAATCAAATATCCCTCAAATTAAAGGTGACCTTTACTTTACCTTAGAACTGGAAACAAAACATATTCATTCTCTCTCTCTCTCTCTCTCTCCCCCCCCCACCTCCCCCCTCCTCTTTCTGTCTCTCCCCTTCCCTTCTCCCTCCCTCCCTCTTTTTCTCCCTCTCAGACAGACAGAGACATATACACACATGTACACATGTATACAATCTAGAGATGATGGACACGAGAACTGTGTTTTTTTTTTCAATTGTTGAGACTGTCTCTAAGAACTGATGCAAGTAAATAATAATGAAACAAAATAAAATCTAGCAATATTTATGATCTTAGGAAGTTACTCAGTAATGGTATATGAAATACTTTCTGTGTCCTAGACAAGGAGGTATACCAAGTTCATTGCTGTGGTAGTAGGTGCTTAGGTTTTAGTCTAGCTTTGCTGTAGTGTGAATTCTGCCTTTTCCTAATTCCATAATAGTGGAGAGAGGATGGCCTTTAAGTTTTCCATCTGTAAAAGAGGAATAATAGCCAAATCCATCACTAAGAGCAACTATAAGGATAAAAATGTAATTATGCATATAAGTAAATTGCTCTATTCTTGACAACAGATGGTCCCTAATTAGAATTTTCTTTTCTTTTCTTAGCCACTAAGTTGCAATGAAGACCCAATCCCAGGAGGAAAATGGTATTATGGGTCAGGGGGATCAGAAATACATAAGTACAATATGAATATGTGGGGCAATGATACAAAATTTACAAAATGTCCTTAGAGGAAAGCCTAGCATAAGTTCTTCTGGTTGGGATATAGAGAAGAGTTCCTTCAAGGAGGAAGGATTTAAATAAATAAATATTTGCCCTCTGTTATCTGTGATGATATATGCTAGGGTGTTTCAAAGGTATAAAAACAGTTTACATGCTATGGTGTGATTATAAATTCACATAACCACTCAAAAAAGTGATAAGAAATAGATAAAATTTCAGTTGCATTTATCTTAGAGAAAAATCTCCCACTTAGAAGTAAATTTAAATGCAGTGTTGTTTTAAAAGTTACAGGAAAGCAGAGCCACTTGAGGATTGTGAACAGGTTGGTGGTATAATATGGAAAGAGACTTGAATTTTGACTCGCAGAATTTAGACCTAATTGATGGGTTGTCCCTATTCCTATTTGACTCTCTAAAAACAGAAGGCTGAAAATAATAACAGAATGTGTGACAGATACCATTGCCCTGTGTACATGCATGAACGCACAGATGGTGTGACTCTACTTTGTGTACAACCAGTGAAACAATAGCTGTACTCCATTTGTGTTCAATGAATCAATAAGTAAATTAAAAAAAAAAACAGAAGGCTGATTCGCATCCCTTTCTCTGTGAGATAATATTGCAAAACAAAAAAGAAAAATGCATCTATTGAAATATTTTTACTAAAGAAATTCATTGTGGTTTTTGATACCAACAGGTGTCCAAACACACACTCACTCACATGCATTTGCGCGCGCACACACACACACACACACACACACATTAAAAGTAGGTGACACTAATGTTTCATTAACCAGGGGATGAAATATGTGTATTAAAGTTTGAACTCAGAAGAGTTTCAAAAGCAATATCGACCTCAGAGAGTTTAACTGGACAATGTTTTAGTAGGTTTAATCCAAAAGAATTGCCTGATAACTTGGCAGTCAGCTGAGAGACTGGCTTTTGAATCAGCTGGCTGGTAAGTGTAACCGAGACATCAAGGCAAGAACTAGTTTAAAGTGTCTGAAATGTCTGAAATACCTGTAGTGAAGTGACATTTAGAGAACTGAGGATAATCAGGATATTGGTCCAATTAGTTTAGTGCAATTGGTATCCCTTCTAAATAACAAGTAACACCACCACACCACAGCAAACACCCACCTCCCAGTGAAGCCCCACTGGTCTACCTTGAATGATGCTGATGAATTCAGTGAACTGACTATCAGGAATATGAGCTATCACAATTTAGAAGTTTGGCTTACAGAAATAAATTCGCTTCACTATCTCACTTCATTATATGCCAACCATGGAAGCTGTAATGTACTGAAAGGGTAATGGGAAAAGATTATGCATGCAAGTTTGCCTCAGTTTTTGAATCTTTATTTTCATATGGCACTAATTTATCACTTCCTTTTATGTGCACTTAATATTTTGCCAAAATTGCCTATTAACTTGGGTGCTAAGAAGCAGCAGTGAAGCAGAATGAGATACCCATGTTGAGCAGTGTCCTGGTAACTGTAATGTGCCCCAGTAACATACCTGTAACTGCTGGTAACTTAAGTGTTTCACCTCTTCTCTCTCAACTGATCTCCCATGGGAAAGTATCTAATGCAAATATTTCATCTTATTTGTTAATTACACATATATTCCCTACATTATTATGCAAACCTTGTTGTTAATCAATTGCCAAGTGAGCAAGAAAGCAAGAAGTCTCTTCCATGATTCTTTTTTAGGACAGTAATTGTCTCTGTAAGCCCTATCACCATTTATTTGTCGCAGCTGGACTTTGTCTATAAATAGCTCTGTGAAATGATGGACAGTTTTCAAGTCTTGTTGGCATGGAATCAATACGTGGTAGAAGGGACCATATGAATCAATTATATTGTCCCTGGCAGGGTTACCATGGAAGCTGTAGCTCCCCATAGCACTTTGCTTCTCCTATCAGGGTAGTAGTCGCTGCGTATCTTTAATTAGAATGGATGCAATTTATTTAGTAATGGAAAGCTTACTTGAGCAAGTTCTGTTGAAGGTGTCAGACAGAATTCAACCAGCCATGCATATTCAGAGAAGACTAATGTGAAAATGCAAATGTTTCTTCTAATTTAATTCCTTAGTGGTGGTGGTGGGGAGGGAGAAAAGGCATTTGTATCTTGGAAATAAGCTTCGTTTGGTTGTAAAGAAATTGTGTTTGATATTTCCTCTTTACTCAGATACAAAACAAGCAGTTGTTCCTAAAATAACTTCTGCTATAGATATAGTAATTTACCATATATGCATTTATTTAGTTACTCCCTGACACTACCTTCCCCATAATGGAGGATGAAAAATTAGGCAGAGGAATTTCTATATTTTATTGAAAACATAAAAATTACCCCCCAGGCATAAACTACTCCAGTGTGAAAACTAAAGTCCAGAGGATTGGACTGTGGTTTGCAGGGGTGTGTTCACTTGTTTGTTTTGGAATCCCTCCTGTCTGTGAAGGGAGGCTCTACCTGCCTCAGCACATACCTTTTTGAACCTGGGTATTTTCCACCTGCCATACACTCTATTAGAAAGGCTAACAATAATAAGTGTAGCTTTTTATAAAACTATATATAAAATACAGTACCCCTGGACCTACACATTTTATGTACATTTTCCCTTATGTCTTTACCAATATGTTGTGAGGACATTATAAGTCCCCCTAGTTGACAGACGAAGAAACTCAGACTAGGAAAATGCAAGCAAATAGCCTAGGATCAATAAGTCACCCTTACTGAGAGGAGGTGAACATGACATGTGAACTCAGGCTGTTTATCCTTCATAGTCCTTGTTCTTATTTCACTGCAGAGGGACTTAGCTTTCACAAACATACAGGGATGTAGCTAAGGATCATGTATCACACTGTTAGACTATGTGACTCAGGGTTGGACAGAATGTAAAAGAAAACAGTAAACATAAAAAGCTACATTCTGTGGTCTTTATGACTAATATACCTCCAGAAACTTCTGCTTAGGAGTGCTTAAGTGGCCCATTTGCAAGCTGCTAGGAAATTTAAATCTGCATGAAGTTTACACACACTCCCTAAATTAACACACAGAATGATTTTGTGTCCCCCATTGCCTCTGATTCTATACTACTACTTTTACATCTATGATATTTAATATTACTTAAAAACAGAATGTGAAATAAACTATATTTCTTCTGACATTAGAGCACTGCACAATCCTGAAGTAAATGTGCTCTGGGAAAGGGCTTTTATCCTAGTCACAAAAGGAAAACAAAATTTGCCTTGATAGCATGCATAACTCCAGGAAATGCTTCCCATGGTCATGCTCAGTACTTGTGAAAGGCAAGTTCACCTGAGTCTCTTGGCTGGCTCCAGTCAGGCTGCACTCCACCAGAACCAGCAGATTTGTGGGCATCAATTATCTTGTCATTGTTCATGTTCAATATCAAATGGACATGGATCTGATCTTTACATTTATATGAGATACTATTTGTAGTCATCATGTCATTACTTAAAAGACCAACCATTGGTGAAAACGAAAACCATTTAAAATAATTTATTGGGTTACCATGTATATCCTATGCAATTCATCCATTGTCACTTTCATGTTTTTAACTTGTAGTATAGGTTGTCTATTTTTATGGGTTATGTTAGTTCCCTATGTGAATTCCATAGGTATTTTTAATATGTGGATAGTAATCCTGTTTCATTCATTACTTAATAACCCTGCAAGGTATTTGTATTAGTCTTTCATTAGTATTGGTACCAGAGTTTTTAGTCTAAAAAAGAGAAAACAAACATTCATGAAGTTTATATGACTTTCACACAGCTATACTGGGTCAGAACATGGCCATGAACCTCAGTCTCAGTCTTCTGATCTGGAATCTCTTGGCCATCTTCTTATGATATCAGATGACTGGACAATGTGCAATAGGGAAGAGGTAGATTGCCCAAGCAAAACTCAGTTGTTGTTACCAAAAGAAACGAAAATAGATGCTAAGAACCAAACCTTAGATATCTTCTGCACAAATCTCCTTAGGTCCCACAGATCATTGTAGTTTGAAGTCATATTAAATTGTCTACTCTTTCTGTTCAACTTTCTAAAATATCACCCAAAATATTTATATTATTTCTGTATTTTAAATATATTGGCTTATTTGCTATTTGGAAACTTGCTCTTCGATGTGTTCACTGAGGCATTTGATCCAATCTATTAAAATCAATTAATGGGGAAATTATATTTCGACCCAATATCCTGATAGACTTGAATTCATTTAAGTAGAATCCTGTCAACACAACAGATGAGATACAATTGTTTCCTCCCTACTCAGGTTTGGATCAATGTGGGAATATGATTTGTCTTTCAAATTTGATTAACACTTGTGTTCACATCTCAACATTTTGAGTATTTGGTATCTCAAGAGATGATTACAAACACTGTCTGGTAACTAGTGTCTAGTGTTTCTGTGATAGCCTTTATGACTTCTTTGTTCTGACTGTAGATCTTATGGACTAAGGGATGACAGTTCATGAATTTTCTAGATTTCAGCACTCCCTTGATGAAATTTCCTGACACTGAGAGTTAAAGCTCTACTGCATAACAAAATCAGTCTTTGCTCACTTCCAACTTACTTGCAGATATTATCTGTGTAGCCATAGAGTAGAATCCATGATTACTTTTTAAAAACCTACCTGCTGTGATCTTGAATGCATAAAAAGAATGGAATGGTAAATGAGGCTATTTCCAAGAGAAAAGCAGTATATGTGAGAGAGCTACTGAGCTGGAAAACTTGAAGAAAGAACTCTCTGGTTTGATTAATTGAACATATACTAACATTAAAGAAAAGACATTTTAAAATAAATAAAGGAAAATAGAAGTAGCAATGTCCTTGTGTGGTAGGTGAAATAAAATTCTATTTCTGTTCTGGGCTTCTGGGAAATGTAAAGACCACTCCTGAAGTAAGCTAAAGAACAATCCTATGTACTTTTTGAATTCTTTAATGTGTTAGTGCTGACTACCACATGTAAATAATTTTCATTAGAAAAATGATCATCAATTGAATATTCTTCTGAAGTACTGACTTTGTTTCTAATCCATTTTGATCCACAAAATAAGAAATTTGGCAGCAATATGAAGACGCATATTGCATTTATTTAAAATGTGATGCATTTTTTTCAGTTTTGAGAGTTATTCATATAAACATCTTCCCATTTGCCGAGGTCAAAATTCCTAATTATTAAAACTCAAGACCTATTCCAACCTTTGCATCATTTCATGGGTTACTCTAGATGATTTCTGGTATAAGCATTGGCCTTTTAAATGTTGAATTTGGATATTAGGGATCAATATGTAGATTTACATAAGGTAATCAACCTCCTGCTATCAATAGTGTTTTCAATCATTTTCTGTCTATTACATTCCATACTCTCTCAGGTAACAAGGAGCTACATATACAACAGCTAACATTTTGTGACAATTTACTGTGTTCTAGGCACACAGGTAATACTTTAGTTCTCTTTATGAGGGAGTTACTATTATAATCCCTACTTTTAATACTGAATAATTAGAGAAAGAAATTAAGTTAGCATGCTCAAGGTCAAAGACATTGTTGAATTCAGGGTCTGGTAAGCAGGCTAACTCCAGAGCCTTCCTTTCAAATATAATTTTCATTTTATTTTCTTTTTCCACTCAAATACTCTTACAGAACTTCTTTTCTATGGCTCCCCCCATGCCAATCATTCCCACTCCAGGTCATCACTATTTTTGACCCTTCTGCTTAGAATAGCCTCACCTTTATCATCTCATTTGCTCAAATTCCAGATTCCCCTTAACGTGAAGCTCAATGGAACATTTCATTCCAGTACCCCAAATCCTGAAAAACTCGGATCTAATCTCTGGCAGAACTTCCCAATTTGTTGTCAATCACCCATCCTTACCCCCACACTAACACACATGTTTCTCACTCCAGGCATATTTGTGAACTAGATCCCTCTGCTCCCACTACTCAAGGATTTGTCCATGGAATTATACTCTTTTTCTTCTTTATTGCCATTTTCCCCTTATGCTCTATTGAAAAATCTTTTCTTAACCTCACTTTACTTTCTTCTTATGTTCCTTCCTCCATAGAGTTACTAAGATATTCAGTCTTAGTTTTCTCCTCATAGCTCTCTTGAACTCTGGCTTTTCAGAGTTTTGCTGTCAGCAAGGCCTCAGTAACCTGTTTGTTACCCAATCCAATGCCTCCTGTCTGTTCCTCAAACACCGATCCTGCTCGTGTTTTGTAGGTGCACCTCATGTACCTTTAGACTTTCTCCCCAGATCTCCCAAATGGTTCACTGCCAGCTTCCTTCAGAGCTTAACTCATGTGTAGTCTTCTCAGCCATGCCTTCCCTGACTGTGCATTTAAAACCCTTTCCCTATTTGCAGCATACACTCTGCTCTTTTCTGTTGTGTTTCCAGTAGCATTTCAAGCATAGGTTTAACATTTTACTATTTTACAATTTACATTACAAATGACATCTTCTTCTATTTGTGTGATTTTAATTTTATTTTTGGTCCACATGGTCAAGGATATAGTCTATGTTTTACTATTTTTATATACTTCTGGTATCCAGAAAAACCCCTGGTCCACAATAGACCCTCAACAAACAGTTATTGAATGAATACCAAGCCACCCAGATTTCCCTAGGTCAGTCCCATGACTTGTATTCTTTTTATCGTGTTATTACTTCTTCCTGTGTACCAGGTAGCCTTCACTATCATTCTATTCAAGAATGCCTGGCCATGCATAAAATACAACATAAAGGCTTTACTCTTTGTTTTTTATAGTAAAGTTAACTTGGATTAAGGATTCAGTGCTTCCCTTCCTAAGTATATCATTCTGAACAAGTGCAATTCTTTTCTCTAAGCCTCACTTGTCTTCCTTCTAAATGGAGATACTGATAGTTATTTTCCTCGTTTTCATAATGTGTCTTGAATAAGTTGAGAAATAAGTGATTTAACTTCTTATTTCATTATCTGACACATTAGAACATCTCAACAAGTTGTTGTGTTTATTGTTATTGTTCCAGTTTCCCCTGTCCCTAAACAGTGGCAGAAATAATCACTGAAAGATCACCTCACTTATACCATGTACCTACTAGGTCTCCTGGAGGGCAAAAAGTGTGTCTTTTTCATCTTTACATCTTCAGAATTTAACTATAATGCAATGCCTTGAATATAAATGAAACATAATGCTAATATTGATAGCGATCATTTGTCGCATGTTAATATTTTACTAGATACTGTGTTCAGAATTCTACAAACACCATAACAATTTCTGTCTCATAACATCCCCATTAAGTATTTTTTTTTAAATTGTACTTCAGAACATTCAAGTCAGGTCAGAGACTTCCTAAGGATCACTCAATTAGTAAATGATAAAACTGGAACTAGAAATTAAATCTTTCTAACTAAAAATTTCCTCTCTTGTTTTTTTATATAATTGAAAAGGATGGATGGATGGATGAATGGATGTTTAGAGTGATGGAAGGAAGGAAAAACAAATAATGAGGACTGTTCTTGGCCATTCCAACCCTTCCTCTTTCTTCTTATTCATTTACATCCATAATCTTGAACACAGGCTATGCCCCAATGTTTTAGCAATTAGCCAGACAGTGATTAGAATTTTTATTTTACCTTATTTCTTTTCTTTTCTTTTTCAAACTTGATATTCCTTGAGGCAAGCATTGTATCTTTTTGTTAAGTTAATCCTCTATGGCCTGATTTTGCTGTGACAAAGATTGTTAACAATTTCAGGAAGGTACAGGCAGAAGAGTAATGTAAGCATGTGGACTGGCTCCAGAGTCAGTCCCTGGGATCTCCCTGGCTACACTCCTTACCACTTCTGCAACCTTTGGTCAGGGGTCACCCAGTCTTAGACACTACAATGCCAGAGTGAAGATAATCTTTGATACTGATTGGATTTAGTATAAATAATTGTTAATACATGCACATTTTTAGACTGGTATATATTATAGTCTAATATATTTTAACTTTTTTTTCCTTGGGGTATGTTTTGTCTATACATATATATTGGATGTACTTTACTTAATCATGAATGACCTTAAATGTCTCCAGGAGAATACTTTAAATCACAAATTTAAATTTTATTTTTGTGTATCATCTAGTCAGTCTTATTGTCATTATAACTAATCATCTGTGTTTTACTTTGGAGAAATTTCTTTAACAAGTCACTCCACTAAGGCCATCTTATACCCTATTTTATTCATCACAGCAATCCCTGCAGAATCACTACTCCAATCAAAGCACATCTTAGAGACTCTTATAGAGACAGTGATGGAGCTTGGATTTAAACTTGATTCTTTCTGAATCCAAATTCCACCCTCTTTCACTATTCCAAAGATGACCACTAACCACCATTTTATCTCAGCCTAGCAGGAGATGTTGGGAGTTTAAAATAAATTGACAATCCCTACCAGTTACAAACAATACTCTAAGCCTGCTTGTATACACAGCCTTGGGGAATTGCTTGCATTTTTGGTATCTTGGCTCAAATGCCAGACAGGGAAACATGTCAGACTGTGAATGCTCCCAGGGGACTCTCTGTTTACAAGCTAGTAACAGCTTTGACTTTGCATATGTAGACTTAAAAAAATCCCCGACAGGTAAAATATAGCTATGTGTCTTTTTTTAATAGGAGTCTGTATACAGACGTATTTGCTCTAGAGCAAACTCTCCATAGGGGCATGATTTTCCATCTAGTGTCTGGACTGGTTGGGTGAAATTGTTATGAAAATCCTGTTGGGATAGTAGACATTCTCCAAGATGTGAAGTTCTTCTGAATATGAAATATCTGACATTTCTTAGAATTGACATCTTGGTCCTGTCTTCATTTCAATCTCTCTTTTTAAATTCTTAAAAGGCAGTCAGTGTGCCCAATTCTATGAGGTCTCCAACAAATAGAACATTACTTAGCTGTGACCCTGATCAAAATAACACAAAGAAAGGCAAACAGAATAAACAGGAAAGGCTACAAGGAAGATTTTGAGGAAGACACAATTGCTTCACTGACTAAAAATTTGGTAGGATTCATGACCACTGCATTTCAAAGCAGTATTTCATGACACCATAGATTAGAAGGCCTTCATGTTTTAAAAGAATGTGGCCCCTTGTCTGACAAAACAAACATCTAAGTTACTCCCTGTAGCACCTGGGACAGCTCACAAGCTTAATATACAGCTCATAAGCTTAATATATTCACCAGGAGCTTTTGAGTCCTCTGTATCAAAGGATGCACTTCATCATTAGGAGGAATGATGATGTGACTACATTTAAAGATATGCAATTCCAGGGCTTTAAATTCATTGCTTTTATCAAAAGATTGTCTAGTTATGATAGAAT
This sequence comes from Glaucomys volans, assembly GCA_020662805.1. Classification (NCBI taxonomy): domain Eukaryota; kingdom Metazoa; phylum Chordata; class Mammalia; order Rodentia; family Sciuridae; genus Glaucomys; species Glaucomys volans. The sequence continues at coordinate 759,019 of JAJEJO010001548.1, forward strand.
GCTCAAAAATACCTCTGTGAACATAAACATGGCCAGATAATTTTTACCAGATGATAATTTGTTCATATTCTGGGCTCAACCAGAATGGTAAGAATGAGAGAAATAATAGCAGAACAGTTGGTGTGAAAAAATAATACTTGCAGTTTCAGATATTTCAGAATATGAGTATTCTTGAATTTGGAAGATAGATATGAGCTGGTTAAATCTGAGCTGTGAATGCTTTCTCAAAGGACACAAATATATCATCTTTATCTCAGACTTCAAATTACTGCTAATCTGAATAATTTCTATTCTGAAGGTATTACAGATAAATGCTCACTGACAAGGTTAATAACAGTAACGGGAACTGAATAAATAGCTATTGGGTGAGAAAACAAAATAGAATAAGGAACAAATTGCGGATGGTTTCAAATCAATCACACCTAAGTATGGTGGAAAAAATAGAACTGTTGAGGGTTTTAAAAGGTTTGATGCCTTTTAATATAATCTGGAAAGTAAAGATAGTGTTTAACACGTAAGTGTATATTTGAACTTTAGAGATATCATGATAGTCCTTGGCCCTGAATGCTTTGACATCTCCAGGATACCCACCGTAAAGTTGAAACACTAAGGAGAAACTCCTCTCTCCTTTGCTATAAAACTACTTTCACAGTTTACCTTTCCATCCCACTACGCCTGCCTAATTGAACATATACCATAATTCCTCACCTTCTTTTCCTTGTTCTCCTATTTTATGTCTGCTTATAATGAGCTTTCCTGGCTCTTCACCTTTGCAAAAGCCTTTGCCCTTCAAAGTCTAATTCATGTACTTTTTCTCACCAATAGTACTGTCCATAATATGAAATCATGCAGGCTTATTGTTTGTTTTTCTGTTCTTTTCTCATGTTATCTTTTATTATAGTTAATTTCACTATATGGTTCTTGATATTCTCTTTAGCTTTTTCTTTTTGATGTCTGTCTTTCCTCTAACATAGATACATTTGCTTTTCATTCAATCATTCACTCATTCATATAATATAAAATGCATGACACATTATAAAATTAATTTTTCATGAGATACTATCTTAAAGAAGATTCTCTCCAGCAAAAGAGAGATGAAAAAAGGTCCCACCTCAAAAAGCAGCTGTGAGGATTCATTGAGATTTTATGTAAAATGTGTTTAGTATTTTAGCTCAGTGGATTAATTTCATTGTCATTAATGCTAACAAAAAGAACAGGAGGAGCACCAGCTCAATTACATATACAAGAATGACTGATTGTTTCTTATAAACCCAATTGCAAGTTTTTCTGGTTTGTTTGTTCATTTTGCTTTTGGGGGGCAGGTACCTAGGATTTAACTCAGGGAAACTCAACCTCTGAGCCACATCCCCAGCCCTATTTTGTATTTTATTTAGAGACAGGGTCTCACTGAGTTGCTTAGTGCCTCGCTTTTGCTGAGAACAGCTTTGAACCCGTGATCCTCCTGCCTCAGCCTTCTGAGCTGCTAGGATTACAGACATGTGCCACAGTGCCAGGGGTCAGTTTTTCATTTGCTTGCTTAGGTGTTGTTCCAAGGATAGGCAGGAATCCTGTAAAGGGCTGGATAAGAGGGACCTAGTCTAAACTCCAATTTCACCTGTCAATTAAACAATCTTGAAGAATATTTCTTCCTATTCACATGTAGTGGGGAAATAAGCATTGTTCCAGCTGAGGGATGTGTCTGCACAAATTTACCCTTGAGCCACTGGGATCTTCTTTTAGGAGAGGAGATGGGGCTGGTGACAAGGACAAAGACCCAAGATGTATTATTTTGGGTCAGGAAGGGATCCCTCTCTTTCCTTCTCCCTCTCTCTCTCTTCCTTATTTCAACCCTAACATTAGGTATTCATAATTTCATTTATCAAATAAGAAAACTGAGGCTCAAGATCACCTCCCTCTGAATAGGCAGATCCAGAATTAGAATAATTCTGGACTCTAAAACCTATGCTTTTTCTGGTACCACTACGTTTTGTGAAATTAAAGATTTTAATGCTAATCAGTAGCAGTTGACAGAACTGCAAGTTCTGGGTCAAGAGACAAAGTTCATTGCTCTGGACCCAGCTCTTTGGCAGTTCTGTGGCTCCTTCTACATTAATTGGTGCCTCATTTGCATAATTTCTTACTCACTGAAATAGATATGTTACAAATTCTTTGTAAACCAGATCTCATAGTATTTCAGGGTGGATTCCTACATGGTCTATCTTTACTGGATTCTCAAGAGTTGAATGTGCATCTGTTTGCCCTGATCCTGTGAGTTCAGGTCATGTTCTAGACTTAGCCCCCTTCCTTCTTTCTCTAATATGTGCTGTCTTGCTTATCCCAACAAATACCTCATTCATGAGCTATTAGGCAAGCACTGGCTTTGGCCTTCACTATGTGAAGTTACTCCCTGGGCTGGGATGGATGAGAGAAGAGTGTTGGGAAGGGAAGGATGAGTCTGGGGCTCAAAGCTGCCTTTACCCCTGAAGGAAAGTCCTAAGTATTTTAATCTTAATGATACATATGAGCTATTTGTGGTTATAAAAAATGCAATGTAGAATATATATACATATTATTAAATATGTTAGTTTATAAGCTTTACATGATTATGATACTATTTTCATGTGCTTCATTATTTATCCCCTTTGCAATTCTTGGAACATGACTCAATTATAATGAAACACACACAGGAAAAAGAAATGGAAAAATATGACTTAAAAAAAGTCTAATAGACCTTAAGGTTTGAAATTCTAGCCCAGTTTAAAATTTTTGCCTAGGGCTGTGGATGTAGCTCAGTGGTAGAGCAGTTGTCTAGCATGTGGGAGACCCCAGTTCGTGCCCAGCATACCATCACCCCCCGCAACTCACAGGTGTGCTTGTTCTCCTGACAAAGTAAACTTTAGCAAGCATTTCAACTTAAGAAGTGCTTCCAAAGGCCAGGTTATAGAAACAGCTATCATCTTTCTAATATTAACTATGCACTAGATAAGGTCTTTCTCAAGGAAAACCCCACTGTTCCAGGATTGCAAATGCAGACATTTCTAGGAGCATATAATTACCATGGCTAACATTTATTTCTTGAGGGGTTTTTGTGTGCCAGGTAATGTCTGAGACATTAATGGGTAGTTTTGCATTTAGTACTTAATATAAGCAATTGAAGTACTTGAAGAACTAAAATATCATCGTGAGTTACCCAGCTAGCGAGTGGTGGAGTACGGTCACCCCGGAGCACATGCCTTCAGTGCTTGTCTTCAGCACTTCTCTTTGTTACCTTATAAATATCTAAGGTATCCAGAAATAAGACAGCACTGAGTAATTTCAGAATTGGAAACTGGAGACTAGATGTCTGCCTAAAGCATGTAATTAAATAAGGCAGAGGAGGAAGAGGATGATGATAAATGTGGTAACCATCTTTTGGCTCCTCTTTGGGCCAATTTTCACATCTGGGAAGCTCAGGTCTAGCAGTGGATGTTGATTTTAAGCAAATTTAAATGGATTTATGAATTCAAAACTTGAAATAGATTCTTGGAAATACGGATACCTGGATCTTATTTGAAGGGATTTGAGCATAATTGTTCTGTTGTCTAAAACCAGCCTTATAGACAAAGACTCATAATTTCAAAGATCCAGATATAGTTTTAGACTGCTTCACGTACATTTTTATGATTATTGTTATTTTTAAATTTTTAACATATAACAGAAGCAGTGATTTGCTACGGGGAATTTTTAGAAACACAATGTCGTTGTTCCATTAGAGGCTGTTACAGAAACACAGGAAAATGGAGAAGGTTATTATTGGTTTAAAGAAATTCATTAATTTATATTGTATTCTTGAACTTCAAAAAGACAATGGCACATTGGCTATGAATGCTTCCTGGACAAAAGCAATTAAACATGAAAACCATTTCCTCACAGCATGTCAAATATTCAAAAAGAAGGCATCAAAGAATCCAAAACCAAATCAACATTCTTTTTAATATCTCTGAATGAATTTTGCTCAAATAGATAAGCAAGTCTCTTCAGTATTTTTTTTTAACTTGGCAAAGTAGAAACAAAATGTATGATTAAATTTTTAAAATTTTCTAATAAATTTGCAATTAGAATGCAAAGACTAATTCATAAAAATAAATTTTCTTGCTCAAATAATTATAGTCAATGATTTGTAATGATTTCTCACTATTTTTCTTATTTTTTTCTATCAGGCTAAAATAAATTTAAGATTAATTCCATCGATCAGTAAAATAGATTGATCCATAGATAGATCTTTTATTTTTTACTTCTAACTTCTGAAAAAGACAGTTCATATTTTGAGGTGGGAGGTGCCCAAACTTGGGCTCAATAAATATTTGTCAATGAATGGGATAGATGAATGAATGAGTGAATCTACAGTGCAAACTGAAAATGTTTGTTCTTTTGAGCAAACCTTTCTCCTTTATTTTCTGGATACTCAATGTTAGTGGCTGATAGTGGAATGGTTTATTTTCAAAATTTTGTCTCATCATGTAATTTAAATTATAATAAATGAAGAATAGGGTTGATTCATTCACCTGATTTCTTTATGGTACTCTCAAGAAAATATTTGTACCCCAGAACCAATGTGATTGCAAAGAACACTGTGTCATGGTGTGATTACAACTGATGAAGTGATTAAAAATTGAAATAAGAAACTCACACCAAAGAAAAGAGTCATTGTAAACCTCTATCAAGGTTAATCTCCTTCAAGAGAAGGGAACCACTTTAAATTATCTTGAATGTTTATTGTGTTATTTTACATGTTTTCCTGATTCATTTTTAATATCTAAAGAGAGAACCGGGGCACAGTGCATGCAGAGTGATAATTATCCTGTAATGTTTGTAAATCCATATGGCATTTCTGACCTTGACCTACCTTTCTTGATGTTTGCTTTATCTATAGTGGTTATCCTTAAAAAAATATCAGATAGAAATTGTTTCCCAAATTGACCTGTAAAGGTAAAACGTTTCATATTAGTTTGCCAGGGCTGGCATAACAAGGTACCAGAACTGGGTGGCCTGAAGAACAGAAATTTATTGTTTCACATCCTGGAGGCTGGAAGTCTGACATCAAGCTGTCAGCAGGGTTGGTTTCTTCTGAAGGCTGGAGTATCTGTTCCATGTCTTTGTTCTCAGCATCTGGTGGTTTGCTGGCAGTCTTTGGTAATCCTTGTCTTGAAGGAACATCACCCCAATTTCTGCCTTCATCTCTACATGGTGTTCTTCCAGTGTGTGCTCTGTGTCTAATATCTTTAAAAATAAGGATGCTGGTCATATTGGATTGGCTAACTAGCATGACTTCATTTCAACTCCATCACCTCTAATCTGACCTTATCTCCAAGGAAGACCACATTCTGAGTTACTAGGGGTGAGGACTCCATATTACTTTTGGCAGCATACAATTAATCCCGTAACAACTTTGAAATTGAAATATCTCAGGATGTTACAAAAGGAACAGTGCCTACCATATACCAAGTACTTATGTATTATCTCATTTGATGATCTTGACAGCAAATACAGTGTTCAGAGAGATCAAGTAATTAGTGTAGGTACACTGCTAGTAAATGGTAGGGCCAAGATTTTTAATTCAAACTGAAAATTTTTCACTTTCATTCTACTCTTCTTTTTCAGAATGCAGCCTGTGTAGGCAGGGCTTCCCACATTTTCATGATTTTTCCATATTATGTCTGTAGCACCTAAAGTAGTGCCTGGCACAGGATTCCCACTTGAAAAAAATATTTTTTGAGTATAAAAATTAACTGACATTCTCCACTGATTTCCCCCAAGGATAGAAGGAAGGAAAGTGTGTAGGTGTTTTCTGATGCTTAGACATTAATGAAAACCTGTTTAGTATGTGGCCTTCCCACAAAATGAAAAATGTCATCATGTGACATCATCAGTTACTTTGACATGTGGAAGGCCTTTTTTTTTTATTGCTGCAAGACTCTCCATAACTAGTTCCTATCAGAGAACATATATATCATGCACTGTATTTTAAAATACTCATGGCCACATGCATGGCATTTATGATAGAAATACAGCCCTTAATAGATACATGGTCAACACATACTGCAAAAATCTAGCCAGAAAGAGCATGACTTCAATGGTTAATCTATTCCTGAAACCTCTTACAATGACACAGAATATTACCTGGAAGTGCAGAACCAATGTAAAGTACTTGCTCTTAATTTTAGTTGGAATAATTTCCCTGTCAACTGATGAGTGGACTGGAAAGAAAAAGTGCAAAACAAGGTCAGACTCACCTTGAAAATAGTAGAAATTGCCGTGAGTATAAAAAGAATAAAACATTTCCTAGTTGGATTTTCATTTTAATATTGTTGATTTTAAAATATACTAATAATATTGAAAAATCCAAGTTGGTACCTGGGCTGAAATGGTTGAATGAAAGGCTGTTGATGATACATAGAAGTTAAAATGAAGCAGAGAGTAAATGAATGAATATGTGGGGAAAGGAATCACTTTTCTTGTTGATCTCGGGGCCTTTCATGTGCGATGTTATTTTTGTTCCTACACATCATTCAGATATAGTCATTAGAATGACTTCCCAATTAGAAGCCTTCTTTTAAAAAAATAGTAATACATAATGGCATGAACTGCTGTATTAGATTCTCCATAGAAACAGATCTATAAATCTGTATCTTTATCTGTAACATGAGAATTTTTTACATTGTTAAGTTGGCTGAGATGTCCCTTGATTTTCCATGGGCAGGCTGGAGATCTGTGATACTCATGGTGAATTTAGTCTGAGTTCTGAGGCCTGCGAACTGGGTAAATCAAAGGCTAAAGATGAGATGAGATGTCACAGGGAATAGTTAATGAAGGTTGTCCTCCTGACCAGTGGGGATGATTCACCTCTGCCAGTGAATTAGAACTTTCTTATCTATGCAAATTTTAATAATCCTTCCATTTTTCTGTATTTCCTTCATACAATGAATTCTATTCACTATTCATATTTGTAGTATTAAGAGGCAAGACTATAAAGAGTTTGTTCCATTACTTGCACTTACCAGATAAACCAATGACTGGGCCCTGGTGGCAAGGAAGCCTAAAAGGAACCCAGTATGGATAAGTAGGAAGAAATGACTCAAAGTAGAAGATGACTCAAAGTTGTCTTTGGGCTCAACATCCTCAGTTAAAATGCTTGTGTTACTGCATTTGCTGGTAACTGGATGGAATTGAAGAACACCATGCTAAGTGAAATAAACCAGACCCAGGAAGTCAAGGGTCTAATGTTTTCTCTGATGTATGGAAGTTAAACCAAAATAAGGAAAGAAATAAAAATTGTAGAAAAGCAGGGGCAGAGGGTAGAATTCCATGAAAATAGAAGAGTATCAGTGACCTAGAGAAGGGGATTGAGTGGGAGGGAAAAGGGATAGGGTAAATGAGGAAAGATGAAATGAGTCAGATCAAACTTTCCTGTGTACATATATGAATACACAACAGTGAAATTCACCTTTATGTATATCCATAATGCACTATTTTATTAAAAAAAACTATAAATTGAAAGATCAGTAGAGTAGAAGAAAGGAAATGGGGAGGGAGGAGGACAGGGAAAAGGGAAGTACTAGAAACTGAATTAGAGCAAATTACATTACATACTAGTATAATGATGTCAAAATGAACCATAATATTATGTGTAAACTAAAACAAACTGATAAAATTAAAGGAAAAAAGTTTGTGATAACCTGATTTGTCCTTATCAGTTTTCTGTTGTTTCCCAAATAATTCATTTTATGTGATTAAGTACCAAAGTCAATTAATTATTTACTTTCTTAATAAAAATTATAGTCATTCTTTCTCTAATTACAATATGCTTCAATTTTGATAAATCTTATTGAGAAAGAGAAGGAGGTGCAGTTATATGCAGCTGGCTGGGGACTAAGCAAGACCCTGGTGTACCCATGGGAGTATTTCCTAGACTAGAAAATCTTCATTATGTAAATTGTCAAAGGAACATAAGGTTGAGAACTGCTGCTCTAGCTCTTTAGATCAAAGTTAATGTCCCTGAGAATTCTATCTTTTGTGCTTGCTTTCTCCATACTTTACGACCCTGGGGAGTTGATAGAGACATTTCCTGTCCTATCAGCTGCTGCCATTACAATCTGTTGCTCCCTGATGTGAGTCCAGGGAGAATATGGGTAACCTTCTTATGAACACTCCACCCTCAGGAACTCAGGAATACCCAAGGCTCTGGTGGTTGGCCACATTAACAATCTGCATAGTCCATGGGGTGCAGTTAGTCACTGGTGGGGAATCTCAATTACTTGCAAGGGCCCCCAGATTTATTGCTTGTTAATTAAATGTATTTTCTGGTGCCATAGAGATCCCTCATCTCAATTTTCTCTGCTGCTTCATTAAAGGTTTATAAAAGAAGTTGCTGAATGACACATTGCATGTACTGTATTGCTAGATCACTCTTTAAAAATAGCCCTGTCATGTCCCCATCCAACCTGTTTCCCCAGTGAGTCCTCCTTTTGCTAGAACATCTGAACCTTTGTGTATAGACAAAACATTTCACATGCTGACTCTTTTACTCTTCTGTCTTTTACATAGAACACCTCATAAAGCCATGTTGGAAGAATAATGTGATAGAAAGAGTAGTAGCTAAATACTGACTGAAGGCTTGCAATACATTGTATAGTTTTTCCACACTGGCTTTGTTGATACTTGCGATACTCCTGTGAATGAAATACTAGTACTCCTCTCATGTTAATCTTCATGATATTGAGGTTAAGTGACATGAGCATTGTTATTTACTCAACTTCTAAGTGGTAAAGACAAAGTTCTAACTTGACAAGATAGCTATGGAGTGCATGTTCTTAAACACTATATTTAATCTCCTAATTCAGACTATTCCTTCATTTTCACCACAAAACAATTGATGCAGCCATTGCTCTGGGAACATAAACTATCTTTCCATTTTTCTTACTGACCAGCTGCAACCAGTCTATCAAAGCCCAACCCCATCCCTACCTTACTTTGTAGCCCTCCAGAAGTCTCAAACCCACAGTAAGCTCTTTCCCCAGAACTCAAACCACTCACTCATTTTCTGCACCAATTCTTTTGGCTCTGACATCTACCAGATGGTAAAGTCTCTAGATTGCTGCTTTTTATTACTTTTTAACTCAATAAATGTTTAATGAATAAATAAAACATCTTAGGGTAGCTCTGAAGTATCCAGAACTATATACTTGGGATCCTCATTTACAAATTCCTCAACTCTCCTGTCCACATAGTTTTTGCTATTCAGGCAGATCTGTATTAAGATGAATTGGTTTAAGGTTGGAATGAGTTAGCTGAGGCTCTGATGGTCATTTTCAGGAGAGACTATAAAGTTTGGTAAAGCTTTGCTTGCAGACTCTCAAACAAGATGAAACAGGATGCAACTGCTAGATAGAGTGCTGCATTTCCTATGCTGAAAGCACACAGGCCAGAATATCAATGGGCTTGGTTATTTCCTTCCATAGAGGAGCTATGCACCAGCTCTCTGATTTCTTTGTGTTATAACCTAACAGAGACATCTGTGCCTATTTTGTAGGCTTCTGAAAACTTAACTTGAGGAACAAGTCTACTGAGGCTCACTGTTCTTTTCATCATTGAAGAGTGTGAGAACCTTGATAACAATGCAACTTCTGATTTATACCCACAGCACCTGTAAAGGCATGCATGGCTGGGCCTTGTCAAGAGAGAAAGCCCGGAGTGACAAGGCTCCTGAAATCCAGATGGGGTGCCTTATACACATGCATTGTCTTACCAGGTCCCTCTCGGTCCACATGAATGGCTTCTGTGGGTAGATGAGGCCCTCTTTCCTCTTCCCTCACCTTCTCTTATTTCCTGTCCCCTAAGCTCTGTCATAGTTTTCTCAGCCCTACACCATTTTTCTCAGTCCAGAACAATCCGGAATTTATTCCTCAAAATGCCTCTATGTTCTGAATGTTGCTCCTCAGTCTACCTCCCTGAAATCTTGGGGGTTCTCACTGTGTGCCCCACAGAAAACTAACTCTTTATGAGTCTATCATTCTGTTTAGATGAAATAGAGATTTTTCCTCTAAATGTAGACAATTTCTAACAACACAACCTTACTGTATTACTTTATTCATAATATTTGTAATCTCCCTGAGACTGTATATCATCCCCACCCTTAACCAACAGGAAAATGAGTAAAAGGGCAGAAAGGGAGGAAGACAAAAGAAAATTCTGTCACACCATTAAAACAGGCCAGCAATGAGGACAGTCCACATAAGGTGCCCCTCCTGATGCCAAGTGCTTTGTGTGCACCCTCTCCTGAAGTCACACACACCCAGGCTCCATGGATGCCTGGAGTGCTAGATGGGGCAGAGTGTCAGTCATTCCATCTGTTCCTTTGCCAGTCTGCACTCAGACCATTTCCTGCTCCTTGGCTCTGCTCTGTATCACAAGGACCTTCTCAGGCTCTCTTGCTGAAAACCTGTGGCTAAGTTCAGCTCTTGGAGCACACTCTAAGTAAATCTGAGCAAGGAGGAAGAGGGCAGGTAGCATATTTCCCTGCTCCCTTCTCAGCAGTGCCTCTAACAATGAAGTCCCTCTGTGACTCCTGGTCCCCTGGCTCCCTCCCTCTGGTGCCAGTCTCCACTAGTCTCCTGCTCATTCTTTCTCCTCCGGTCCCTCTAGTCACAAGGGAGATCATGGCATCTTCTGCCTATCTGCTGCTGTCCTCTCAGGATCCTCATTTCAATGTTTGACTTCAAAACATTCACAATATCTGAGTAATAAATTCCCTACATTAAATATCTTCAGTTGGGTTGGAGCTGTCCAGACTGATTTCTTCCTTACTGGACCCTGTCTGATTCATTACAATTAATATGTATCTAACTTCAAACCTATGTTCTTAACCACTGTACTTAACTCCTGAAACTTAAATTTAAAAGTTGTTCAAATAATGTTGAGTTTTATATCTGGATGGATGAATTTTACTATGAAATATCAAGTTGTTTGAGTGAAGGCGGTTTGTAGCAAAAACCCTGAGAGGCAGCATTGAGTCATCTTTTTCATGACAGAAAATCCACATTTGGTTTCTTAAATTGTGTGGGCTGAAGTTTTGCTCTTGAAAGTATAATCTGAGTTCCAGAAGCACCAACATCACCTGGGAACTTTTTACAATGCAGAATTCAGGGTCTCATCAGAATCTAGGCTTTAACCAGGTCCTCAGGTGATTTGTGCACATGAGAACGTTTAAGAAGCACTGAACTAAAGAATATGATTTGAGTAAAGCACAGTAAAAAAAAGATCCTTAACATTTAAAAGATAACACCATAAAAAGCTGTTTGTCTTTGTTCAAATTTGTCATTTTGTTTCAGACTTTAGTCCAGTTTACAAATGAGCTATGTCATTCTATTTGTTAATAAAATTTAAGAATTCATTTCCACATAAGAACTGTTAGGAATCCTGATTAATTTTACAGGCTTATTCAAACAGATCACTCAGGATGTAATGAGTACCAGGTCAATTGCAAAGTGGAAGGAAAGACGCTCGTCTCTCCTCTTGGACACAAGGCCTTTTCTGGCTTGTTTGTTTGTTTACATATGCAGATTTGACTTTGGCATCATGCGACTCCACCTTGGATGCCTCTCTCCCACTTCATCCTTCTTTTTCCAAGCATCAGCCCACTGTGGACCTTTACCAAGGCCCCAAAGTGCTCTGAAGTGAGAGCACAGTGCTACTGCCTTCATCCAATTCTCCATTTCTCAGCACAGGCCATATTCGCAGAGTTATTATGAGAGTAATGGACTTTAATTCAAATTGATGAGTGGCTAACTAGTCACTTAAACACCTTCAGAGGAAATTTTACATTTATAATGGGATGGTTATTAGCTCAATTGCATCTCTATTTGTAGAATTCCACCTACTGTAATTAAGGTAATAGGAATCAAGTTCAGAAGTGCAGAGCCAGCTAGGTGAGGGGGTGAGCTCTCCTCAAGAGCACAGCCTTGGTACCAGCCCCCACTCTCTTGTCTTGATAGCTAAATCTTCTTTCCTTCATTTTTTTCCTTCTACAGTGATTTTTTTGGGGGGTAGGTTGAAAATATCCTGTTTGAATATGTGGTCTGACTATAATCATGATTAACTGTAGTGTTAAAACTGCTTCGTTTCTTACTGTTTTAGTTATTAATGCCTCTGTGAAAAATTAGCCCACATTTAGTGGCTGAAAACCACAATCATTTACTCTGTCACCAATTTTGTGGATTAGGGCTGTAGTTGTGACTCAGGGTCTCTCATGAAACATTAGGCAAGCTGTTGAATGGGTCAGTGGTTGACTTAATGCCTGATTGAGGTGGATCTGATTTCAAGTTCATTTATATGGTTGCTGGAAGGTCTCAGTTCCTCACCCATGGAACTCTCCATCATCTGCTTGAAGATCCTAATGCATGGCAGCAGACTTGCACCTCATCTCTAAAGCACTGCTGCATGACGTGGCAACTGGCTTCCTTCAGAGCACACATTCGAGGGAGAGAGTGTGAGAGAGTGCACCCAACGTGGAAGCCACAACTTTTTTATAACCTAATCTCAGAAGAGATCCAATTTCTTGTTCAGTATTCTGTTCTCTAGAAGTCATGAAGTCTCACTCCTGGTCAAGACTAGGGAAATTAAAGTCCACCTCTCCAGGGCAGAAATATAAAAAAATGTATAGACATGCTTCTAAGCCAACACACACACATAATAAGTGAGTACAGGGAGCACAAGAACTTTCTGTCAGAGTTGAACTCTGTGGCATTTGTGCCTCTGTCTGTGTCATCAAGTGAAGAGAGCACTGGCATAGGAATCAGGAACACTGTAGTTAGTCCCAGATCCTGTATTTACTAGCAATGTAATATTTGCAATTGCCTGTTTGGTTTTATTAAGGGAAGATTGTTTTGTTTTTCTGGGAATTGGGGATGTTGATTTATAGTCTTCTGAAATTAGGAATTCTGCGATCATATAATGAGATAACGGTTTTGAAAATACTTTAGAATATGCCAGACCATCATTGTTGCTGGGGTTGGTTTCCTCTATCTTCCGTCCTTCTTGTATCATATTTACCTATCTCATCATTAGTGGAACTCAATGGATTCCTTGTTTTCTCCTTTAGGTGAGTGGCTGCAACTTTCAGGTTTAACAAGTAAAAAAACTTCTCTCTACCATTTTTTAAAGCACCCTTCTAATATTCACAATGCAGTCTCCCAGATCTTTGACTAGTGAAAATTCTCTAAGGACTGTGCTCATGGATCTATTGCTGCATCCACCAATGGCCTCAGGACTTATTTTGTTCTTTATCCTTTGAAGTCCCACAGTTTTCTTGACGGTTTGCTTCCCACAGTGATCCAGCTACATCAAACTCTTATTCTTTCTGGAAACTTGATATTCATTTCATAACCCACATTAGATGGATTCTAATAATTGAGTCCCTCAGCTAATACCTGATTTCTCTTCACAGGTTTTGATCCAGACTTATCAGGTTCTATGGTTTATGTTGGAATAATCTTCTACTTACTCGTGTTAATTGCACTTGTAGTACTGTGTCTGTGCATTCAATGTCCAAATAATTGGATGCTTCCTAGTTCTTTGCCCTCTCCTAATATATATTCCTGGGCAACTGTAACCCTGTGTGATAAAGTGGAAGGGACAAAGCAATAGGTTAGGTAAATCAGAAACTTGAATCCTGTCCATTTACTAACTGACTTTTACCAGGATTCCCACCAATAAAATGGGATTCATAACCTGTACATCTGCATGTTATTATGAAAAAGGAATGAGGTCAAAAGGACAGTGGATCATGAAAACTTTGGAAACTGTGTCTGACATACACCACAGGCTCTGGCCATTTGTTTCTCTTTGCTTAAAGTTTCAGTTGTGCTAGGAGGACTGTTTTGTTTCAGAATCTTGAGGATGGCATTTAAATGGGAATGGTTGAACCACTCCCAAGAATTTTGGGAGTGGGCTTAGAGAATGTGCATTTTGTGTTGCCTAGGAGAGTTTCATGGGATATTAAAGATGGAGAATTTCTACTCCTTGGAAATGCCTAGTACTCATATGTCCTGGTAAAGAAATTCATAGATAGATAACCTTTTATTCTGTGAGTTGAATTGTTCTACAAACAATAACAATCAGGCTTATCATGGTACAAACAATTTTAGTGACTGAAGAGAGATAACATACTTGCAATAGGTGGTGTACTGCTCCCTAAAGGGCTTCCTTCACTGTCCACAATAGAGGTTAACATTGTAGAAAAATTTATTTCTCCTTGAATTTCCTGTGGTATCTCTCTTCCCTATGCTACTTTCTCCTCTTTCTCTACTTCTTCCTCCTTCTTTACTTTGTTATTTAAGAGACATCTACCTAAATACACTCATGAATTTTCAGTACTTGTACTTTTGGTGCATTTGTGACCTCATTTACCATCTAACTCCAAGTACATTTTGTACATTTTTATTGACTTTGGACCTGCACAACTTTTTCTATATAAGTCTATTTATCATAGACTTAAAAGCAGCTTCACAACTTCCCTGCTGTCACCAACATTGTAGGAAAACACAGACTGTTATAATTGGGTTCATCATTCATAAACCTGCTCTTTATTCACATATTGCTGGTTTCATGGAGGCTGAAGTACAGCCTTACTGAAGTGAATGGCAGGAAGTAGACCTTCAGAGGAATACTCAGCCTCAGAAATGATAAACTTTTTTTTTTTTTAAACTCAGCACTCACGACGCTACTTATAGCTTTTCAGCTCTTAGCTTAAAGCACCATCAGTTAGATGACTGCCTCTCTGCTAAGATGAGAAGAGGACCATGTGCTTAAACCTTGACATTGGGAGGATTTGAACATGAAAGGGACATTCCAGAGGGAGGAACAAAGGTACCCATGCATAAATGGCAATATGTTGTGTTTTCCTGCAGGGAACATAGCAAACTGTAAGTCTAGCAATGTTGGATGCTTGATAAATGAAATCGTAGAAAATAAAGAGAGAATAGAATTTTTCCTTGAATTGTTAGATAAGCCTTTTGTAAATTTACTTATCAGGCAACATCATCTTTTTTCTGCTGAAAGGACAGTAAAAAATAAATAAGTCATGGATCATGGGGTTGGAGTTGAAACTCAGTAGTAGTACGCTTACCTACTGTGTTCCAGACCCTGGGTTCAATACCCAGCACTGAATTAAAAGATCATAGATCATATACAAAAGTTTATTGGAAATAAGACAATGGATTTAGAGGAAGAAGAAATGGATCTAATTGCAACCCTAGCAGTAAGGAGCTGCGTGTTCTTGAGCACATTTAAGCTTTCCATTTTCTCAAGTAAGGAATAGTGGCAATGCTTAATTCATGGGTTGTTTTTAGGATTAAAGGAAATGTTAGGAGGACAGTTTTGTATACTCTAAAGTAACACATTTTTCCTGCCTGTATGTAAAAATATAAAACTTTCAATTCATCCATTCCTTGATGATTCAGTCTTTGACTATGTCCGTTTGTTTATTCTCTCATTCTTGAGATGGAATGTCCTTCCGTAGCCTGCTGAGGATCCCACCTCCTAGGTCTAATCTGGTGAGTCCTTCCTCTACACTTTGGAGCCACTGACATCTCCCGCTCTTCCCTGTGTAGGCTTAGCTAGTTTTCAAGGGGGAAAATCAGCCTTGGAAGGATGCCTTCAAAAATCCACTTAGGTCTATAGTTTCTCTGAATCTTTGTTTCTGATTGGTGTAGGGCAGAGAAGAAAAAAGTCCCTGGAATATTAATGAAAGGGAACAAAAACACAAAGAAACAGCCTGATTAACATCCACAGCAAGCTGGGCACTGGGGCACATGCCTGTTATCCCAGCTGCTCAGGAGGCTGAGGTAGGATAATCGCAAGTTTGAGACCAGCCTCAGCAATTTAGAGAGGCCCTTATCAACTTAGCAAGACCCTGTCTGGAAATTAAAAGGAATGGGGATGTGGCTCAGTGACTGAATAACCCTGAGTTCAATCCCTGGTACCAAAATGGAAAAAAAAAAAAAAAAAAGGATATCCATAGCACCTTGTTGAATGCAGATTTTGCATTGCCCACAGTATTGTCTTGGAGGCTGACAACTTGGTCAACTACTGAAAGTAGGTGATGACATCAGGCTTCAGATCCATTTATATCAAAGAAGATTTTGGATTCAGTCATTAGAACTGTGGTGATAGAAAAACCACCAGGGAGAATAAGCTCACCAATGGGAGACCAAAGTGCTGAGGACCCAGAACTGCATCAGGTGTTCCAGGGATGGTGAGAAAGAAGCAAAAGATCCAGATTATCACAGCTAAGTTGTTTCCAAAGGAAATATTGTCATCCTGACTTGCTCTTGTTACTGGTCCCTTGGATTCCAATAACTTGGAAATTTAAGGATGCAATAAGAATTGTTGAACTATTTAAAATGGCATTTTAAAACTTGATTAGCATTTTTCCTAAATTGATTTTTATTTCAAAACACTTTTGCCTATGGCTGTAAAAATGCATATACTGGATCTACCTTACCACAATTACAAATCTAGTATCTGAGGAGTGGGAGGACCAGCACATAGGTCCTGTCACCCTAAGTGATTCTCTCCTTATGCAAAGAAGCAGATTGAAGCAGAATTATCAGTATGACATTTAGAGTCCAAATGAATTTCCTAGGATGCCCTAAAAACTTGGTGATTAAAAACCACAGAAATGTATTCCCTCACAGTTGTGGAGTCTGGAAATCTGAAATAAAGTTCTTTACAATATGATATGTTCTCTTTAGAATCTAGGAGAGTATCTTGCCCTGTCTTTTCCTAGCTTGTAAAAGTTGTTAGCAATCCTTAGAATTCCTTGACTTGAAGCTACTTTATTCTCAAATCTGATTAAATTATCATAAAACCTTCCTCCCTCTGTGTTTCATCACATGACCTGAGAAAGTTATTAGTCACTGGACTTAGATCCCATCCTAATGCATCTTCACCTCAATTAATCAGATCTGAAAACATCATCTTTCAAAATAAGGCCACAATCCAAGGTTCTAGGCGAATATAAATTGTTTGGTATACTATATACCACATTTCAGAGGCCTTTATCTGCTACATGTCCATGTAATACAAACAGCATAATATTTGGAGCTTTCCATCTGAGGAAAACTGTATGAATGTACATAATGCTTCTTTCCATCAAAGCTTCAGGTCCATGGACACATTGGTCCATTGAGTCTTATACTGGGCTTGACCATTATCTGTGTATTTGAGACACTGCATGAAAAAGATATATTTTTTTTCCCAGTGAGTAGAATATTTTTGGGGTTGACTATCAGCAGTGTGCATACTGATAACAGGCATGAATTCTAAAATGTTTATGCCCTTAAGATGCTCTTAGAAGATGTGTATGGTAATGAATCTCAGTGACAGGTGGACCACAGGCTTGCACCATCCTGTAACTGTAGCTTATGGGACACTGCCAAGTTATTATTCCATACATACCAGAGCAAACCAGAGATAATATAAATCAAGTTCTGTTCTTTCAAGTGCAACAAATTTGAAATTAAATAGCAGATGGCTTCAAATTATTTTCTAAGATCAAACCTATAAGAATAATTAGAAGGAATAATATGGTTAATACTGATAAGATTTTTGAAATGTAAATGGATGATTTTTAAATGAGAAGGAATTCATTTAAAACATATGACAACAGGTGAGATAATGGATCTTGGAAAGTGTTAGCAGGTCATAAATCTTTAAAGAAGAGTTATACTCAAGCCATTTTTTAATGATTTTGTATGGATCCAAAATTTCTACATAGTTCACTGAATAAGGGGAAAAACGATTAGCATTTCCTCTGGATTCATCAGTAAAGAAAAAAGAATAGGAAAAGTCTCTCTCTGAGACTCAGTTTTCTCTGTAAAAATGGGGAAAATAATACCTATTCTGTAGAATATTTACTATTTTACAGTGTCAGGTAAGACAACAACAGAGAAAGACACATAAACCTCACAGAACTAGACACATATGAGATACTGAGTTATCGAGGGGGGATGAAAACTACAAGACTAGAGGAAAATAAAAGAATGAAAATAGCAAAGGGAAAAAAAGAGAAAATAGCAAAGGGCTTTCTATACACCATCCTCCTTGTTATACGAAACAAATTCTGCATCTTTCTTTAGAAATACTCTAATGGCTTATCAATCTCATCATATCCCAATGCAAATTCTTATCTTCCTTCCCCAGGCTGTTTGGCCTCATGATATCCCATGGCTTCCCATGGTAGGACCTATCCAACCAACTTGACACCAAACCATATATTGCAAGCTTCTATCTTTGCTTCCTAAAAATAACCTTCAGTTGTCATTTCCTCTTACTATACTTCTATTTCCTTTTGGTTCATTGTTGCTTCAGATCCCATATTTAGAGCACTACCCATTTTCATGGAATGATTGTTTTGTCTCTCTTATCCATTCAACAGACCATATGAAGTCTCCTCAGGCATTGCAGTGACCTGGTCATACTGCTTCTTAGAAATTTCCCATTTCTGTGTAATGTTGTTTAGTTTTCTTCTTTTTCAGCTGTTAAGAACAGATTTTCTATATCCTATGTTTGAACTAAAGTATTCTTTAAACATGTTATTCTATGAATTAGAACTCTGTGTCCCTGCTTCTATATTGATTCAGACCATTTTCTCCGAAGCAATTTTCCTCTTGCTCATATTGCTGATACTCTGCAGTGTTAATGTGAACAAGTGGCCATTATTGCAAATGGATAACACGTAGATGTCGTACTGGCATCTGAGCAAAGTCAATTACTTATGTGCATCTGACTCGGCAGGAGGCAGCAATCATGCTTTATCTACTGGCATCAAAACCCTTGGACTATTTAAGAGAAAGCCCATCGTGGATCCTGGTGAGAAGCAGGAGGACTCCTGCTATAGTAGCTGAAGGTGCTCAAAACATACCCTACAGACCTTCCTGAGGTCCTTGTGTTTCTTTGAGGCTAGCTCTCTAGCTTACTTCTGTATTCCCTATTTTTATACATCCCCAAAGTAGTTCTCTTCTGCTTGTCAGATTAACTTGTTTCACCAAGTGTAATATATTAAGTGTAGAGAAAATATCTGAGTAGTAGCACCAGAGATAGATTTTAGTAGCATTTGATCTGGGCCATGAAGGACTAACATGCCCTTGGAGGAATATATAACACTAGTAATTGCACATTATTATTTTTGGGGGGTTAAGAGTTATTGAATGTTTACTATATGCAGGCACACTTACTTATCTATCAATTTTATTTATTTATTTTTTTATTTTGACATCTTCCTTCCTAGAGGAACCCTCATTTTGTTTAGGCAGTAATGCACTCAGTGGAAAAAACAAAGTTTTCCAGGTTTCCACACATCAAGGCATCACCATGTTCTTAGTTTTAACCAATGGGAATGAGACTTAGATAATTAGGTAACAGTTTGTTCAGTGGAATGTTATTCTGTATAAAAATACAAACACTAACAAAGGGAAGGAACATTTGGCTCCTTCTGTGTTTATGCCTCAAACTCAGAAATATTGCCTAGTGGCAACAGAGCCATCTTGAATCCAGAAACAAAAGCTACATATCAAGAATGCTGAGGCAGATGGATAAAAAGATATGGGGTCATTGGTAACACCATGGAGCCAGTCCTGAGCTGCCTGGCTCTGATTTTTTATATGAGAAAAATAACAGTGACATAAACACAGAGAAATTGATTCAGGCGTTTTACTGTATGTAGCCCAATGCAATCTTAATGCTATCAAGTTGAGTTTCCCCAACTTTCTTAAATAAATATTCCACTGTGTAATGGGAAAATCTAGATTGGAACCCATCTAGTTCCAGGATGGGTTTGTTCAAGGTCCTTGTTTTTAATCAACAACAGATAGTTTAATCAAAATCAAATAGATTAATTATGTTCCACAATGAAAATTCTTAGTCATTCTAGCTTAAAGTATGTTAGAATCTCTTAAAAGTCTCTCTCTCTCTCTCTTTCTCTCTCTCTCTCTCTGTCTCTCTCTCCCTCTCCCTCTCCCTCTGCCTCTCTCCTCCCAGGGATAAAACTGTATTTTGTACTGGCAAAAGTTCATGTGGGAATATTAAGATTCCATCATTTTCTGAGCATTTCGTATACTAGGTATAAAAGTAAAATAATGAATCTTTCAAACCAACCTGATAAAATTTAGTAATCCAAAGGAACATGTATATTCAAAGTTGTCACCTTAGGACACTAGATACTTCTGTGATGCTTCTCAATTTTTAAAGTTTCCAAGTAATTCTGCTTTTGATGTGACTGTACAATCATGCTATGAGTCTCACAAGAAATCGGTTTTAATTGCTTAATTTTCAAGTGAAAATAAAATGACCATCTGCCTTATTTATAGATTTGATTCTATATTGCTTTGAGCAGTTTTAAAAATCAAATTATCAACAAAATGATGAAAATTTACTACACTTTGACATAATAAAAAGCACAATATGTCCAGCCTCATCTCCCAGTCCCCTCTCTACTTTAGTTTCCTTCCTTAAGAATTCCACCCATGCTGACTTTCCTTACCTCCATTCATTTCTAAAACTGTGATGCATGTCATCCTTGTGAAGCTCATCCAAACTGCTCTGATTATGTTTACCATTTCTCCTTTTCCACTATCTTACATGAATTTTTGTCAGGTGTTAAAATGATTGACAAATGCATTGCTTCTCTTACTGGCTTATAAACATCAAAAGGGCCCCACAAGGTCAAGTAAGATCAAAGGTGAATGGATTGAGATGAAATCTCAGTGTAGTTTTAATTTGCATTTGTCTAATTGCTAGAGATGTTGAACATTTTTTCATATATTTGTTGACCATTTGTATTTCTTCTTTTAAGAAGTGTCTGTTTAATTCCTTTCCCCATATATTGACTGGGTTATTTTTTTTTTTTGTGGGGGGTGAGGGGTTTGGCATTAACCTTTTTTGAATTATTTACATATCCTGGAAACTAACACTTTGTTTGAGGTGTGGGTGGCAAAGATTTTCTCCCTTTCTGTAGGTTGTCTGTTCACATTCAGTTTGTTTCCTTTGCTGCAAAGAAGTTTTTTAGTTGGATACCATTCCATTTATTGATTTTTTTATTTTACTTTTTGTGCTTTAAGAGTCTTGTTGAGGAAGTTGGTTCTTAAGCTGACATGTTAGAGTGTTGGGCCTATATTTTCTTCTAATAGGTAGAGGATTTCTGGTCTAATACCTAGGTATTTGTTCCACTTTGAGGAAGGTTTTGTGTAGGGTGAGAGATAGGGATTCAATTTCTTTCTCATACCTATGGATTTCCAGTTTTCCTAGCACCATTTGTTGAAGATGCTATCTTTTCTCCAATGTATGTTTTTGGCACCATTGTTTAGTATGACATAATTGTATTTATGTGAGTTTGTCTCGTGTCTTCTATTCTATTTCATTAGTCTTCATACCTATTTTGGTGCCAATACCATGCTATTTTGGTTACTATAGCTCTGTAGTATAATTTAAAGTCTGGTATTATGATGCCTCCTGCTTTACTTTTCTCACTAAGGATTGCTTTGGCTATTCCGGCTTTTAATTTTTCCCAATGAATTTCATGACTGCTTTTTCTGTTCTATGAAGAATATCATTGGAATTTTAATAGGAATTGCATTAAATTTGTATGGCACTTAGATTCATCTCACTCCAGTCCGAATTATCAAGAATAGAAGTAACAATAAATATTGTGAGGATGTGGAGAAAAGGATACACTCATACATTTTTGGTGGGACTGCAAAGTGTTGTTACTACTCTTGAAAACAGTATGGAGACTTCTCAAAAAACTAGGAATGGAACCACCATTTGACCCAGGTATCTCACTCTTCAGTATATATCCAAAGGATTTAAAATCAGCATACTAAAGTGATGCAGCCACATCAATGTTTATAGCAGCACAATTCACAATAGCTAAGCTATGGAACCAATGTAGGTACCCATCAACAGACGAATAGATAAAGAAAATGTGGTTTATACACAAAATGGACTACTACTTTACCATAAAGAATAGTGACTATGAATCTGCTGTTAAATGGATGGATTTAGAGACTATCATGCCAAGTGAAATAAGTCAATCTCCAAAAACCAAATATTGAATGTTGTCTCTGATATGTGATGATAACATACAACAAGGGGCATGGGGTAGGAAATAATAGAATTTCAGTGATTAGAGAAAGAGGAATGAAGGCAAGGGAGGGTGGATAGGAACAGTAAAACAGTAGAATGAACCTGACATAAATTTCCTATGAATGTATATGAATACACCACAGTGAATCTCCACATTCTGTACATCAACAAGAATGGAATCCTAATTAAAAAAAGATATACTCCATGTTTATATAAATATGTCAGAATAGACTCTACTGTCTTGTATAACTCAAAAGAACAAAGTTTTTAAAAGGTGAAAGGGGCCTGAGCACTTTTCTAATCTAACCCTTAGTATTATACATGAAGAAACTGCAACTTAAAGAGGTCAAATGACTGCCCAGGTTTCCCAAATGGCAAGAAAGAGGACTTGGTCTTAGTTTCCTTCCATTCCATTATATCTTCACTATATCTCACTCTGCATCCCCTGCAAAGCCAAACACAGAGATATATCCAGGTTACAGTGTCAAAGATTATTTGTTAAATGTTATTGTTAAAAATCAAATGGATGAATGGAAAAAGTTAAAATGTCTAAAAATACCAAATTTTAGGAGACTCTGGACAATTGGGAAATTTAAGTTGGGTACAGTGGTACATGCTTGTAACCCTAACAAGTTGGGAGGCTGAGGCAGGAAGATCACAAATTCAAGACCAACCTTAACAACTTAGGGAAACCATTAGAAAATTAGACCCTTTCTCAAAATGAAGAAGACTGGGAGTTGTGCACAGTGGCATATGCCTGTAATCCTACTGGCTCAGGAGGCTGAGTCAGGATGATTGCAAGTTCAAAACCAGCCTCAGCCATTTAGCAAGATTCTGTCTCTGGATTCAATTGCTAGTACCAAAAAAAGAAAAAGAAAAAAGAAAAAAAAAGGAAAGAAAGGAAAGCACTAGGGATGTAACTTAGTAGTAAAGTTGAACCCCCTGTACCACACACAGAAAGAAAAGAAGAAAGAAAGAAAGAAAGAAAGAAAGAAAGAAAGAAAGAAAGAAAGAAAGAAAGAA